>SKCR01025400.1:0-291033 GCA_019454045.1 Zanthoxylum bungeanum
TTTGCTGTCAATGCATAAATCAAAAACCCTCGAGGAAGAAAGAGAAAAATATATTGATTTGCAATGGTGAGTGCAATATAGTTTTCAGATATATTAACTTACCATTAAATGAACTTTTTATTTAAAAATCATATTCATCATCATCATACACGGCAATCATTAACATTACAAAAAAAAATGTTACATAAAGAAGCTGTAAAGAATTAACACAAACCTTGATAGAAATAACAAAATGGCCACCAGTTTTGAGAAAATATGATGCATTCAGGGCTAAAATCCTTGCCTGTTGAAAATTCACAGCAACAAAAAGGCTCAGAAATATGAATACCTATTAAAACTTGAAGATAACCATTTCCAAAATGTCATGAAATCACCAGAATAATAAAGAGAAAGGAGGAAGTTTATTTTGTGAGCATATTCAATTGAAATACAAATCAAGAAGTCAATTTGCAAATCATAAGAGACCAAGACAGTGTAAAATAGTTGAAAGACGTAAAAAGTAATAAGTTACTGCAAGTCAAGTAATGATAAATAAGTACAGTTACGTAGCAATAATTTTGTCTTTTCCATGGTGCATAACACGGACATAGAGGACACAAAATTTCTTGAAGTTGAAAATAACAAGAAATGATTCGAAGTTGATTAAGTACATGGAAATTAGAATTAAGAGGATTTTCTTTACGGTCTTTGATCAGTCATGGCATAACTTAAACAAATTTGTTTCCCAAGTAGAAGAGAGAACCCCATATAGAAAGTATACTGATACAAAGCTATATCTAAATTGTAATCTAGTCTTGTAATTATGAAAATTTAAACACAGTTACTGAATTCATAGGTAAAAATTAAAGAAACGATGTACAAGCATTTAGTGAATTGAAACCGAACTCAGAATCCTTTCTCAGCAGATAGATTTATAAAATAAAAACAGAACAGTAACATTTTTTTAAAATTGAAAAGTAGACAAATCCGCAAGTACTTCAAGGATAACTTTGGAAAGAAATTATTTAAAAAAGAACATAAGAAAGATTAAAGAAGAAAAAAAAAAGATAACACTGAAATTGTTTCATATGAGCATCTGAAACTCGGGCTTACATCACCCAAAATGTCATGAAGGGGAATCCGAGTATATCGTCACATGCTGATAGTAGGGAAGTGAGCAATATTTTGAAAGAATACATATTTAAAAATAAACAAATAAATAAATAAAATTAAACATAAAACACGGGATTCAAGGAAGAGTTCCTTGGTATAAGGAAAAACATCTTTAAGATCCCACTCGAAATAGAAGAGTATAAAAAATTAAGCATCTACTATGTTTAACAAACCAATAGACAAATCAATTAACAGTATAAGAAAGGTTAATAACAAAGACAACAACAAATACAAATTTTAAAAACTGAATTGATATCGTATCAGGGTTCTCGAGTTAACATCACCCATAATGTCTTGAAGGGGAATCCGAGCAAATCTCATCATATGTATATTCATTAAAAAAAAGTATATGTAATCTTAAGAATACCAAAACATATGCTAAAGTGAATAAATAAAAAAATATATTTTAGAATTTAATGTCACTCATAGTTGAGAAATAACAAAGTAAAACTTAACACCAAAATCAGTGAAATGGTGCAAAGAAAGATCTCCACTACCATTCCGCCACCACATAAAATTATAAAAATACCACATCATTTCTTTCTTCATTCCCTGTTTACAAATTCAACCATCAAAATCATAAAACCTTTTTTTCATCATTAACTGTTTGCAAATTGTTTATAAAAAAAACTGAAACAGAAATAAGCACAAGGAACAAACCTGATCAGGCTGCGCAACATCAGAAAATATCACATCTACCATACCGACCAACATTCGGTACTTGGCAGGATGTCTAGCATCTTCAATAATCGGTATAACATTAGTTCGCTTCTTTGCCATGTTGACTAAATCTCTACCACTTCTATGAGAAAACTCCACCGCATAAACCACCCCATTCTACAAGAACAGAAGAAATAAAAATTCTTGTAAGCAACTCCCCTGATATACACCCATAAAAGAAAAACACTTTATCGTAATCTACTTACTGGGCCAACAATGTCCGAGACATGAGAGACAGTTGTACCAGAAGCAGCACCAAGGTAAAGAACCCGGGCACTAGGTTTCTACAACACAGAAATGCTAAATGTCAACACACAAGTGGACAATTAAGAATGGTTAAACCACATCATAGCCACACAAAAATAGTGGAAAGACTCACAATCCAAATATTATCAACACCGCCAAGAACAGCTGCAGCCAATTTGGAACGGAAGGGATTCCAAACTCTATATTCAAGTTTAGTTCCGTCTTCATTCTAAATGAAAGTCACAAACAAATTTAAGTTCACGTAAATATTTCATCTTTACTTTGCAAATAACATTGATTAGCAAGTGTGGAAAGCAAATGACCTGGACTGTGATCCTCTTCTCATTATAGACAGCCTCACCGGGGACAAGATTCTTAGTAACAAGGGCATCTTCTTTGCCCTTGGCAATGAACACACCTTCATGTCTATGAGGCTCAACTACAACCTTGCTTCCACCCCTCATTCCTCCTCCGCCGCGTCCCCTTCCTCCTCCTCGGCCACCTCGACCTCTCATAGCACTACCACCATCTCTTCCACCTCCACGACCTCTGCCACCACCTCTTCCTCTTCCTCCTCCGTCACCTCTTCCGCCCCTAAACCCGCCGCCGCCACCGCCGCGTCCTACACACACAATCAAGATCCTATTTATATTTTACATTTCTAAAGTTAAAATAAAAAATAATATTAAACCTATCCATGTCTTTAAAAACCAGAAAATCAGCTACCATGTTGCTTAATTTGATTGCTGAAATATAAATATAAAAGAGAAGACTCAAGAGTTAGGTTATGGTTTACCTCTTGGAGGTCTCATGTTTAATGCTCTGCTCGGCTGCAACCTACAGAGAGTGAGAGACGAGAATGAAAGTGAGGCTTTGTTGAGATTTTGTTTGTGCTTTTATAACGCCGAATAGCAATTAGGGTTTAGGGTTTTCCTATCCTGTGTTTGGAATGGACGGGCAACATCCATTTTTCACTTTTTAAAATTTTTACTTAACCCTTGATGTTTTTTATTATCATACATACAACCCCAGTTATTCCGAACATTATCTTTTGAGACCCCAACTTTTGCTGTGTCAGTATGGCTGCATTTGACTGCTAAAAGTACCATTTTACCCCTGATTCCTGCTAGATTTTAAAGAAAAAGAGTACTTAACCCTAAAAACATTCTTAAAACCTAAATTTTAACTGGATTTTTTAAGACAAATATTAGCTGTTATAGGTTGGAAAATGCTACTCATTTACAGTTTCAATAAATATATAGATGGTATTTTTGGATTGAGTCCTAGGATGATAATGCCTTTCATTATCATATTCTCTGCGGTGAAATTTGAAAGCTCTTATTTTTTTGAGAAACTATTTACGAAACACACATTTTAATAAAAATATTAATCACCACTAAAGTTCTTTTATAATGACACTACAGTAATTTTTTTGTTTTTTTATTTATTATCAACCTATCATTTTTCGGTCAACACCATCAATATCAGTTAAAATTATTTATGAAAAGACTATTTTATCCTTAATACTATTTTATATTTAACTGACTCCTTGATGCTAAATAAAAAAGATTAGGTGGTGTAATGACATTATTTCTTAGTGATGCATAAATATCAACATGATTTAGCATCAACTAGTGCGGCAAAGCCCAGCTCGAGATTTTACCAACCCTAATATTAAATAAGGTAGCGAAACAATAAAACATCAACTCTTTAGAAAATCTTCACCGAGCAAATAATGTTCTTCAAGAATTATCTATTCAAATTTATCTTCTAAGTTTCTCCTAAATTTGAAATCAAAACCACTTGTTTCCAATTCTGAAATTAGTATTTAAGGATATTTTTATGATCTTCCCATGTGTTCTACTATTATTGAGCTCATGTATAATAAGACTGGTTATTGAGTCAGCTCTTATTACGAAGTTGAACATATAATTATAAGATAAAAAAAAAAAAAAAAGGTTAGATGGATATGCATAGAGCTAACAAAAATGATACGGACAACAACTAAAAATATATAAACAAAATCGAAAGGAAATCATATTCACACCTAAGTTTTACTGTGGAAATGAGTTAGTAAATAACACTCTAATCGGGGAAAAAAAAACAGTAATATACAGTATAACAATATAATAAAGAGTGGTGATACACTCACTAACAATCTCACAAACAAATTTACAAACCCCTCACTGTAGATACAGTGATCTACAGTGAATCACTATAGCTACAGTGAGAGGGTTTGTAAATTTATTTGAGAGATTGTTAGTGTGTATATCATTTTCCTATAATAAAATCACTGATTACACGATGACAACATTAAAGCTACAACAAAAACATACAATGTATAATAAGACTGGTTATTGAGTCAGCTCTTATTACGAAGTTGAACATATAATTATAAGATTAAAAAAAAAAAAGGTTAGATGGATATGCATAGAGCTAACAAAAATGATACGGACAACAACTAAAAATATATAAACAAAATCGAAAGGAAATCATATTCACACCTAAGTTTTACTGTGGAAATGAGTTAGTGAATAACACTCTAATCGGGGAAAAAAATACAGCAATATACGGTATAACAATATAATAAAGAGTGGTGATACACTCACTAACAATCTCACAAACAAATTTGCAAACCCCTCACTGTAGCTACAGTGATCTACAGTGAATCACTGTAGCTACAGTGAGAGGGTTTGTAAATTTGTTTGTGAGATTGTTAGTGTGTATATCATTTTCCTATAATAAAATCACTGATTACACGATGACAACATTAAAGCTACAACAAAAACATACAATGTATAATAAGACTGGTTATTGAGTCAGCTCTTATTACGAAGTTGAACATATAATTATAAGATTAAAAAAAAAAAAGGTTAGATGGATATGCATAGAGCTAACAAAAATGATACGGACAACAACTAAAAATATATAAACAAAATCGAAAGGAAATCATATTCACACCTAAGTTTTACTGTGGAAATGAGTTAGTGAATAACACTCTAATCGGGGAAAAAAAAACAGTAATATACGGTATAACAATATAATAAAGAGTGGTGATACACTCACTAACAATCTCACAAACAAATTTACAAACCCATCACTGTAGCTACAGTGATCTACAGTGAATCATTGTAGCTACAGTGAGAGGGTTTGTAAATTTGTTTGTGAGATTGTTAGTGTGTATATCATTTTCCTATAATAAAATCACTGATTACACGATGACAACATTAAAGCTACAACAAAAATATACAATACTACAAAAACGAAAAGAAATCTCTTATAGAATGACTCTTCACAATAGAATCATGAAGAGGCGTTAATTTTATGATGGGGTGTGGAGAAAACCCGTAAAGATCAGATGCTATAAATATGAAGAGAAAAAGAAAGCAAAATTGATTGGTAAAATTAAAGAGAAATAGGGTATATTGTATTAGGATTTGGTGGTTGTACCGTTAGATTTGGGCCAATGACCCAAATATTATTGTATTTTAGGCCCACGTATCAGACAAAGCTCAATTAACACAAGATTATCAACAGCCTTCAATCTACCCACGTGATTCCTACACAGGGCCCACGAGCCCAGACTCCCTACGATGAGTGGTAATTGTATCACTATTTCTCATTCATTTGACCTAATATTTTGTATAGTTTCTTGAGTTTTGTTAATATTTTGATGTGTTTTGTGTTATTTTGTAGATAAATAAAGTTTTAGGACTCTCTGGATGTGATTCGGGGCCAAAACAGTGAAAAATGACATAAATGACAAAATGATAATTTGACGCGTCGCGACTGCTAACGTGCGCCGGGAGCTTGCTAATGTGCGTCGGGGACACGTGTCAAAATCTGAGAAGTTTGATCTTGCTAACGTGCGCCAGATTCTGCAAACGTGCGCTTTGCCACGTGTCACCATCACATGGTGCCGACAATCATCATCAGCCACGTGTCATCCACGTGTCCGCCACGCCAGTAGCTTACCAAGTCATTGTGCCACGTGTCCGTCACTTCATCATCAACAAATCACAATGCGCACATGTCACCGTCACATGCTGCCGACAATCCACATCGCCACGTCATTACAATTATTGAGTTAATCATCCAAAGTGCCACGTGTCAGCATTCTATTGGGTGTAGACACTGCATTTTTGCATAATGCCCGATGATGAGCCTCGTATGTAGGTACTACCTGATAAGTTGCGGAAGTCGCGGGAAACAGACGTCGGAAGGGAAAATTCAAAAATAAATACCTCGCCAGATTTAATTCATTTGCTTAGCCTCGGGTTCGCTCGATTAGTCTCTGTTTTAACTGTTGGACTCAGCCCACACACCACCAACCCACACGCCTAAACCCATCTAAAGCCCAAAGAACCAAGCCCACAAGCCCAATCCAAAATAATTAAAACATTTAAAACACATGTCTAAATTAAATCAAATCCAATTAAATTAAAAAAAATCAAATCAAATCAAAATAAATCACATGCCTAAATTAAATAAATCAAATCAAATCTCCTAAATCCCTTTCCTAAACTAAATAAATCACCTTCCTAAATTGAATAGATCTTTTCCTTATAACACACTAATTAAATATACCCCCTATGATTGCATGATTTCTTTCCTACCCGTACAAGGAAAATCCTAGCCCACTCATATAAAAAGACACACAAACCAAACCCTTCACCCCTAGGCTAGAGCTCACTTCTCACTCCCTACAATTCATTCTTTCTTCTCTCAACCACGGTCTTCTCTCTCTAAAGAAAACCCTAATCCTCACGCCACTCATTCTCTCTCCCATCTCTCTCTATTCCACTTACGGCACTCATCTCTCAGCCTCACACGACACACACAAAAAAACCAGCAAGCCAACTCACAAAGCAACCACCATAAACCTTAAAGACCTAGCACGACAACCCGAAACCAGCCCATCAACTGACACAACCAGTGAATAAAACAGTCCCGAAATAGTGAAATCAGAGAAAACAGAGAGCGGAAACAGCGAACCAATGTAAACGACGGAAACACTAACCCTTCCGGCGACGTCCCAACGCACTCTCGAGAAGCGACTTAAAAGGTAAGACCTGAAGGCACCCTTTATTATATTTTATTTTGTCTTCCTGGAAACGGCATGCTTGGTTGGACGTGAAATAAGTCCAACCGGGCATGCGAAGTCCTACATTGAAAACGACTAAATCATTTGGCCACATATTTATTATTCCGCATTTATTTCGTATTATTAGTCTTTTATTATTTCGCGTTTAATTTACATTTATTGTTGTTTTATTGTTCCGCATTTTCGTTTTGTGTTATTTATCTTCCTTGTTATTTCGCATGTTTGTCTCTTCGGTTATTTATGGTTATATGCATTATCATAGTTCATGTATGTCAACATTGGGTTAATGATTGCTTGTTATCCATTGCGACATATCGGATGGAAACCCAGACATAAATTTTGTAGCCGAATCTGAATGGACGGTAGTGCAGTCTGTACTTGGGATACAACTCCACGTACCGCTTGGGAAACACTCTTGCATGTGTTGTATGAGACTTGGTTATATTATCGCATAAATCCTTTCATTACAATTGGCATAAGTAAGGGACCATTCTGAACCCAACGGTTTGAGGTCTTCCCTTGCGAGGGGTGAGTGCGGCCTTAAATCATTTCCCAGTTCACACTGGGTGGCGACTCCATTTTATTTCTCCGGTTTAGTCCCCCGTGGGCTACTCCGTACTCCCGACCGGGCCGCGATCCTGGAACAGCGTCACCGATTTTTGTGTCCTACAGTCTGGGGACTCCACTGGGGATAGAGAATCGGTCCCGAAATAATGTCTTGTAATGTTTGTGATTTTTGCTGTAGTGAACCTTGTCTAAGGTATTATTTGAGTTAGACAATGATTTGGTGTCTTCCTTCACTCACTACCTTTTTAAAGCCAAAAGGAAAAGCTGTGAAGACATCTACATAATCATCTAAAGCGATGTTCTAATTTGGATGATCTGTTGTTTATTCCTGTCACCAAGGCAATAAGAGCGTAAGAGGCAAGGGTATTTAAGAGAGTTCGCTCCACCCTCCCTCTGGGGAATCTTTAATAGAGGAATCCATTTGACAGTTATTCATATATCCTAAAGTCATTTTCGCTCGAAGCGGTGGATCGTTATGTGGTACCATCACTCGTTGGCACGTACCTTATGGTATAAAAATGTGCGATCACTTGGTCGCTCGAACCCTTGAGTGGGGAGACCTAGTTGTGGGTAATCCTTCGCTGGTGGGAGCCTTTGTCTATACTCCTATAAACCCGCATGTGAACCATATTTGTATGACCTATAGAAGCCACCCTTTTATGCTTTTGTTTGGGACCATCATCATTCGGATTCAGTTCGACTTCTTTTCATGAGATGTGAACTTGTTGGGCCATTTAAACTGGGACGAGTTTGTGTCTTATGACGATTGGGCCAAAAGCTTCTAAAATGTTGATGTGACACTTTTTGTTTGGGCCCCCTATCATTTGAAGTTGTTTAGCAACATTATTTCAAAAGTGTAAACCTATTGGGCCTTTTGCAACTGGGACAAGTTTGCACCTCGCAATAATGTGATTGAATGCTTTAAAATGATAATGGGCCAACTTGTATGAAAACCTTGATGGGTTTAGAAAGTCCAAACATGATCCAAATATGCTAGAAACATAAGTTCGATATCCGCACTGGCTTTCATCCAGAAAGGGTACGCCTTGTTACGATATATTTGTATACTTTTGGACGTTTCTAAGTTCATCCCCATGACCACGGTTGCCGAAAGCCCAATTCATCGTTTCTAGACAATGGCACGATCCCATAATAGGCTTAGCCAATATTGTAGATGGGCGGCCTTTGTCTTTTACCGATGGAAAGGGACAGAAGCGACCAAGGTTCACCCCGTAGCATAAGAGAGAACGATTTTGTATACCCCATATTGGTACATAAAATAAGCCATACCTAGGACAGAAATAGACTTACCACGAGTGTGAGAGATATAAGGTCGTAAGGATATATGTTGTTTTAATAACCACTTGCATCTCATGCACCTCATGCATACACGCATCATGTTAACCCATGTGTCTTAAAAGCCATCATAGATATCCGTTGGGTTAGAAAAAAAAAAGACTTGTCAAGAAGAGTTTAGCAAACATGGATATTGGGGAAAAGGAAACCAAGGAACAGAAAAATTTACGGCAATGATAGAAAAGACCATTGCGCAAAAAAAAAAAAAGTTTGTTTGTTCTTAGTCCTTAATAGTTAGACATAAGTCCAATGATGAAATCGTTTGCTTTAGGGAGAAATCTTAGAAACGATAAACTCTTGATGTGCTTTTATCTGATACTTTGAGTAATTGATCTATGTTAGACTCGTAAGCACTTGAGTATGGTTTTTAGCAGTGAAAACCTGAGTAGTCGGCAATGTGACTAGTTGAAGAGATTGCGGATCGATGAATGACCGTTCGCTTAGATGTCCATCCTGACTTACTTGTGTTACGATATGTGGTATGGTTAGATACGAAAGAAAAGTCTCTAAAGCAGAAAATATAAACCACCTATAACCGATAAGCGTGAAGCTACCCATGGGCGAGTATTAGGACCACCATGAGGAGAAATGATACCTTAAAGGGTAGGTGTGTTGAAAAAAAAAGAAAGAAAGAAAGAAAAATAAAAGAAAAGAAAAAAATAAGTTCAAAACGAAAAAAACAAATAGAGACAAAGGAAAAGAAAAATAAAATCATACCACATTGAGCACGGAAAAGCAATCGCAGAGCATAACTGAGACATCTAGGATGGTTTGACCCATCGATCCCGATTTTTGAAGCGAAATCATTGAGTTGGCTTACTTAAGGATCAAGTTGTGAAAGAACCTTTGCACAGACACACTTTGAGTCTGGCTTAGATCATTTATTCAAAGACTTGAATTTGAGTTGCATTGAGTGTTTTGAAGGTTCTCTGGTTTCAATACTGGGCATTCTTTGAAAGCAACAATATGTATAACTATTGGGACTATTTTGTAAGAGGCAGTATAGTATGTTGGTATGGAATGTCACATCACATGATCCACATTGACCTAGTGCAAACAGCGGATAGCAGAAAGCTAAACCAAGTCTGGGGGCGACCAATCTACCACCCTGCGAATAAGGGATGTATCGAGAACTTGAGCCATGAGACAAAAGAGAACTGAACAATCACCAAAAATGAACCAGCAGAAGGAAATTATAAGCAGACCTAGGGGGCGACCAGAGACATTTGTAGGTGAATGGCACCGAGGAGCACAATGAAGGCCTAACCCATCGGAATATGAAATACATCCATGCATATATGCATACACGTCACATACACGTATTTTTTGTTTTGTTTTTATTCGCAGGTTTTGAAGAAAATGAAAAAGTGGCAAAGACAAGCAGTTTCGGGAATGAATCCCAGGGTCGAGGCCCACATTATCAGCAGTTTCGGGAATGAATCCCAGGGTCGAAGCCCACATTATCAGCAGTTTCGGGAATGAATCCCAGGGTCGAGGCCTACATTATCAGTAGCATCGAGAATGAATCCCAGGGTCGAGGCCAACATTATTAGTAGTTTCGGGAATGAATCCCAGGGTCGAGGCCCACATTATCAGCAGCATCGGGAATGAATCCCAGGGTCGAGGCCCACATTATCAGAAGTTTCAGGAATGAATCCTAGGGTCGAGGCCTACATCATCAGCAGTATTGGGAATGAATCCCAGGGTCGAGGCCCACATTACCATCAATCTTCGGGAATGAATCCCAGGGTCGATGCCCACATTATCAGTAGTTCGGGAATGAATCCCAGGGTCGAGGCCCACATTATCAGCAGTTTCGGGAATGAATCTCAGGGTCGATGCCCACATTATCAGCAGTTTCGGGAATGAATCCCATGGTCGAGGCCCACATTATCAGCAGTTTCGGGAATGGATCCCAAGGCTGAGGCCCACCTTATTAGTAGTTTCGGGAATAGATCCCAGGGCCAAGGCCCATATTATAAGAAATTTCGAGAATGAATCACAGGGTCAAGGCCCATATTATCAGCAGCATCGGGAATGAATCTCAGGGTCGAGGCCCACATTATCAGCAGTTCGGGGAATGAATCCCAGGGTTGAGGCCCACATTGTCAGCAGTCTTCGGGAATGAGGGCTAGCAAGCCGGGAATGGCGCTCCGGGAATGGAGCATAACCTCGGGAATGAGGACTAGCAAGCCGGGAATGGCGCTCCGGGAATGGAGCATAACCTCGGGAATGAGGACTAGCAAGCCGGGAATGGCGCTCCGGGAATGGAGCATAACCTCGGGAATGAGGACTAGCAAGCCGGGAATGGCGCTCCGGGAATGGAGCATGGTTCGGAAGGGGACCACAACTATCACAACCGCGACGCCTCGTGAATGAGGTTTAGCATGCCAGGAATGGCGCTTCGGGAATTGAGCATGGTTCGGAAGGGGACCACCAGATCAACTCAGTTCGAAGCAACAAGTAAGTCAGGCAACAGCTGGCGAGCCAGGTAAGTAAAAATGCATGCATGACTTTGATAGGATTGTCACTGTCACACACTGCACAAGCCCATCAAAGTGGGGGCGACTGTAGACACTGCATTTTTACATAAGGCCCGATGATGAGCCTCGTATGGAGGCACTACCCGATAAGTTGCGGAAGTCACGGGAAACGGACGTCGGAAGGGAAAATTCAAAAATAAATACCTCGCCAGATTTAATTCATTTGCTTAGCCTCGGGTTCGCTCGATTAGTCTCTGTTTTAACTGTTGGACTCAGCCCACACACCACCAACCCACACGCCTAAACCCATCTAAAGCCACACGCCCAAGCCCAAAGAACCAAGCCCACAAGCCCAATCCAAAATAATTAAAACATTTAAAACACATGTCTAAATTAAATCAAATCCAATTAAATTAAAACAAATCAAATCAAATCAAAATAAATCACATGCCTAAATTAAATAAATCAAATCAAATCTCCTAAATCCCTTTCCTAAACTAAATAAATCACCTTCCTAAATTGAATAGATCTTTTCCTTATAACACACTAATTAAAGATACCCCCAATGATTGCATGATTTCTTTTCTACCCGTACAAGGAAAATCCTATCCCACTCCTATAAAAAGACAAACCAAACTCTTCACCCCTAGGCTAGAGTTCACTTCTCACTCCCCACAATTCATTCTTTCTTCTCTCCACCACAGTCTTCTCTCTCTGAAGAAAACCCTAATCCTCACACCACTCATTCTCTCTCCCATCTCTCTCTATTCCATTCACGGCACTCACCTCTTAGCCTCACACGGCACACACAAATAAACCAGCAAGCCAACTCCCAAAGCAACCACCATAAACCCTAAAGACCTAGCACGACAAATCGAAACCAGCCCTTCAATTCACGCAGCCAATCAAGAAGGACCCTAGCTACGCACGTTAAAACCCCATGCAGCGAACCATTTACGCCATAATCACATGACCACAACTCCTCTCACTCTTTCTTCCCTCCTCTCGTCAAACCCTAATAGTCCCTCTCCATAATGCCTCTCTCTCTCTAAAAAATAAACCCCATCACAACGCCTCATTCTCCCTCACTAACTCGGCTTTGAACCACAAGAACCCTAATCTTGACACATCCTCACTCAACAGGTCCCTCTTTTCACCCTTTCTTCACCCTCTCTCACCTCTTCATTCCTCCTCTCTTACCCCACCAACAAACAAACCCTAACTCACGTCATTCACAGCCCTAACCAGTCCACACACAGACCTTGCACATGCACACACTACTAACAGACGCCCTCCATGTGAACTTCAGTAACTGCCCAACAAAACCAACAACTCACACACAGCAACAAACCATTTCGACCAAGCCCCCATTGACCGACTAAAACAAAGAAAAGAAAGCAAGCAACAAGTGACGAGTGGAACTAGTGATCAACGTGGGCCAAGCCAGCAACGAGACGCCTTGGACGAGTGGAACCAGTGATCAGCGTGGACATGAAGAGCTAACGTGAAGCCATCTGGACGTGAGTAAGCAGCCTCATACAAGTGAATCACAAACAGACACAAACCTTAAGCCACAAATTGCCCATCAACCGAAACAACCAGTGAATAAAACAGTCCCTAAATAGTGATATCAGAGAAAATAGCGAGCAGAAACAGCGAACCAGTGAAAACAGTGGAAACACTAACCCTTCCAGTGACGTCCCAACGCACTCCCAAGAAGCGACTTAAAAGGTAAGACCTGAGGGCACCCTTTATTATATTTTATTTTGTCGTCCTGGAAACGGCATGCTTGGTTGGACGTGGAATACGTCCAACCGGACATGCGAAGTCCTACTTTGAAAACGCCCAAATCATTTGGCCACATATTTATTATTCCTTATTTATTTCGTATTATTAGTCTTTTATTATTTCGTGTTTAATTCACATTTATTGTTGTTTTATTGTTCCACATTTTCGTTTTGTGTTATTTATCTTCCTTGTTATTTCGCATGTTTGTCTCTTCGGTTATTTATGGTTATATGCATTATCATAGTTCATGTATGTCAACATTGGGTTAATGATTGCATTGTGTTAATGATTGCGTGTTATCCCTTGCGGTATATCGGATGAAAACCCAGATATAAATTTCGTAGCCGAATCCGAATGGACGGTAGTGCGGTCTGTACTTGGGATACAACTCCACATACCGCTTGGGAAACATTCATGCATGTGTTGTATGAGACTTGGTTATATTATCGCATAAATCCTTTCATTACAATTGGCATAAGTAAGGGACCATTCCGAACCCAACGGTTTGAGGTCTTCCCTTACGAGGGGTGAGTGCGGCTTTAAATCATTTCCCAGTTCACACTGGGTGGCGACTCCATTTTATTTCTCCTGTTTAATCCCCCGCGGGCTACTCCGTACTCCTGACCTAGCCGCGAGCCTGGAACAGTGTCACCGATTTCTATGTCCTACATTGGGGCAACAGATTCCTTATTGCCACGTCATTATATAAGAATCAAAGTAGCCAATCTTCGTGCGACACGTGGCGCGTCGCTACGCGCAATGACCACGCATCGCGACGCGCTAAGCCAATTTTTCCCTATAAATTCAGGACGATTTCATTTCATTTGGTGTGCTTTCCTTTGGGTCTTTCTAGGATTTAAAAGGATTGCATCTATTTTGTAAATATTTTTAATATTTTAAATATGTATTTTTACTTTTAATTTTAATTTCAGTATTTTTACTTTCAGTACTTTTACTTTCAGCACTTTTACTTTCAACACTTTTACTTTTCAGTACTTTACTTTCAGCACTTTTAATTTCAGTAATTTTAATTATGCACTTTTACTTTCAGTGATTAATTTTCTTTTCTTTTCTTTTCTTTTCTTTTATGTTCAGTAGTTAATTTACTGCTGGGGAAAGGTGAAGATTTTTACTATCATAATTTAGATTAATCTCCTTTAGTTATAATATATAAACTAGTTAAAACCTGACTTAATGAGGATACCGCTATATTGGCCGGTTGGTAATTATTTATAAATTGGTTTTAACCTGACTAAATTGGATACCGCCATATTGGTCGGTTGGTATTAATTATAAATTTGAATTAATCAAGATACCGCCTATATGTCTGGTTGGTAATTATCAACGCAGATTTATATATTATAATAAGAGAGATTTCTAAATTAGAAATAGTAAAGGTAGATTAATCTCACTTTAATTATAATATGGAAATTGTAAGTTAATATGGAAATTGTAATTTAATATGGATTAAAAGTTGATACCGCCTTAATGGCTGGTTTTAATTATGTAACATAATGTGACACCGCTTATAGGACGGTCTTTAGGTGACAGATGATCACCGCCTATATGGTGGTTTATGGATAAATAATAACACCGCATTTATGGCTGGTTCAACTTAATTGGGTAATACTAGCAATTTCTATATTATAATAATTTGAGATTTCTAAAAATGGATCCTCTAACCCCCATCATTTTATTTTTATTCTAGGGAAGTGATGAAACACAATACTCACATACTTAATAATTGATTTAATTATATTATGGGTAATTCTTTAGTTTGTTTATTGAGTCTTAAGCTTAATGCTTATTGTTGCCTGATCACCAATAAGATTGATGTGGTAAACTTAAAATGAACTTGGAAAATGGATTTAAGGTTTTAGCCTTAGATTCAATAGCTCACGATCTTCCTTGATGATAGATAACCCTTTAATAGATTTCCTTACAGGATAGACATATACCTGTCGGGCGTGGGTAGCCATAATTGGAACTTGAACTTAATGAATTCAGATAATTCGGTTAACATAGACATATGATTAATTGGGTTATTTGGGTATTTGCATCTGACAATCGACAGAGGCTTTTGCATAACTTCGTGTTCCAGGTTAGCAAATTAATTTATTACACATTTATAAGAGAATCAATTCATCTTAATAATATTGTGTGGAATCACGACCCTAGGTATTTTGTGTCTTTTGTTATTTTCTTAGTATTTTTATTTATTTATTTATTTAGCAAATCCACATTCAACCAACCAATCAAGCAATCATTCTCTTCTCCATCTAATTAGATACCTGTAAATAAATAGAATCAACAATTAATAACAATAGTAGGAATTAAGTCCTCGTGGGATCGATATTTTTATACTACTTGAACGATACGTGCGCTTGCGTTATACGCATGTGATTGCACCGGTCACCCTAAGAGAAGAAGCTCGTACGGCCTAAAGGCTTCTAAGAGCCCATACGACTTATAAAGATTTCAACAAGATCCTAATCATATTACTTAATGTCTCATTCGATAATAACGGGACAATTTACTTCCTAGTCCTTCCTTAATGAGGAAACTGAGTATTTGGATTATGAAGAACTACCTAAAAACCCGATAGTGTAATCTGAATGCCAAAAGGATTGTGCCTAATCCCGAATATCTAGGCACTCCTAATACAGTCTCAACTCTACTACCCTTTGCTAAGAGGATTGGAATCCAATCAACCCGAGGAATCCTAATCCAACTTGAAGGCCACTCCACAACCTATAAAAAGAGAGGGGGGGTCAAAAGATTTGATTAATTAAGGTTTTGGTTCTCATGCTCCAGTTCTCAAAGTGCATATCACCCTTAAACACCAATATACTGCCCTCATGGCATTCATCCTGCGAAGATCAAGGTAATTTTAAACTTTGTTCTTCCTTATCTTTCCGCTCGTCTTCTTAACTAACTTGAGCATCGGAGTCCCTACGGCATTCACCACACTAGTGGGTAGATACTTTGTGCTCATTTTGTCTTTGTATTGCAGGATCGCAGGCACCCTATTATACAAATCTCGATTGTAGGCCGTGTAGGGGTTTTTAGGGGATAAATCCCGGTAACGCAGCAGGAAGCGGTGGAAAATCGTATTTTCCGATTTCAAAAATTTTTCTCGGATTAATTAAATAAACATATTTATTTAATATTCCAATAATCAAATTATGAAATAAAATTCAATAAATCATTTTAACTGAATTTACCAAATTACCCTTACTTGGTATTTTTGTCCATTTTAGTTCGAAATTGATCAAATCAATTTTGAATGATTCTAAATCATTTCTAAGATGTACTTAGCATGTTCAAAACATTAAAACACCAAAGCAACCAAAATCCCCAAATTTCAAGTTCTTGGCCGAGAGCCTCCAAAGGGGTGCCATTTGTGCACTTTGTCATTTCATGCTTCAAAACACATCAAGATGTAATCCAATCAACATGAAACTTTATATGCATCATATAAACATCCAAATACAAAACATATATGAAAAGCCCCAAATTTGGAATTGGTCTTAAACCCTAATTTTTCAAATTCTTTAAAATAAACAAATTAGACCAAATAGTTTAAATCAATTACTTCAATCATCATTCTTCCATCCAATCCAAGTCTCAACACAATGAAACAACTCAAGATCAAATCTAGGTCATTTAAGAGTGGGTCAATAACTCTAGATTAAACAACATGGTTTCCAAAACCTTAAAAGAATAGTTATAACTATAATAGTTACAAGCTTTCTTCATCATACATGCTCAACACTTTCAACAAAATTTCCATCATCAAAAACACAAGAAATAAAAGAAAAGAATAACTTAAGAACATCACAAGATGTTGCCTAGATCCTAAGGAACAATTTCCTTTCTAATAGTAAGTTTGAAAAAACTTACAAATCCCAAGCTTTTCTTTGGTTTCTTCTTTTCTTCCTCACTTGCTTTCTTTGTTTCTTTAATGGAGTTTCTTGTAAAGTGTATTAGGTTATCCAAATGAAAATGAAATGAAAAAAATATATACTTGTGCACAAAAAACCCTATGGCCGAATTTCACAAGCATATACAACAAAATTAATTTCAATTTCATTTAACATTTCATTTAGTCAACTTGGTTAAATATCTAAAACAACTTTATTAGATATTTAATTAAGTCAACAAAGGCAACTAATATCATTTACTTCAAATATCCTAATGTAAGATATTTATATTTTAATTAATTTAATCATTTAACAATTAAATAATTAATTAATTAATCAAATACAAATATATTAAATATATGTATAATATTTACATTAAATATTAAAAACATATATTCATTTAGGATATAAGTCAAATAACTCATTTTGACTATTAATTAATATGTATTTAAATTAATCAAGTATAAAAATATAAATACACAATAATTAGGCCAATGACTATCTAGTCCCTTTAGCACGTATCTTGCGTTTAACTTTAAACGACTATATAAATAATCAATATTATTTATTAATGTTGCTCTAGTGCTCTACGAGTATGTTTCATTATTGAGACTCTCTAGATTCAGGTATATCCGTCACGAAATCTAATTTCGTGTCCATAATCTATCACCCGTAGATTATGACGATCACGGATAATCTCGCTGAACCATACAGGTCGAGGTCATGGCAAATGTATAATTCCTCTGTCACAGGTACCCGGATAAATCCCAGAGATATAGATGTAAACGTCAAATCTCTATGGGGATTATCCAGTCGACTATTCCATTAGCAATCTCCGAAAGAATGTTTAGAACTAGCTTCTAAACCTTACCACGGGCCATGGTTTTATCTGATTGCTAATCATATGGACTACCTATGCTCTGGTACACAAAGAACTGACGGATCATATCTTGATACACATAGGACAACCTGAGGATCTATCTACACCCAACGAACATGCGGAGGTCTGATCTAAATAGATCGGTGACGTGACTACCATCTAAGTGTAGAAGATGTCTCATGTGCCCATAATGGCGTCTCATGTGCCCATAATCACAAGTGCTACTCAACCCGAGAAGTTTCTTATTGACGCTGGTGTACCATCCATTGAGAATCTTTGGTGAGTCGTTCAGTGTTTATCCGCTATAAACACCTACACGTCTATACTAGTCTCCAAGACTAATGGTTCATTGAGAAACCATTGGAATCATATATTCCAGTATACGACATGTACCGGTCTCAACGGGTTTACTATACTGACCAAGTAGTGTAAACCTTGACCAGGAACTGTCTGAGATGACAACGTCATGATACTACTCAATGTCCGTTGTGACGCTTTTGCAACAGTACCATGACTAATCATTCTAAGGTCAATACGTCTTTACCATATTAAAAAGATAGATTATATTATAGAAACTGCATATATTATTCATAATAATAATGTTTTACAGAAGTATTCAAAAGAAATACAACCGGGAATTGGCGCTCTGAGCACCAACCCCAACAAAATCTCCACTTGCTCTAGTGCCAATATCAATTGTATCTAATACCCATCGACTCCACGTGTTTATCAAACAACTTCGGAGGTATGGCCTTCGTCAGCGGTCTGCTACATTATCTTCACTCGGTACCTTGCACACGATAATATCCCCTCCGGACACAATCTCTCGAATGATGTGGTACTTGCGTTCCACATGCTTCGACTTATGATGCGCCATCGGTTCCTTTGCTTGCGCAATGGCTCCAGTATTATCACAGTATAATGAAATCGCATTCTCGATACTTGGGACAACTCCCAATTCTGTGATAAAGTTCTTTATCTACACAGCCTCTTTTGCAGCTTCAGAAGCTGCAATATATTCCGCCTCAGTGGTGGAATCTGTTGTCGATCCCTGTTTGGAACTCTTCCAACAAACTGCACCTCCGTTAAGGGTAAAGACAAATCCAGATGTAGACTTTCTATCATCGGGATCCGATTGGAAATCGGAGTCTGTATACCCATTAACCTGCAGTTCGTTTCCTCCATAAATTATTAACTTATCCTTAGTACATTTAAGATACTTTAGGATATGTTTAATGGCCATCCAATGGTCATTACCTGGATTGGACTGATATCTACTAGTTACGCTAACAGCGAAACTGATATCAGACCTCGTACATAACATGGCATATATTATGCTACCCAAACACGAAGCATAAGGTTGGTTAGACATTCTAACCTTCTCATCTTCTGTTTGTGGACATATCTTCTTAGAAAGATGAATCTCATGTCTGAACGGTATGTTTGTTGTCTTACAGTTACCAAAACTATACCGTTCTAAGATCTTATCTATGTACGTTGATTGGGATAACCCAATCAGCCTCATTTGTCTATCTCTATAGAGTTTTATCCCTAAAACATAGGAAGCTTCTCCCAGGTCCTTCATGGAGAAATTCTTACAGAGGTACGCTTTGACGCTTTGTAACAACCTAAATCATTCCCAATGATTAGGATGTCATCAACATATAGGACTAAAAATACGACCATGCTCCCACTGGCCTTCTGATACACACAGGATTCTTCCGAATTCTTGAGAAAACCAGACGATCTAATAATCTCGTCGAATCGAAGATTCCAACTTCGCGAAGCTTGTTTAAGTCCATAAATGGACTTCTTAAGCTTACATACCATACCCGAGGTTTCGCTGGACGCAAAACCTTCAGGCTGTTCCATATAGATTTCTTCATCAAGAAATCCATTTAGAAAAGCCGTTTTGACATCCATTTGCCAAATCTCGTAGTCATGATACGCAGCTATAGAAAGCAAAATCCGGATAGACTTAAGCATTGCAACCGGCGAAAAAGTTTCATCGTAGTCGACGCCAGGTCGCTGAGTGTAACCTTTTGCTACCAGTCGGGCCTTGTAAGTTTCAACCTTACCGTCAGGCCCGCGCTTCCTCTTTTAAACCCATTTACAACCGATAGGAACAATTCCTTCGGGAAGCGGAATCAAGTCCCAAACTTGATTTTCATGCATTGAGTCTATCTCGGATTTCATGGCACTTTGCCATTTCACGGAGTCGATGTCCAACATCGATTCTCTATAGGTGAAAGGATCTGTCTCTTCAACTAAGAGAACATCCAGACTCTTTTCTTGTATCAAATACAAGCGTTCAGGAGGTCTAGATACCCTTTCCGACCTACGGAGTGTGTGTGTTGAAGGTCATTCATCTACTTGAACTTCAGGTTCCTCCGTTGGTTCGTTGTTTTCAGGTTGGACTTCATCAAGCTCAACATGTCTATGATTACCATCTTCTGACAAAAATTCTACTTCTAGAAATTTTGCGAAGCGAGCTACGAACACATTTCGATGCTCGGTATCATAGAACAGATATCCCCTCGTATTCGAAGGATATCCGACAAACCTAAACTTTTGCCCTCGAGGCGAAAGCTTATCTTGCTGAGTCACCCTGACATAGGCAGGACAACCCCAAATCTTAATATAATTAAGATTTGGTCTCCTACCGAACCATATCTGATACGGAGTCGTAGGAACAGCTTTTGAAGGAATCTTGTTCAAATGATGTGCGGCTGTTAAGAGAGAGTAGCCCCATAAATAATAGGGCAAATCTGTGAAACTCAACATTGATCGGACCATATCCAATAAATTCCGATTTCTCCTCTCAGACACTCCATTGTGCTGTGGAGTACCTGGAGGAGTATATTGAGCGAGCATCCCATTCTCCTTCATATAATCCATGAACTCACCACTTATATATTCGCCGCCTCGATCTGATCGAAGGCATTTAATATATTTACAGTTTGTTTTTCTACTTCATTTCGGAACTCTTTGAACTTTTCAAAGGTTTCCGATTTATTTCTCATCAAATAGACATAACCGTATCGTGACAAATCATCGGTAAAGGTAATGAAGTACGAATAACCACTGTGAGCAGTTTGACTTAGTGGACCACATACATCAGAATGTACGAGTTCCAGTAAGTTAATGGCACGGTGTCCAACACCAGAAAAATGAGGCTTTGGTCATCTTACCCTGAATACAGGATTCACAAGTTGGATAGGATTCAATGGTAAGATCTGGTATCAAACCATTCCTAACCAATTGGGTAAGGCGTTTAACGCCAATGTGACCAAGTCTTATATGCCAAAGTTCAGTATTATTAATTACAGGTAAACTACGTTTATTAACTCCAGTATTTAATATATCTTTTGAAGTTTACAATGTATAATGACCATGCTGGTTTGGACAACAAAGGATCTGAATATTATTACTATCATATAAATATAAAGAACTATTCTTAATATTAATACAAAAGCCTTATGTATCCAATACAAAAAGTGATATAATATTAGCTACACATCCATGTACAAAATGGCATTCATTTAACAAAAGTGTCCCATTCGGCAATGAGATCTCACATACTCCCACTGCAACTGCATCCAAAGAGTCTCCACTCCGGAACCGTAACTGCATCTCCCCGGGCTTCAGCCTCCTACTTTCCTTCAGCACCTACAACGAATTGCAAATGTGAATGGGACAAGCAGAATCTAAAATCCAGTTGGATGTAACGGCTTCACAAGCCAATGATAAATCAATAACTGGAAAAATAAAAGTACCTGATGTAGATGCTCTGTCTCTCCTCAGCTGGGCGATGTAATCAGGACAGTTCATTTTCCAATGCCCGACTTTGCCGCAGTGGTGGCATTTGTCTTCAGAAGCCCTATTGGGCTTAGCAATCTTCGCCTGTTGTTGAGGACCGAAAGCCTTCTTCTTTTCCCTTTCTTCTTTTTTCCCTTGGACCATCCTTGGGAAGAAGCAGAGAGAGAAGTAGATCTAGGTGGGCGAGTCGGTATTCCCTTCTTAAGATCCTCTTCTGCCATGAGCAACATCCTATGTAGCTCTTGGTTGGTACAGACAGTCCCATGCATGTTGAAGTACATCACAAACTGGCGAAATGAAGCTGGTAGTGAACCAAGAATGACACTCCTACCGAGAATGTCATTCAGATGAGATTATGTTGCCTCAATTGATCGATCAAATCGATCATCTGAAGAACATGTGGGCTAACACTTGCCCCTCATCCAGACGCACATGGAACAGTTCCATGGCGACTTTGTGAACAATCACTTGTTCTTGGTTCTCAAACGATTGTCTCAATCGCATCATCATACTATAGGAATCTAGCATACCATAGTACTGTTGCTTGAGTTTCGGAGAAAGCGAACTAAGGATATATGATTTAACCCTTAAATCATCATCCTTCCAAGTTTCAAAAACTTGGCGTTCCTCCTCCGAAGCATCCGCACCCACAGCAAGGGGCAACAGACCTTCAAGAACATATCCCAGCTTTTCGGAATCGAGGACAATCCTCAAATCCAATTCCTAGTCAGCGAAGTTCTCAGCGCCTTTCAGTTTGTTCGCATCTAGCATACGCGCAAACTGATTTGTGGATTGTGCCGCCATCGCCAATCTATCATATAGATCATGAAAAACGGTTAGCAGAAAATAAGCAGTTTCATATAATATCAAAAGCATAAACTAGATCATGGATTTTTAATCTAAAAATGCCCATCCCACTAAATCATGCAATACTGTAATCCCCAAACAGAATATAAAGATTTAATAATTAAATTAAATACTAATAGTGAAAGGTGGATCCCGTGAATATACTTCGGCTCACAGCAGAGGCACGGTCTCGCCTACGTATATTCATCATGTAGACAACTCATTTGTCAATCATTCTCTAATGACTCCTGGGTTTCCGCTCCTGGTCGTTTCTCGTTGTCGCTGCGAAGGCAGGCCCACAAGGAGACGTACCAAGGTTAAACTCGTCAATGATAAACTCAAGTTACTTACGTAATCCTGACAGCTAGGGCACGTTCAGAATTCCGCTTTTACTTGAATTTACCTAGTATCTGATATACATCCGGTATAAATAAATCTCTATCGGCTACACCCTCACAGCAGAGGCACGGTCTCGGATGTAGTCACAGAGAAGTATTCATAAACCGTATTGACAAGACGGACCACATAACATGCATCAAATACATAATTACATTAAAACCTTATTAATTAGGGATTTTCCGCTAAGTGTCATACACCATAAATCTAACCAAATTAGATTATAATAAGCATGCATAAAGTCAAGAAAACATGATTAAACATTGATTCAATGAAGGCTAATCATTTTAGGTGGCCTAGAATCAGACTCGCTCTGATACCATTTTGTAGGGGTTTTTAGGGGCTAAATCCGGTAACGCAGCGGAAGCGGTGGTGGAAATCATATTTTCCGATTTCAAAAATTTTTCTCGGATTAATTAAATAAACATATTTATTTAATATTCCAATAATCAAATTATGAAATAAAATTCAATAAATCATATAGGTGAATTTACCAAATTACCATTACTTGGTATTTTTGTCCATTTTAGTCCGAAATTGATCAAATCAATTTTGAATGATTCTAAATCATTTCAAAGATGAACTTAGCATGTTCAAAACATCAAAACACCAAAGCAACCAAAATCCCCAATTTCAAGTTCTTGGCCGAGAGCCTCCAAAGGGGTGCCATTTGTGCACTTTGTCATTTCATGCTTCAAAACACATCAAGATGTAATCCAATCAACATGAAACTTTATATGCATCATATACACATCCAAATACACAAAATATATGAAAATACCCAAATTTGGAAATGGTCTTAAACCCTAATTTTTCAAATTCTTTAAAATGAACAAATTAGACCAAATAGTTTAAATCAATTACTTTAATCATCATTCTTCCATCCAATCCAAGTCTCAACACAATGAAACAACTAAAGATCAAATCTAGGTCATTTAAGAGTGGGCCAATAACTCTAGATTAGCAACATGGTTTCCAAAACCTTAAAAGAATAGTTATAACTACAATAGTTACAAGCTTTCTTCATCATACATGCTCAACACTTTCAACAAAATTTCCATCATCAAAAACACAAGAAATAAAGAAAAGAATAACTTAAGAACATCACAAGATGTTGCCTAGATCCTAAGGAACAATTTCCTTTCTAATAGTAAGTTTGAAAAAACTTACAAAATCCAAGCTTTTCTTTGGTTTCTTCTTTTCTTCCTCACTTGCTTTCTTTGTTTTCTTTAATGGAGTTTCTTGTAAAGTGTATTAGGTTATCCAAATGAAAATGAAATGAAAACAATATATACTTGTGCACAAAAAACCCTATGGCCGAATTTCACAAGCATATACAACAAAATTAATTTCAATTTCATTTAAAATTTCATTTAGTCAACTTGGTTAAATATTAAAAACAACTTTATTAGATATTTAATTAAGTCAACAAGGCAACTAATATCATTTACTTCAAATATCCTAATGTAAGATATTTATATTTTAATTAATTTAATCATTTAACAATTAAATAATCAATTAATTAATCAAATACAAATATATTAAATATATGTATAATATTTACATTAAATATTAAAAACATATATTCATTTAGGATATAAGTCAAATAACTCATTTTGACTATTAATTAATGTGTATTTAAATTAATCAAGTATTAAATATAAATACACAATAATTAGGCAAATGACTATCTAGTCCCTTTAGCACGTATCTTGCGTTTAACCTTTAAACGACTATATAAATAATCAATATTATTTATTATGTTGCTCTAGTGCTCTACGAGTATGTTTCATTATTGAGACTCTCTAGATTCAGGTATATCCATCACGAATTCTAATTTTGTGTCCATAATATATCCACCCGTAGATTATGACGATCACAGATAATCTCGCTGAACCATACAGGTCGAGGTCATGGCAAATGTATAATTCCTCCGTCACAGGTATCCGGATAAATCCCAGAGATATAGATGTAAACGTCAAATCTCTATGGGGATTATCCAGTCGACTATTCCATTAGCAATCTCTGAAAGAATGTTTAGAACTAGCTTATAAACTTTACCACGGGCCCATGGTTTTATCTCATTGCTAATCATATGGACTACCTATGCTCTGGTACACAGAACTGACGGATCCTATCTTGATACACATAGGACACCCTGAGGATCTATCTACACCCAACGAACAGGCGGAGGTATGATCTAAATAGATCGGTGACGTGACTGCCATCTTAGTGTAGAAGATGTCTCATGTGCCCACAATGGCATCTCAAGTCTAAGAATCACAAGTGCTACTCAACCCGAGAAGTTTCTTATTGACGCTGGTGTACCATCAATTAAGAATCTTCGGTGAGTCGTTCAGTGTTTATCCGCTATAAACACCTTAACGTCTATACTAGTCTCCAAGACTAATGGTTCATTGAGAAAACATTGGAATCATATATTCCAGTATACGACATGTACCGGTCTCAACGAGTTTACTATACTGACCAAGTAGTGTAAACCTTGACCAGGAACTGTTTGAGAATGACAACGTCATGATACTACTCAATGTCCGTTGCGACGCTTTTGCAACAGTACCATGACTAATCATTCTAAGGTCAATACGTCTTTACCATATTAAAAGATAGATTATATTATAGAAACTACATATATTATTCCTAATAATAATGTTTTACAGAAGTATTCAAAAGAAATACAACCGGGAATTGGCGCTCTGAGCACCAACCCCAACAGGCCGACAGTGAAATTCAGCGTCTACAATTTGGCGCCCATTGTGGGGCCCCAGTGATTTATAAGCAAACAAAGATCCCCCAATCCACGATCCTCACAAACACACCAACACACACGGCTTCAAGTAGTGAAAACACACCAGACTCAATGGCTGGACAGTTGGTCGCCTTTCAAGAATGATTGAAAGCATTGGAGGAGGAAAACTTCGTAATGCGAAGCACCGACACAAATCTCTAGAAGCAGTTGAAGCAGATTGCTTCGTCCTCCCAACAGCGTGAAACCCATGATCAATTCAGTGACCTCATCATTCAGACTAACCTCTTAGTGGCATTCAACGACGCGGCTGACGACGGTCCACCACCAGACGACCACCCTCAGAGCCACCAAACAGGTCACCATATCCCACTTATGGATCCAACACAACAAGTCGCCTCCACCATGCACAAAAAGATGCATTAGTTCAAATAAGCAATTCTCTCCAGCCTACTAGGGGTAAGACTACCAATAAGGAAGAGTCGGGCCGAGATAATTTTGGACACTCGTTTCCTGGAGACTATCACTTATGTAGAAATCCCATGAAAGTTTAGCCCCCAGATATGAGGCTATATGACAGATCCACGGACCCAGATGACTATATTGTCCACTACAATTATAAGATGGTATCTACGGCCCTGGCTCCACACCAATGGGAAGCTGGAATGTGTAGACGGTTTGGAGAGACACTAGCAGGCTCAACACTCACTTGGTTTATCAACCTCCCTTACCGGTCTATCGGATCATATCAAGAGTTGGAAGATAAATTTGTGGAGCACTTTGCAAGCTCCTGTAAGCTTGAGAAAATCACGGACGACCTCAACGCAATCCAGCAGCAGAAGATAGAATCTCTACGAAGCTATATGGCTCGTTTCAACAAGGAAATGATATCGATACTAGATCTCCACCAGCCAACTGTCGTAGAAGCCTTCAGGAATTTCAGCTCATAGATAATGGGCTTTATAAGAAGCTAACGAAGTTCCAATGCTACACCATGGACCAGGCCTTGGCACAAGCTCAAATTGAGATTAGATGGGAAGAGGACAAGAGGAACATAAAGCAAGAGAGTTCCACCATCCATCATAGAGAGAAAACCCCGAATCCCTCTGACACACTCATAAAGTGATTCTTTACTCCCAATTATAATAGGGTCGAAGTAATAAAATAACCCGGTAAGTCCGGGATCGATCCACATGGAATATATTTAATAAGATAAAATAATAATTCGTGTAAAAATAAAAAATGAATTGTTTGAAATGATTGAAAATTTTAAATTAAACAGCAAAAATAAAATAAAATACCGGGTTATGGGATCCACTTTTAATAATTCAAATATAAAAATCTTATATTTTATAATATATAATTTGTTATTATTACCGAGTTAATTTATTTCACGTATTAATTATGTCAAAACATATAAAATCAGCCATAAAGGCGGTGATAATATTTGTCTATAACAAGTCCAGTCAGGTACTCAATTATGCCAAATAAATAAAATCAGTCATATAAGCGGTAACAAAGTTTGTCGATAATTAATCTAAATTTAAATTAATTATTAATAATTTGATTACAATTTATATATTATAATATAAATAAGATTAATCTATATTTTTATATTAAAATCTTCACATTTTACCTCAGTAGGACGAAATTAGCTACTCATGATTTGAATAAAAACACTCATAATTTTATTACTGAAAGAAAAAAAATTACAAGAAAACTTAAAAATAAAACACATAAGAGCTGAAACCCTTCACAAAAATTCAGATAGAAACCTATAAAGGATGCTGAAGAAATGATGTGCGGAACACCTCTATTTATAGAGGTGCTATGCACCTAAGGGCACCCTTTGATATATTTTATTTTGTTATCCCTGACACGACATGCTTAGTTGGACGTGGAATACGTCCAACCGGGCATGCAAAGTCCTATATTAAAAATGAACAAACTATTAGTCACATCTCTTTAATATTCTGCATTTATATTTATTTCTATTTCGCACTTAGCTTACATTTATCGCTTCCGTTATTTATTGTTTATTCATCACATGCATTATCATATTTCATGTATACATTGGGTTAATGATTGCGTTATGTTATATGGTCGGTGCTATCTCTTGCGGTATATCAGATGGAAACCCAGACGTAAATTTCATAGCCGAATCCGAATGGACGGTAGTGTGGTCTATACTTGGGATACAACTCCACGTACTGCTTGAGAAACGTTCAAGCACGTGTTTCATTTTGTGATCTAAATCTATGTTTATTGTTCCGTTATTAATTTTCTATGCATTTTCTCTTTGTTGATGTATTGTTACTTGATGCGCATGGGCTAATCATGTGAGTTAAGGGTCATCTATTCGAGGGAAATGCCTAAAGGCTACCTTTGCCACAATGTTTTGCCGCACCGGACGAAGTACGTTTGATTGAACGTGAGATATGTTCAATCGGGCATACGAGGTCCCATATTATTGCTTTATTTATTTTCTATACATTGTTACTTGATGCGCATTGGCTAATCACGTTGGTTTAAAGGTCCTTTACTTGAGGGAGAAAAAGCCTAAAAGGCTACCTTTACCACAATATTTTGCTGCGCCTTTTCATTATTCCGTATTTATCTTTTGCATATTATTACTTTGTTTATGCATGCATTGCTATCTAGTGCGCATGGACTAATCACATGGGTTAAAGGTCCTCTATTCGAGGGAAACGCCTAAAGGCTACCTTTACCATGATGTTTTGCCGCGCCGGACGAAGTACGTTTGATTGAACGTGAGATATGTTCAATCGGGCATACAAAGTGCCATATTATTTATTTATTTATTCATGCATTGTTACTTGATGCGCATGGGATAATCATGTAGGTTAAAGGTCCTCCATTTGAGGGAAATGCCTAAAGGCTACCTTTACCACGATGTTTTGCCGCGCCCTTCCTCTATTGATTACGCTATTCGTTTTTGTCTTGGTTGTCATTTTTCATTTTTCGCATTCATGCCTTGCTTATGTTTGAGTGTTGCCTCTCACGATATATCGGATGGAAACCTGGACGTAAATTCCGTAGCCGAATCCAAACGGACGGTAGTGCGGTCTGTACTTGGGATAAAACTCCACGTACCACTTGAGAAACATTCACTCGTGTGTATGTGTCATTTGGATACCACTTTGGTGATCTCGTTCAAACACGTCTCCGGATGCTACACAAACGCATGTATTCTGTTTACCATTTGAGCGTGTATACGAACGCTATACGAACGTGCACATTCTGTCTCATTTTCGTTCGAACTCGTTTCCAAACGCTACATGAACACATGCAATCTGTTTACCATTCGAATGCGTTTTCGAACGCTACATGAACGCATGCAATCTGTTTACCATTCGAACGCATTTTCGAACGCTACACGAACGTACATACAATGCAATATGTTTACCATTCGAACGCATTCATGCCTTATTTATGTTTGAGTGTTGCCTCTCGCGGTATATCGGATGGAAACCCAGACGTAAATTCCATAGCTGAATCCGAATAGACGGTAGTGCGGTCTGTACGTGGGATACAACTCCACGTACTGCTTGAGAAACATTCATTTGGATACCACTTTGGTGATCTCGTTTGAATGCGTCTCCGGACGCTACACGAACGCATGCATTCTGTTTACCATTCGAACGTGTTTACGAACGCTATACGAATGTGCATATTCTGTCAACGCGTTTCCAAATGCTACACGAACGTATGCAATCTGTATACCGTTCGAATGTGTTTTCGAACGCTACACGAATGCATGCAATTTGTTTACCATTCGAACGTATTTTCGAATGCTACACGAACGCACATATAGTGAACAAATTTCTTTTCATCACATTTCATGCATGTTGGCTTCTTGGGTCATTTCCTTAGCATTATGTGCCTAATTACCCATTTTTTGTTCTTTTATTACTGCTTTTACAGTTATTATTAATTATATTATTGCGCTTCATTGTTTAATACATTTGGAATTATGCATTTGTCTTCCTTTTTATTTATTTACGTTTATGGGTGTGCAATGTGTGTTGATTACATTCTCTTGCATGTGTTACATAAGACTTGGTTATACTATTGCATAAATCTTTTCATTATAATTAGCATAAGTAAGGGACCGTTCCGAACCCAATGGTTTGAGGTCTTCCCTTGCGAGGGGTGAGTGCGGCCTTAAATCATTTCCCAGTTCACACTGGGTGGCGACTCCATTTTATTTCTCCGGTTTAGTCCCCCACGGGCTACTCCGTACTCCCGATCAGGACACGAGCCCGGGACAACATCGCCGACTTCTGTGTTCCACAGTCTGGCGACTCCACTAGGGATAGAGAATCGGCCCCGAAATAATGTTTGTGATTTATGCTTTAGTTAACCTTGTCTACAAGTGGGTTGATTTAACCAAAGGTATTAAGAGAGTTCGATCCACCATCCCTCTGGGGAATTTTAAATAGTGGAATCCATTTGACAATTATTCATGTATCATGAAGTCATTTTCGCTCGAAGCGGCAGATCGTTACATGGTACCATCACTCGTTGGCATGTACCTTAAGGTATAAAAAAGGTGCGCTCACTTGGTCGCTCAAACCCTTGAGTGGGGAGACCTAGTTGTGGGCAATCCTTCACCGGCGGGAATCTTTATCTATACTCCTATAAACCCGCATGTGAACCATAGTTGTATGACCTATAGAAGCCACCCTTTTTGCTTGTATTTGGGACCATCATCATTTGGATTCAGTTGGACTTCTTGTCATGAGATATGAACTTGTTGGGCCATTTAAACTGGGACGAGTTTATGTCTTATGGCAATTGAGCCAAAAGCTTCTAAAATACCGATGGGCCACTTTGTGTTTGGCCCCCCTATCATTTGAAGTTGTTTAGCCATGTTATTGCAAAAGTGTAAACATGTTGGGTCTTTTTCACATGGGACAAGTTTCCACATCGCAATAATGTGATTGAATGCTTTAAAATGATAATGGGCCAACTTGTATGAAAACCTTGATGGGCTTAGAAAATCCAAACATGATCCAAATATGATAGAAGCATGAGTTCGATATCCGCACTGGCTTTCATTCAGAAAGGATACGCCTTGTTACGACATATTTTGTATACTTTTGGACGCTTCTAAGTTCATCCCCATGACCGCGGTTGCCGAAAGCCTAATTCGTCGCTTCTAGACAATGGCATGATCCCATAATCGGCTTAGTCCATGTTGTAAATGGGCGGTCTTTGTCTTTTACCGATGGAAAGGGACCAAGGTAGCCGAGGTTCACCCCGTTGCATAGGAGATAACGATTTTGTGTACCTTGCATCGGTACATAGAATAAGCCTTATCAAGAACCAAAAATAGACATACCACGAGTGCGGGAGAAATAAGGTCGGAAGGATATATTCTGTTTCATTACCACATGCATGTTATATCTCATACATCACACGCATCTCATGCATCTCATGCATACACGCATCATGTTAACCATGTGTCTTAAAAGCCATCATAGATATCTGTTGGTTAGAAAAAAGAAGACTTGTCAAGAAGAGTTTAGAAAACATGGATATCGGGGAAAAGGAAACCGAGGAATAGAAAGATTTACGGCAAGGATAGAAAGACCATTGGGAGGGGCATTTAGTAAAAAAAAAATTGTATGTTCTTAGTCCTTAATAGTTAGGCATAAGTCCGATGATGGAATTGATTGCTTTAGGGTGAAACCTTAGAAACAATAAAATCTTGATGCGCTTTTATCTGATACTTTGAGTAATTGATCCATGTTAGACTCGTAAGCACTTGATTATGGTTCTTAGCAGTGAAAACTTGAGTAGTTAGTAAAGTGACTAGTTGAAGAAATTGTAGGTCGGTGAATGACCGTTCGCCTAAATGTCTATCCCGATTTGCTTGTGTTATGATGTGTGGTATGGTTGAAAATAAAAGAAAAGTCTCTAAGGAAAAGAATTAAACCACCTATAACCGATAAGCGTGAAGCTACCCATGGGCGAGTATTAGGACCACTATGAGGAGAAATGCTACCTTAAAGGGTATGTGTGTTGAAAAAAAAAAGGAAAAAAAGGGAAGTTCAAAACGAAAAGAAAAAAAAGTGGGAGACAAAAGAGAAAGAAAATCATACCACATTGAGCACAGAAAATCAACTGCGGGCATAATTGGGACATCTAGGTTGGTTTGACCCATCGATCCCAATGTTTTGACGAAATCATTGAGTTGGCTTACCTGAGGATGAATATGCAAAGGAACCTTTGCACACACACACTTTGAGTCTGGCTTAGATCATTTATTCAAAGACTTAGATTTGAGTTGCATTGAATGTTTTGAAGGTTCTCTGGTTTCAATACTGGGCATTCTTTGAGGGCAATAATATGTGTAACTATTGGGACTACTTCGTAGCATGTAATATAGTATGATGATATGGAATGCCACATCACGTGGTCCACCTTGACCTAGTGCAAACAGTGAAGAGCATAAAGTTAAGCCAAGTCTGGGGGCGACTAGTCTACCACCCGCGAATAAGGGATATATCGAGAACTTGAGCAATGAGACTAAAGAGAACTGAACAATCACCAGAAGAGAGTTGGCAGAAAGCAGGCCCAGGGGGCGATTAGAGACTTTTGTAGGCAAGGGGAGCCAAGGAGCACAAAGAAGGCCTAATCCATCAGAATAGGAAACATATTCATGCATGCATGCATACACGTCATATACAAGTAATTTTTGTCTTGTTTTTGGTCACATGTTTTAAAGAGAAGGAAAAAATGGCAAATACGAGCAAGTTGGGAATGGCAACACGCACCATCAGCAGTCATCGGGAATGATTCCTAGGGCCGAGGCCCATATCATCAGCACTTTCGGGAATGAATCCCAGGGTCTTGGCCCACACTATCAGCAGTTTCGGGAATGAATCCCAGAGTCAAGGCCCACACTATCAGCAGTTTTGGGAGTGAATCCCAGGGCCGAGGCCCACATTATCAGCAGTTTCGGGAATGGATCCTAAGGTCGAGGCCCACATCATCAGCTGTTTGGAGAATGAGTCCCAGGGTCGAGGCCCACATTATCAGCAGTTCAGGAATGGATCCCAGGGCCGAGGCCCACCTCATCAGCAGTTTGGGGAATGAATCCCAGGGTCGAGGCCCACATTATCAGTAGTTCGGGAATGGATCCCAGGGCCAAGGCCCACATTATCAGCAGTCTCGGGAATGAATTCCAGAGTCGAGGCCCACACTATCAGCAGTTTCAGGAACGAATCCCATGGCCGAGGCCCATATTATCAACTCAGTTTGGGAATGAATCCCAGAGATCGAAGCATCTCATATCAATAATGGTTCGAGAATGGACCACCTCATACAGTAACTGTTAGTGAATGGACTAGGGGTCGCAGCACCTCACCATCATCAACTCAGTTTGAAGCATCTCAGAACAACAGGTAAGTCAGGCAACAGCTGGCGAGCCAGGTAAGTAAAAATACATGCATGGCTTTGATAGGATTATCACTGTCACACACTGCACAAGCCCATCAAAGTGGGGGCGACTGTAGACACTTGCATTTTTGCATGAAATCCCGATGATGAGCCTCGTTGGGAGGTACTACCCGATAAGTTGCGGAAGTTACGGGAAATGAACGTCGGAAGGGAAAACGTACGTCGTCAGATTTAATTCATATGTTCACTGCATGCGCGTTCGTCCAATGTTTGGAAGAACGTTCGAATGGCGAACAGATTGCAGACGTTCGTGTAGCGTCTAGAAATACGTTCGAACGACTATCAGTATTTTTGTTTTACTTTTAGCCTCAACCCAAAATTCCCACAAACCTGTGCACCCATCCAAAGCCCATTTCGCCCAAGCCCAATCCAAAAATAATTAAAACATTTAAAACACATGTCACAAATTAAAAATCAAATTAAATTAAATTAAATCAAATCAAATCCCTACCAAATCACCTTCCAAATTACCAAAGATTTAAATCCAATCAAATCCAATCACATCCTAAATTAAAATATTTCCCACCAAAATTAAACAAGATCATTTCCTTAAAATAACTTAATTAAACTCATCCCTTATTTGCTTGATTTTGTTTCCATTTGAAAGCCCATGCACAACCTTAACCCTAACATGCAACTATAAAAGATGATATAAACCAACCATAATCCTCCTCTCTGACGACTCACGGTAATTCAAAGCAATATCAAAAACAAAAAAACCTAGCCTCTCACACCTTCTTTCATCTCTCTCGGCAAACCAAGAAATAAACCCTAAAGCCAAAACCAACAAAGATAAAAACCCCACTCACGCAGCCTCTCTTTCTTCCATTGGCACACAAACTGCAATCAACCAAAAATAATAAACAAATAAAACAAACCCTAATCTTGGCTCTTCCTCTCTCTAAGCATTGAAAATTCAAAACAAAAAAACAATAAACCCTTCATCAGTTCACGCCCTATCACTTCTCTCACTCTCATACACGGCAAACAACAATGATAAACCCTAATCAGCTCACACCATTACAAGACTCATAAACACACCAACAACTGACCAAAGTAACAAAGGCACACACCAACAACTGACCAAAGTAACAAAGGCACACACCGACAAACCCAAGCCACGCAGCCAATATCCTTACACGCACCTGACCGAAACCAAATAGCCCCAAAACAGTGAGCAAATCCTCCCAAAATCAGCCCCCGAACCATCCCAAAACAGTCCAAATATCACCCCAAAATAGTGAACAAATACGACGAGCAAGACTGCAGTAAAAAAATAGCAAAAATAGTAAAGAAAATAGAGAAAACGGTAGTGAAAACAGCGGAACAGAGAAGGAAAATCTTGAACGAGAAAACTAGAAAAGTTACGGAGCATTAACCGTTCCGGCGACGACGTAACGCACTTCCGAGGAGCATCTTAAAAGGTAAGTCCTGAGGGCACCATTTGATATATTTTATTTTATTATCCCGGACATGGCATGCTTGGTTGGACGTGGAATACGTCCAACCGGGCATGCGAAGTCCTATATTAAAAATGACCAAACTATTGGTCATATCTCTTTAATATTCCGCATTTATCTTTATTTATATTTTGCATTTAGCTTACCATTTATCGCTTCTGTTATTTATTGTTTATTCATCACATGCATTATCATATTTCATGTATATATTGGGTTAATGATTGTGTTATGTTAAATGGTCGGTGCTATCTCTTACGGTATATCGGATGGAAACCCAGACGTAAATTCAGTGCCGAATCCGAATGGACGGTAGTGCGGTCTGTACTTGGGATACAACTCCACATACCACTTGAGAAATGTTCAAGAACGTGTTTCATTTTGTGACTAAATCTATGTTTATTGTTCCGTTATTAATTTTCTATGCATTGTCTCTTTGTTGATGTATTGTTACTTAATGCGCATGGGCTAATCATGTGAGTTAAGGGTCCTATATTCGAGGGAAATGCCTAAGGGCTACCTTTGCCACAATATTTTGCCGCGCCGGACGAAGTACGTTTGATTTAACGTGAGATATGTTTAATCGGGCATACGAGGTCCCATATTATTGCTTTATATATTTTCTATGCATTGTTACTTGATGCGCATGGGCTAATCACATTAGTTTAAAGGTCCTTTAGTTGAGGGAGAAAAAGCCTAAAAGACTACCTTTACCAAAATATTTTGCCTCGCCTTTTCATTATTCTGTATTTACCTTTTGCATATTATTACTTTGTTTACGCATGCATTGATATCTAGTGCGCATGGGCTAATCAAATGGGTTAAAGGTCCTCCATTCGAGGGAAACGCCTAAAGGCTACCTTTACCATGATGTTTTGCCGCGTCGGACGAAGTATGTTTGATTGAACGTGAGATATGTTCAATCGGGCATACAATGTGCCATATTATTTATTTATTTATTCATGCATTGTTACTTGATGCGCATGGGCTAATCATGTAGGTTAAAGGTCCTCCATTCGAGGGAAATGCCTAAATGCTACCTTTACCACGATGTTTTGCCGCACCCTTCTCCTATTGATTATGTTATTTGTCTTTGTCTTGGTTGTCATTTTTCATTTTTTATTTTTCGCATTCATGCCTTATTTATGTTTGAGTGTTGCCTTTCGCGGTATATCGGATGGAAACCCAGACGTAAATTCCATAGCTGAATCTGAATAGACGGTAGTGCGGTCTGTACGTGGGATATAACTCCACGTACTACTTGAGCAACATTCATGCGTGTGTTTGTGTCATTTGGATACCATTTTGGTGATCTCGTTTGAATACGTCTCGGACGTTACACGAACGCATGCATTCTGTTTTCCGTTCGAACGTGTTTACGAACGCTATACGAATGTGCACATTCTGTCAACGCGTTTCCAAATGCTACACGACGCATGCAATCTGTTTATCGTTCGAATGTGTTTTCGAACGCTACACGAACACATGCAATCTGTTTACCATTCGAACGCATTTTCGAATGTTACACGAACGCACATACAGTGAACAAATTTCTTTTCATCATATTTCATGCATGTTGGCTTCTTGGGTCATTTCCTTTGCATTATTTGCCTAATTACCCTTTTTTCGTTCTTTTATTACTACTTTTACAGTTATTATTAATTATATTATTGCACTTCATTGTTTAATACAATTGGAATTATACATTTGTCTTCCTTTTTATTTATTTACGTTTATGGGTTTGCAATGTGTGTTGATTACATTATCTTGCATGTGTTACATAAGACTTGGTTATACTATTGCATAAATCTTTTCATTACAATTGGCATAAGTAAGGGACCGTTCCGAACCCAACGGTTTGAGGTCTTCCCTTGCGAGGGGTGAGTGCGGCCTTAAATCATTTCCCAGTTCACACTAGGTGGCGACTCCATTTCATTTCTCCGATTTAGTCCCCCACGGGCTACTCCGTACTCCCGACCGGGTCACGAGCCTGGGGCAGCATCGTCGACTTCTGTGTTCTACAACATCCTCAAGAAATATAAAAGGAAATCAAAAAAAAGATCAACATTAAGTAATCCAATGGGTTTTCGGTGAATGTTCAAGTTCGCCCATGACGCAACTATGAATATTTCTTCCAACGTGCCTAGCCCACCTGGTAAAGCAATAAAAGCGTCAGCATGATTAATCATTTAAGTAAGTCTTTCAGACATACCTGAGATAATTTATTCTTCTCCATTTTATTTTCCAATGAGGTTTTCGTCTGTCAAAGGTTTTGGAATGATCCCCAAAACTTGAGTGCCACCTTCTTGTACGACCTTTGAAATATATCTCATCAATCCAAGATTGTCACCGTCATATACTAAGTGCATGTTTCTTTCCACCATAACTTTACCCAATTATTTTACAGCCTCAACAATTTATGGTTTAGTTCTAGAGCTAGTTCAACAAAACACACAGATATTAGTGACTCGTCGTCTTGAAGTTTTCTCCATTTTTGTTCTCTTTCTTATCTAGATGTGTCGAATAGAGTAATGACGAGCTGTATTTATGGATCCTGAAATGGTAGTAATAAATATATTAAATACCTATAAAATGACAATTGTCAGATGAACAATAAAATAGATCGTGAAAGTCAAAAAGTTTAGATACTGTCGGCAGAAGTAGAGGAAATCAAAACATTAAATTAAAGTAAAGGAAATCAAAGCAATAAATTGAAACAATATGTACTGGTATTTGTGACTGTGGGTCACATCTTCCTCTGGTTTTACATCCAATAATGGTTTGAACGCCCTCTATGGGTCGAAGATATGCCTCTCATCCAGTTTTCTTATAAATTGGCAACAGGGTCTTTTAAAGTCATATTCATGAGACTATATTGTTGTCTTTCTTTTTGAAATTATGTATGTAAGTTGAATCAATCTGTTAAATCCATTAGGATGCGTCTCAAGAGTCAATGATATATTATCTAATGACTCATTACTCAAGCAATCTCTAATGGATTGAATTTTTCTTCGCAATTATTCGACATCATTCCTAAAGAACGACAACGAGTGTTGCCTGTCCAACATGCGCATTTATAACAAACACCTAATTGTTTAGCTCTCTGTTTCTTAGCATATATGTTTTTCTCCAAACCAGGTATGTAAGAGATGAATTAATTAAGAAATTTAAGGACTCATATTTTAACCACTTATTTCTTGTATAGATTTAACATTTTCTTAGGTGGTCGACGTGTCCTGACATTATCTTTGAAATGTATTATGCGTGTGCATTATAAAGGATTAATGTCTTTTATATCTTTTAAAGTCCATCCAATTCACTGTTTATGTTATCTCAATATATTTAACAACTTACCTTCTGGATCACTTGTAAGAGAAGAAGAAATTACCGCAGGGTAAGTTTGTTTATCTCCAAGAAATGTATATTTCAATCCTTCAGACAAAGTCTTTAATTCTAATTTGGGTGCTTCTTAATATTTCTCTTCTTCAAGTGTTCATAATTCCTCAAAATTTTATTTCCCTCCATCGTCATCTAGTATCTGTGTAGAATCAAGTAAAGAAAAATTATTAGAAATATCTGAATCTAATTGCGTACTTAATTTAAGAAAATTAGCTGTACAGATTTCCATATGGTCAGATTCACTCCCTTGTAAATGTTCTTCCAAAATTGGTTCAATTAGTTCCATGTTCTCATTTTCACAGTCCTCATCGTATGATTACTTACACCTATTAAAAACATTAATCTCTAACGTCATATTGGCAAATGACGAATTCATGATTCTATTCCTATAATTAATTAAAGCATTAGTTGTTGCTAAAAATGGACGACCAAGTATTACAAGAACTGGCTTGTAATTATTTGCTACAGGTTATGTTTCCAAGATAATAAAATCCACATGATATATGAATTTATCGACTTGTAATAACACATTTTTCGCAATTCCTTTCAGTACCTTAACTGATCTATCATAAAGTAAAAGAGTAGTTGAAGTTGGTTTTAACTCGCCAATATTAAGTTGTTGGTAAATAAAAAATGGAAGCAAATTGACACTAGCTCCAAGGTCAAGCAATGCATTTTCAATTTTGGGATTTCCAATAATAGATGAAATAGTTGGACAACCACGGTCTTTGTATTTCAATGCATTATCGGTTGAGAGAATGAAACTTACCTGTTCAGCTAGAAAAACTTTATTTCTTACCTGATGTTTTCTTTTAACGGTGCACAAGTCTTTTAGAAATTTGGCATAAAATGGTATCTGTTTGATGGAATCTAACAAAGGAATATTGACCTTCAACTGTTTGAATATTTCATATATTTATGAGGAATGGTTCAATTTCTTTGTTTTCAATGCTTGAGGAAATGGAGGTGCATGAGAAAAATGATTATCATCAACGATAGGTAATGGTTCACCAACCCATTCCTTACCCTCTGAATCTGCTTTATTTTTCAACTTTATGAGGTTCAAGAATAGGTTTGTGCATGACCTTACCATTGTAAAAAGTAGTAACAGATTTGACTTGGTCTATGTGTTGACTACCAGAACTACATTCGTGAGGGTTTTGATGACTCTTGTGGTTTGGCTGTGGTTGTGCAGGAAACTTACCTTTCTCATTAATGGTCAATGCAAATGTGATTTTGGAGAAAGTATATGTCAAATCAATCAATGTTTGCACATTTTGGTTATTGATGACTTCATGTTTCTCAATGAATGCATGTAAAGTATCCTCAAGGGTTCTCTTAGGCGGTGGGACATATAGTGCATAATTCTGAGAATTTTGGAAATTTTGGTGTACCTAGAGAGGTTGCTATGATGGTTGTGCTTGGTTATCATTTCTCCAATTGAATTTTGAAAATTTTGGTGTACCTAGAGAGGTTATAGGTTTGAGAGTATGGGTTTGGATTTGGTCTCTTGAAGGTGTTTATGGAACTGACTTTATCATGGAGACATTTTTGCAAGGCTAGAAAGGTTGGGCAAATTTGTATGACATGTTCATTTGAATTACATATTTTACATGTGACTTCTTGAATTGACTTGATATGATTACTCTTCTTCATTTCTAATGCCTCAATTTTTTTAGCTAGAGATGCATATTTAGCAGAAAGGTCATGGTCTTCCCTAAGGCTAAACATACTTCTACCAGATGACTGTGGTTTTACATACGACTTATAAGTGCCAACTGTGTGTCCCATTGTTGTTCATTCTCTGTTATGTGTTCTAGGTAATCTAGTGCATCTTCAGGATTTTTGTCCCTAAACTCACCATTACACATCATTTCCACTATTTGTCGACCTTGGGCCCTCATATAAGTAGGAAACCAACCTCCATGTTTCAAACCTGTGATGTGGACAAATATTTAACATTTTTTTAATCTCTCTCAATATTGGTAAAGTGTTTCCCCCGACTTTTGTGTGAAAGTTATGATTCTCCTCTTAAAGGAGTTTGTCTTGTGAGGGAAAAAGGATTTTTTTCAGAAATTGCTCTACCAAATCATCTCATGTTCAGATTCAAGATCGTGGAATATGGGTAAAAGTTGGATGATACCTAGTTTAAAATTGAAATGTGATGCATCTGGGGGGAACAATACATATAGTGATCATGTCCTAGTGGGATTCATGAATTCTCTAAGTGTCTTTGGATGATTAAGAACGTCATGCTGAGACTCGTTTTCTACCTGATCAACTAGATTTTCATTTCGGACATGTGGGTTTTCATTTTGGTTCTCGGCCATTTTGACTGACGATGAAGATGATGAAGACTCTATATTCAATCTACCGATAGATGATCGAGATCATTGTCTCATGCAACCTAAATGCAGACTATATACTAAAATTTAAATATGCAAATGCAATACTTACAAAAAGAAAAAATAATAATAATGATAAACAAGTAAAAGAAAAAATAAAATAAAAATAAATGACAAGAAAAAAATTATAATGATTAGATCCCAAAAACTTCATCTGATTCTTGTCAATTCACATTCAATTGTATTTCTCGAATTAGGTTCTCACAAAAAATTATGAAATAATCTCTAGATAAGGATGGTTCAAGAAATTCTTGAGCAAAATGCAAGATTCCTTTTAATTGAGATTTCTCTCTCCTGTAACCTTGAAGAATCAAGTACATGGTTTGTCTATATATGAGGTTTCTGTGTTCATGATTCATTTAGGATCAATCATGACATCTTGATCTACCCAAATGCAAAAAAATAAAATAAAAAATGAGATGTAGAAAATAAATAAAATAAAGGAAATACAAAAAAATAAAAAATACAAGGATGTTAAATTACTATTATATCTATTAAATTATATTCCCCAACAACGGCGCCAAAAACTTGACACACTCATAAAGTGGTTCTTTACTCCCAAGTATAATAGCGTCGAAGTAATAAAATAACACGATAAGTCTGAGGTCGATCCACATGGAATAAATTTAATAAGATAAGATAATAATTCGTATAAAAATAAAAAGAGTGAATTGTTTGAAATGATTGAAAATTTTAAATTAAACTGCAACAATAAAATAAAATTCAGGACTAGGGGATCCACTTTTAATATTTCAAATATAGAAATATTACTTTTTATAATATATAATTTGGTATTATTACCCAGTTAATTTATTTTAGGAATTAATTATGTCAAAACATATAAAATCAGCCATAAAGGCGGTGATAACATTTGTCGATAACAAGTCCAGTCACGTACTCAATTATGCCAAATAAATCAAATGAGCCATATAAGTAGTAACAAAATTTGTCAAAAATTAATCCAGATTTAAATTAAATATTAATCATTATATTACAATTTATATATTATAATATAAATAAGATTAATCTATATTTTATATTAAAAGCATCATCATTTACCCCAGCAGGACGAGCTACTCATGATTTGAATAAAACCACTCACAATTTTATTAGTGAAAGGAAAAAAATTACAAGAAAACTTAAAAAATAAAACACATAAGAGCTGAAACCTTTCACAAAATTTCAGAGAGAAACCTATAAATGATGTTGAAGAAATGAGGTGTTGAGCATCTTTTGCTTGTAAATTGCAAGCATGCAATTGCTTTCCACCGAAAGGTGGATTTCGGTGGAAAGCAATTATTATTATTATTATTTTTTAATTAATATATAATAATATTATAATATTATATATATATATATATATATATATATATATATAATCTTGGTGAGACCTCAAATATAATATATATAAAAGATTTTATATATAAAGATTTTGGGTCATCCAAAATATATTATAAATAATAATAATAATAATAATAATAATAATAATAATTATAAAATATATGTGTTGGTAAATACATCATAAACTCATTTTGCTGCCAATTTAAACACGGTGAATGTTTTCCAAGTCCGAATTGAATCTAGTTGTCATGCTCTTTTTGAGTTTTCTAGGTCCTGGAATTTAGATTTCATATCAATTTTTCCTGTTAAGCTTCCAAAACAGTATTTTACCTATACAATAAATAAAAATCACAATAAAACATAAATATAGTTATTATTTAACAAATGTACTAAATTAAATGAGTTAAAGAAATTTTAAGTGTAAAATAATTAGTTCCTCTTTGATTAAGTGTACACTTTTAATACTCATCACCCCCAGCGGCCCATAGACTATGTTGACATGGCTCCAGAACCAGTAGACAGGAAGGCTTCGCAAAGGAGAGAACACCGTCCACCTATTCGGGATTACGAACGTCGACCCTTGTCCTACAGGGTTCAGAACCGGTCATCGCCAAACAGGCCAAGGCTCTCAGACAACAACTTTAACGTATCCCCCAGTGAACTGGTCTCGGTCCTCAAGAAGATGGGAAATAAAGTGAGATGACCCGCAAGCTCTAGGGACTGATCTTTAAAGAAGGACACGAGCAAATAGTGTGAGTTCCACCGGGACTATGGGCACACGACAGCCGACTGTGTTGCCTCAAGGTTGAAGGTTCTAGAGCTGCTGAACAAAGGATATCTAAAAGATCTGCTTATAGAGAAGAGCAAGGCTACAATGGCCTGAAGGGACGAAAGAGGCGAACAAGGAGACGACCCCCCCACCACTACCACCAGTTAACAACACTGTGAACCTCATCTCAGACGGATCTGAAATCAGCGATGTCTCTTACTCAGCCGCCAAACGATATGCAAGAGAAGATGTAGTTGGAACGTCCCAGCCTACAAAGTCATCTGAAGAGGCGTTTACCAATCTTACCATCGAGTTCACCAATGATAAGAGTTCAAGCCAGACGAACATCCATCATGATACCCTAGTGATCTCATTACAAGTATCAAATTTCATGATCAAGAGGGTACTAGTAGACATCAGATCTTCAGCCAACATCATCTTCACCACTGCCCTAACTGACATGGGCGTAAAATTAGACAAGATCGATCGATGATCAACAGTATTGATTGGGTTTAGTGGGGAACATAAGTTCAAATTGGGAGAAATATCACTCCCAGTATACATTGGATGAGTCAATAAACTAACAACATCTCTGGTCCTAAATTTTCCCTCAACCTACAACTTGTTAGTCGGTCGCCTATAGATTCATGATATGAGGGTGGTCTCATCCACCTATCATAAAGTGCTGAATTTGCCCATTAAGTGGGGGTACAAGAAATCCAAGGAGTCCAACTTGCCTCATTGAGTTGTTATCAGACGACCTTGAAGGCCAAGTCTGCCTCAGTATAGTAATTACATTAAGGGCCTCGTTAGACCAAACCGGATCAGCCCAATATCGAAGAACTTGACGAGGTTCAGATTCACCCATAGCTTGCGAACCACAAAGCCTAAATCAGGGCTCACCTTGAACCCAAGCTGGGGAAAATTTGATCAACTTTCTCATGGAGCGAAACGATTGTTTCGCGTGATCGCATGAAGATATTATTGGGATATATCCCGAGATGATGACACTCGAACTCCACGTAAACCTAGAATACCCCACCAATAAAACAGAAAATAAGGAAATTCACCCCGGAAAGAAACTGAATCATTGACGAAGAGGTCCAGAAGCTTCTAGAAAATTGGGCCATCAAATAAGTCCAGTATCCCGAGTGGCTTGCCAATGTCATGATAGTTCGAAAGGAAAGGGAAATGGCGAGTCTGCATCAACTTTACAGACTTGAATAAGGTTGTCCCCAAAGATTATTTCCCCTTACCCCAATTGATTCAATGGTCGATGCTACAACCAGACATAAGTTATTAAGCTTTATGGATGCCTACTCAGGCTACAATTAAATCCTTATGCACCCAAATTATCAAGAGAAGACGACCTTCATCACCAACAAATGAACCTACTACTACAAGGTAATGCCATTCAGACTTTAGAATGTCGGGGCCACATACAAGTGCCTTGTCAACAAAATATTTTTCGAACAGATAGGAAAAACGATTGAAGTGTATATCGACTATATGTTGGTTAAGTCACTGAAAGCCGAGTAGCACATAGAGCACTGGAGTTAGGCTTTCGATATAATGCGAAAGTATGGCATGAAGCTGAACCCTAAATGTGTTTACGATGTTGCGTCTGGCGAATTCCTAGGCTACATGATCACTTAACGAAGAATAGAAGCCAATCCAGATCAGATCAGGTCCATTCTAGATATCCCCTTCCCCACATGCATGAAAGATGTCATGTGATTTGCATGTAGGGTAGCAGCTCTGAACAGGTTCATCTCAAGTCCACAGAAAAATACGTCTCATTCTTCTCCGTCCACAAAAAAGCGAAGGACTTCATATGGACTCTAGCATGCGAATAAGCCTTAAAGGAACTCAAGAAGTAACTAACCACCCTACCACTCCTATCCAAGCCAGTCAACAAAGAGAGACTTTACGTCTATTTGAGATGTCTGAATAGGCTGTCAGTCCTATCTTGGTCCGAGAAGAAGAAGGAAATCAACTCCTGATCTACCTTGTGAGTAAAGCTATACTCGATGCAGAGACTCGCTATTCACATATGGAGAAGCTTATACTTGCCTTGATAACAATAGGTTGGAAATTACGCCCCTACTTCCAAGTATACCTAATCACAATCTACACCATATATCTCATTAGAAACATACCCCACAAGCTCGACCTCTCCGGAAGGCTAGTCAAGTGGGCAGTGGAGCTAGGAGAACATGATATAACTTACCAGCCTCGAACCGCGATCAAGTCTCACACATTTGCAGATTTCATGGCCGACTTCTCCCCCAATCTTTAAGCCCGAGCCTATATGAAAATTAAGTGTGTCCAGCTGATAGCAACTTGGAAAATTACGATTGACTGGGACTTGTAATCACCACCCATGAAAGAGACACGCTATAACAATCAATCAAGGTGGCTTCAAAGTCACCAACAACGAAGCTGAGTACACAGTTTTGATCGATGGACTAACATTGGTTAAAGACCTCAAAATAGAGAAGATTAAAGTTCAATCAGACTCTTAACTCATCGTCAACCAAATCCAAGGATCATAACAAGTAAGAGATCCGCAGATGGTCGCTTACCTACAAAATGTGAAAGAGCTCCAGACGATATTTGAGGAATTTACAATTTCACAAGTCCCTAGGGCCGAGAACTCCCATGCGGATGCCCTAGCCACTCTCAGATCGAACATGCAAGGTGACAAGCCTCAATCCATTCCAATGGTGTACTTACAATGGCCAGCCATCTGGAAGGAAGAAGCCAAAGACATCACCTCAGTTACCTCGGTCGACTCATGGATGACACCGATCATGAAATATCTACAAGACGACATACTTCCGTAGGACAAAGCCGAGGATTCGAAAAATCAACGCCAAGCTGCAAGGTTCACTTTATATGGTGATTAGCTCCTGAAAAGATCGTATTTTGGGCCCTACCTCAAATGTGTTACTCTCGAAGAAGCCCAATATGTGTTAACTGAGCTGCATGAAGGTGAATTTGGGGACAACTCTGAGGGAAGAAGCTTGACATGCCGAGCCTACACAATAGGGTACTATTGGCATACCATGCGATCCGACGCAACAAATTTCGCCCGTAGATGTGAAAAATGTAAGAGGTTCGTACCAATCTCACACAGGCCACCGGAAAGACTCAATCTCTTTCTATCTCATTGACCATTCATGAAATGAGGCATGGATATCATAGGAAAACTCTTAACTGCTCCGGGTCAATGAGTCTACATGCTTGCACTCACAGACTACTACTCCAAGTGGATTGAAGTAGAGGTGTTTGCCAAGAAACGAGACAGCGAAGTACAAACTTTCATTTGGAAACACATCATCTGTCGGTTCGGGCTGCCCAGGGAAATATTATTTGATAATTGTTCAAAATTCATTAGCCATCACTTTCAAAACTTCTGCAGACCATGCTTTCCACAAGCTAATGGTTGTTGGGGCAGTTGTGGAACCCCTAGGGTCGGATCGGTGCCCCAGGCAGTGAAATGGGTCTAACCCATGGAAATCAAGTATGGGTATAATTTTAAATTATTTAATGAAATACTATATTCCATTACGAGAGTATAAGAAAAACCGGGGCTGAATCGGAGTCAAGAAGCTCCAGAACCAGTGAAAATAAAATTCCCGCGCACGCAGCGTGTACGCGCGTGCTACAGTGCATGCACGCACTGTGCGCACAAACAATAAATATTATTATTTTTGTTTTCCACATGCTTTGTTCAAAACAAAGCTTCAGCTCTTTGGAAAATTTCCAGAGAGCTGAAGCACTTAGGGTCTATTACCCTAATAGCTTCCAGTCTTCCCTAAACACTTCAAAAACACCAAAAATTAAGTTTTAATTTCAAAACCAACTTCAAAAAATGTTATAGAATAAATATCAAGTTTTTCAAAATATCAAATATTTTTACAAAAATATAAAATTATTCTAAATACGCATTTGCGTAAATTTTGAATCCAATACACAAACCAAATTAGATTCCCAATAAGAAATATCTCGTGAATAATTCTAGGTCACCCAAAGGTGGTCAAGTGATTCTAGAATGATAGCTATAGCTCTAAGCTTTAATCTAAAGTTCCAAACTCTTATTAATTGTTCCATGTCCAACATGAACATCTTTGACCTAAATTATAGGCATGTTGTGTTTATACTTCTAAAGTATCCTAACACAATTGATTAGCCTTATTTCAACATTAAGCTATGTGATCATGCATCTAATACACAAATGAACATAGCTTAGGAGAATATCAAACATTACCTAGTAAGCTTGATGCAAGAGCCAATCTACTTCTCCTTTGTTGAAATTATTGGAGAACCTCCAAGGTGTGCAAGCTTGACTCCAAGATCCAATCTTGTTTCCAATCTACCAAGTTTCACTTGAAGATCCAATCTTGATTTCTCCTAGATGAAATGTTGTAGAGACCTCACAAGCTTCTCTAAACACTTCTCTAACTTAGGCTAATTTCTCTAATAATTTGCTTATACCTATTCTTTTACTTGTAATTAAAACCTTCATAAAGCTTGCTATTAATAGCAAAACTTAGGCAATTTTTAATTAATAAAAGTTATAATCAACTTTTAAGTGCGCTTAATCTAATTTATCCAAATATGTATAATTAGGTGTGACTAATCTCCATTGTCTCCCACTTTAATTTAATCCAATTAAATCAAGCCAAGGATTAGGAAATGAATTAGTTCAATGTTTGCCACTTTGATTTAATCCAATTAAATCAAGCCAAAACCACCTATTATTACATACTTACAATTACCATAATATCCTCAAATGGTAGAGATAATTATGATTTTACAATTAAGTCATTGTGTAATTATTGAATTAATCCAATTAGGTCAAAGTAAATAATCAATGTTATCCAATAATACTTTATTATCTTAGTTGATAATTATAATATCGAATATTATCTTTTATCAAAATTAATCGGCTACCCAAGTGCTCAACGAGTACACTTCATATTGAGACTCTCTAAGTTCAGACACGTTCGTCATATAAGCCTAGCTAATATGTACACAATTCGACCACCTCCGAATTCGCGAAGAAAACGAACGACCTTTCTGAACTATACAAGTCGAGGTAATCACATGTGTTTAACAATCCTTCCACCGTAGGCTATCCGAGTTGTGCTTAAGAAACATAGAATATACCGTCAAGTTTCCAAGGCGCACATCTCATGTCGATATGTCCACGATTCTTTACAACTGATGCGATCCACCCTAGGTGATCGGCTTTGGCCAAAGTCTTTAAGAATCGTGACTTACTCACATGGATACCTAAACCCCTTATGGTACATATACGGGTCGACGGATCCTATTTTGCTTTACACTTGATTACTCAGTGCATCGGTCCACACCCAATGAACATCTAGAGGCCAGACCATGAAAGGTTTCTGACATACATGGCATCAAAGTGTGAAGGATCTCACACAAAATCAATGATATCCTATAGTCAATGGATTACATATGCTACTCGACTCGATGAGGTTCCTATTGACGGTGGTGTGTACTTCCAACTATTATAAATCACATGTGAGTCATTCAGTATTCGCTTAAATGAATACCCACATGTCTATACGAGTTTCCAAAACATATGGTATATCGGGTTAAACCATTGGAACTCCAATTCCAATATATGATATGTGTCAGTCTTCTAGGTTATAGGAATTCGACTGTATTCTAAAACCAACGACTAGGAATATTTACATTAAGAATAGTTTACACCCAGTGTGAAAACAATTTTAAGGTCGATGTCATTCTTAGCATATCTATACATCAATCTAATACGCATAATGACAATACCATTAATGATGTATGAAATGAAAAATGTAGCTATTTTATTAATAAATAATAAAATATATAAATCGGATTGGCACTATAAGCACCAACTTCATCAATGGTGAGGCCGAATCTTCCAACAAGACTATTATCAGCACACTGAAGAAATGATTGGAGAAAGCGAAAGGAGCATGGGCTGATGAGCTCCCATGAGTGTTATGGTCTTACCGAACAACAGTTCATTCGTCGACTGGCGAAACACCATTCTCACCAGCATTTAGAGCTGAAGCAGTTATCCCGGCTGAAGGAAGCGTCTCATCCCCACACTATCAGTGGCTCGAAGAAGATTCCAATCGAAAACTCATGAGCCTCAGCCTCGATACCGTTGACGAAGTAAGAGAACACACATTGGTTTGACTCATCGCCCATCATAAAAGGATGGCCAAACACTTCAATAAAAATATAAGGCGTCGAACTTTCAAAAAAAGATAATGGGTACTACACAAAGTCTTTCAAAACACTAAAGAACCTAGATATGAGAAGCTTGGACCCACATGAGAAGGACAATATGTCGTTACGAATGTCGTGGGACAAGGAGCATATAAGCTAAAGACAACATCAGGAAAACTTATCCAAAACAGCTGGAACATTGTGCATCTCAAACGATTCTACAGGTAGACCTAGCAGACTAAGAGTCATAGAATAGCCACTCGACAAGTGATTACTCCATGACTAGGGGACATATAAACTACCTTGCTTCTTATTTATCTAGAATTTCTTAAGATTTTTGCTTGTTGAGATTTGTTGTTTCATTTGGGCTAAGACTTGGGGACAACCCCATAATAAAGTACGCTAATTAGAAAAAATATGTCTCACACGATAATTTAAAGAAACCAAGGCTCAGATCTAGTCCCACCCAACCAGGCCTTAGACAACTTAGCTAAAGCCTTGTGTCGCTAACGCTTCTAACTATCCATTTTCTGAGTCGATAAGTGACCATACGACCGGTCCCAAGCCGACACCTCGCCATAACAGAGGAATTTCTTCACCCTTGTAACAATAAACTAAATATTATATCTCGTTCAAAACACCGATAAGAAGGAGTTAGATTGATATTTAAAAATTAAAAGACTCAAAAGGTTTACTGGTATTCACGAAATATATTTCTAAATAATTGTTAATAATTACATATCGACGAAATTACAAGAAAATACAAAATAAAAAGAATCAGTCTTCGACTTGGACAATATGAACCTCACCGAAAGGAGTGTCTCGATCATCGAAAGTTATGACTCCTTTGGTGCCATCGACTCCCAGTTCAGTTGCATCCTCAACCATTACTATTAGGGTTGGTGCTCAGAGTGCCAATCTGGATCATATTTATGTCTAATTCATGAATATAATCAATGCCTTTTTTCCATAATATTACTTATTTAATGGTAACACCTCTTGTCTTTTATATACATATTCGATCTAATTACGATTAGATATCTAATTATGATTAAATTGATACTAAATTTGATTTAGTGATACGTATATATTGGACAAAGACCTAGGATTTACAATGTAGTGCACAATTACAACGTAGTTTTGTAATTGACATTGGGAAGCGTCATTATAAGTTGCATATCCTTAAATAAAGTTCATGGTCAAGATTTAGTAACACAGGTCGGTTAGTAAAATCCGTTGAGACCAGTACATATCGTATATCATGACTTGGTCTGATGGTTTATCCCAATGAACCATGAGTCTTGGGAGACTCGTATAGACATGTAGATGTTTATTTGATAAACACTGAACGACTCACTTAAGATTTCCTAATAGATGGTACACCAACGTTAATAGGAATCTTCTCGAGTTGAGCGAGCATAGTGGTTCTTCGACTTAAGATACCACAGTGGATATATGAGCTATCCTCCACACTTTGATGACAGTAACGTCACCGATCTATTTAGATCAGACCTCCGTCTGTTCGTTGGGTGTGGAATGATGCTCATGATATATAGTGCGTATCAAGATAGAATCCATCAGTCCTGTGTACAGGTGTAGAACACAGAAATCGACGACGCTGTTCTAGGCTCGCGGCCTAGTCGGGAGTACGAAGTAGCCCACGGGGGAACTAAACCGGAGAAATAAAATGGAGTCGCCACTCAGTGTGAACTGGGAAAATGATTTAAGGCCGCACTCACCCCTCGCAAGGGAAGACCTCAAACCGTTGGGTTCGGAATGGTCCCGTACTTATGCCACTTGTAATGAATAGATTTATGTAATAATATAAGCGAGTCTACACAACAACAACCTACATCTAAGTTTGCATACTACATATATCTAAGTTTGCATGCATAAAAGTAAGTCGGAATAACGACAGGCACACAATCTCATGCATACATTAAATCGCTAAGCATGATAATGTACATAAATAATAATCTAGACATAACGAAGAAGAGACATAATCAAGTTCCTAATATGAAAGAAATAACTAAATCATGCTTGGAAATAATCAACTAATCATGCATAAAAATAACATACTAAACTACTTAATCATGCATAAAAGTAACATACTATTTCTAACAAACAACAAATAAACATAAGATCGGATGACACGAAATATGTGCGTCTCTCAACCGGTATGTGGCATTGTATCCCGATTGCAGACCGCACTATCGTCCATTCGGATTCGGCTACGGAATTTACGTCCGGGTTTCCATCCGATATACCGCAAGAAAGAACACATACTTCATTCATCACATGGCCACAACTTACATGAAACTATAATACGCATACGTAGAAATAATAATAACTAACGGAAAGAAAGTACGGGAATAAATAAAAAGGTGCCATCAGGTCTAACCTCTTAAGTCGTCTCTTGCAAGTGCGTTACACGGTTGTCGGAAGGGTTGATGCTCCGTAACTTTTCCGATTTACTGGTTTGTTGTTTTCTTTCGTTGCCTCGCATTGTGCCTCTGCCGAGCGGGTGTGAAGGGTTTGTGTTTTATTGTTGTTGCCGAGTGGCTTGTGGTTCATTGGCAGTGTGTGCGTCTGCCTTGTGGGTTGTGATGGCTTTGTGATTGTCTGCTGAGTGGGGGTGGATTTTGCTTTAGTAAGGGCTGCTTGTCTTATGGCAATGGACAGGTCACGTTGAGGGCCATTTCGTGGCTGTTGAAGGATTATTGGGTTAATGAGCAGTGGCTGCTGGCTACGTGAGGGTTATGCGTGTAGTTTAGGGTTTCTGGTTGGTGAGTGATGTCGTTGTTGACCATGTGCGTGAAGCTGGGTAGGTCGTATGCTTGAATGGGGGCTGCGTGAGTGTTTGTGAGTGAATGGCAGTCGGTTGCATGGAGTAATTAATTTAGGGTTTCATGTTTTGGTTCACAGGGTTTATTATTTTGCCGTGTGGAGAGAGGGGCGAGAGCCAAGAGTCTTTGAAAGGAAGAGAGAAGATGGACGAAAATCGGGAGCTTTAGGGTTTAGAATTGTGTAGAGTGTCGTGAATGTGGTGAATGAGCCAGAGGTTCTAAGGTTGGTTTTATGCTTCTTTTTATAGGCAAGGGTTGGGGGTTGTCCTTATGCAAATAGGGAAGGAATATTGTGTAATTATGGGGGATATTTAGTTTGTTTATCATAAGGAAAAGATCTCTTTAATTTAGGAAGGTAATTTGATTTGATTTAATTTGATTTGATTTTATTTAGTTTAGGAATGTGATTTAATTTAATTAGGAAGGTGATTTATGAGATTTGATTTTATTTAGTTTAGGAATGTGATTTAATTTAATTATGAAGGTAATTTATGAGATTTGATTTGATTATTTTAATTTGGGAAGGTGATTTGATTTGATTCTTTTAATTTAGGAAGGTTATTTATTAGGATTTCAACATGTGTTTAATGTGTGGATTTATTATTTTGGAGAGATTATGGGCGTGTGGTTGGTTATTTTGGTGGGCTTGGTGTGTGGCTTGGTGGTGTATGGGCTTGGTGTGTGGCTTGCGGGGGGTTTTGGGCCAAGGATAAGTTTTAAAACAGAGGCCTAATGAGCAAACGTGAAGCTAAGCAAACGAATTAATCCAACAGGGTATTGATTTCTAACTTTTCCCTTCCGACGTCCGTTTCCCGCGACTTCACAACTTAAAGAGTAGTGCCTCCGTACGAGGCTCATCATCGGGACTTATATGCAAAAATGCAGTGCCTACAACAAGGCATAAGTATCCTACACGTGTTTGTGATCTAGTAAATCCATGGCTGTGGTATAACTTCGGAAGCGAGTTCCGAGTGTTATCTAGAGATCGTAAATTTGAAAGTCGACTATATTATACCATAAGGAATTGACATTTTTATCTATATCTCAGGTATAATATGGATAGCGTGTGACGGATGGACTATACATATGCAATGACCTTGACTTTTATAGTTTAGCGAGATTATCTGTGGTCATCATAATTCATGAGTGGGTGAATTATGGACACGAAATTGGATTTCGTGATGGATAAACCTAAACTTAGAGAGTCCCACAATATGAAGTGTACTCGTTGAGCACTTGGGTAAAGCGTTATGAATAATATAGATTATTCATAATACTTCACCGAATTAAATGAGTTCATTTGAGTCGTTTAAACGGTTAAACGAAGATACATGCATTAGGGGCATTTCAGTCAATTGATAATTAATATGTATTTGTATTTGATACAAGATTTGATTTGATACATAGTAATTAATTATCAAATGAGACTTTGACACATGCCATTAATATATGTATTTGTTATTTAATGTAAATAAAAATACAAATATAATAATAATAATAATCACATTAATTAATTATTTAGACGTTTAAATGTTAAATATCTAGATAATTAAATTATTTCAATATTACATAAATGTTATGCAATATATTTGATTATTATTGGTTACAAGTGGCATGATTTTATTAAGCTTAAAGTTTACAAATTGGATTTGTTAACTTAAAGCTTATTTTAATTAGTTTAATTGACCAAATGACCAAAATACCCATATTTTTACCCCTAAGTCGGTTTTGGCATGATATTTTGTTTTCTCCTTTCATAAGAAGCCATGGCCGAAACTTACCTCCATTAAAGCACCCAAAGATTTGTTTGAAGAAACAAGGAATAAAGTGAAGAAATTCAAGAAAAAGGTTTAAGGAAATTACAAGATTTGGAGGTAATCTTCAATAATCTTAAACTTAGAAAGCTTGTTTCTTGTTCTTGAATATCTAGAATAGTTTTAGGGTTTCTTCATTTCTTATATTTTGGGGCTTTTTGATTTGGAGGATGTATTTGGAGGCTAGATGCATGTGTGAAGTTTGATTGGACGATATTAGTATAATATTGATTCAATTTAGTCATTTGATGACTTGTTACCATTCTAGAGTGTTATGACCACTCTTGTAAATCCTATAATGGTTCTTGAGTTCTTCATAGGTGGTTGCTTTGGTTGGTGTTAGTATTAATATGATTGATATTGAGAAAATTTGATTTATAGCATAAAAAATGATAATTTTTGTTACAAAATCAGATCTGGAAATTCTGTATTTTTGTTGATGAAAATTATGTTTATAAATGTATTGGATGTGTTTTGGGCATTGGAACAATTGCCGAAAATTATTTCGGAGTTGAAATATATGAAAACGGCGAAAAAACGGCATTACCGGGTGAGTTTTGAGTCAACCGGGTGACGGCTGCCCAAACAGTGAATTGGTCACTGTTTGGGCAGCCCATGAACTGCCCAAATACTGTTGGGGCTGACTTGGGCAGCCCTCATGTGCATTGGGTGGTAGGTTCGGTCAAAAATGTTTTATGTCATTTTACGGAAAAATATTTTCGTAAACATTTCGTGACGTTCCTTAACTATTTATGTCGTTATTTGATATCGAATAAATATGTTTAGGTGAAATATGAATAAATTATTCATATTGGATATTGAATAATTTATTTGTTAATTTAAAAAAGTTTTAAAATTACGATTTCACCCGAACCGTGAGCTTCCGCTGCGCCCGCACCAAAACCCCAACAAAAATGGTATCAGAGCAGATCCGATCCTTCATCCATTACATTAGTCATGCTTGATATATGATATATAATCCAATTTTGATGTTTCACATGCATGTAATTTAGATATTTCTTGACTTTTCGGTTCTATGCTAACGGGAAACGTAACAGAAATTTAATGGTTAAGTTAAGTTATGTTATGTTTTCCAAGGTAGAATTGAATTGTTTAGAAATTGATCTAGATTATATTCTGCATTTGATGTAGAGTAATGCTTTCTTGAGGAATATCCTCGCTTAAATAAGGCAGTAAAGTGACATGTATTGGATTCATGTTTCTTGGTCCGTCTTGTCAATACGGTTTACAGGTATCTTTCTATGGCTGCATCCGAGAAAGTTCCAAAGCAGTGAGAGTGTAGCTGATATAATTTTATCCATGCCGGATGTATATTTGATACTAGACAAATTCAAGTGAAAGTGGAAATCATGAACGTGCCAAAGTTGTTAGGACTACATCGGTAGCTTGAGTTTGTCAATGGAAAGTGAAGCATTGATACGCCTCCTTCTGAACGTGCCAAATCTGTCATAAGGAGAAATGGTCATGACCAAAATCAGGAGTCACAGTGAGCGTGATTGACAATGAGTTGTCTACCTAATGAATATATGTAGGCGAGACCGTGCCAAAGCTGTGAGTCGAAATATATTCATAGGATCCACTTATCACTATGGAGTTCGATTTAATTATTGAATTCCCGTTTTCCGTTGGGGATTACGGTATTACATTAAGTAGTGGGAGACACTGCTGGGTTAAAAATCCATAACTAAATCAGTGTGTGATATTATGGAAATTGCTGCTTGTTTGTTTTTCTTTATTCTATATTGTTAATAGAATTAAACTTCTAATCCACTGCATGCATATTACTTGAATATGTTTTTTGACTTCACTTATGGTTGCGAATTTCTAGAATAGGTTCTAGAATGTAAGTAGACTTGGATATTATTATATTAGTCTAAACCATCGGGAACTGTTGTTCCGATTTTCTTAAAATCAAGATGGTTAGTGACTTAGTTGCTAAGTCACGATAAGTAATCTAAATAAATATCTATTTTAGGATATAATAGTGTAAGAGAGAATAGTTTCTTGTGCAGTAAGAATTGACATGAATTAGTTCATGTCTCGAGATTCTTAACTGGCATTAAGAAAACCCCATTATGTATTTGTTTATCTAATAATGACATTTCTTAGCTTTAGTGACCTTTAGAGGTCATATGTCTAACATAATTTACTGATCAATTATTTACAATTGTTGTGAATGGTTGAAGGCAAATTATAAAGCTAAAGAAATGAGATGCGTATAGTTTCTGTAGAGAATACGATTCTCACAATACGACAACCATAGGTATTGGATACTAGATCTCCCATCTAGTTATTTAAAATATTATTTAATGATTGTTTTGATATTTGATATCAGAACTTGCGACTATTGGATAGTTACTTGTTCTTTATAAACAGTTATTTCATAATTTAATATGACTAGTAGTGTCATTGATGAAGAGATAAACATTAAGAAAAATATTCGGTTAAGTGAGTAATAACTTAGAATAATGCTTTATGAGATTTTATCACATAAGCATCGGTTGGTCTGATATGAGATCACACCACATATCCTTATCCATTTAATGAATATTGTATTCGGGAAGTGATTAAATCTCATTTAACCAATGATCGTCATTGGACCACAGATTTATTAAACTAATACATTGGATGTATATAGTTTAATGAATATTAGTTTAATGAATTATAAATTGTCTTGGATAGTTTTATTTACTTCATAACTTAGTTAATGAGTTGTCATTTATTAGTTACATGTTTCTAAAAGAACACATATTGGACGTCTTGAATGGTTCGAGAACTTTGAATATGTTTCTGATGATATGCGGATATAATATTTTGAATGGTTCAAAGATATTCGATTTGAAGTGTTGAAAACAATATCTTTAAAATTCATCATGAGTCTTTGAATTGTTCAAAGATGTTTGATATGATCAAACATATGAATTTATGGTAATTAGTTCTAAGGTTATTTAATGAATATGATTCTTACTCAATATTATTCTTTTACGATTCCATCGTGATGAAATTGGTTAGTGGGAGAAATCCAATCTTATATGATTTGATTCGTTTGTTATTGAGTGTTACCGAATTAATTTTCAATACTCTTGGGGATATGCTCCAATAAACTAATTCATCTTTTTAATTAAGGTTCCATTAGTTTCTACAGTTACATATATGATATGTATAAGTAGAAAATTTGAATCTTAAAATGTTTGAGATTTGAATCTTTCTTTTGTATAATGGTTATATAATTGAAAAGTACTTACACCTCGGAGGTACAACCAAAAGTTTATCATTTAATTCTATTTAATAGAATATTATATTCTATTTGATAAAATATCTTTTCTACAATCCCGAGTAATAAAAATATTTTATTACTTGGTTTGTAACATCATATGTTAACAATTAAAGAAAAGACTTCACTTATTGAAGTCAAATGTGAGAGTGATGAACTATAAATGGAACTACGTAATTAATAAGATGAAAAGACCCTTAGAATGCTTCCATATAAGTCCAATAGGATGTCAGAATCATTCACAAAGTGTTTGATACTTAATGGTTCTGATGTTTTCTTATTGAAGAAAATTATCCTATAACTTATAGTGAGAGCGATATTTGATACCGATTTCAGAAGTTAGCATTAAACCATAGATCTAAGATTGTTCGTAGCTTACTACAATTAAGTTTTGAACTTGATTAAGCTTTCGTTATGAATCGTTCATAAAATGTGCAGATTATTTGCAGCAAAAGCAAAGTGAGCTTGTTAAAGGTTTGACCTTTATAGTATGACAATGAGAAAATTTATACTCAGTAATCTATTGTAGATTCTGAGGAAACTTGTCTCCAGTCGCACTAATCGAACAATTAAAGATATGTTGGTTAATGTTGATATTAAACTATGTATTTTGGCTAAAGAATGCAAAGTGTGTTTCCTGAATGGTTTCTTTGAATGAGAGATCCGTTATGGTTCTTTGTTTGAAGAGTTCATTCTAGAATGGCCCTGGAGTTTTTATTCTGATAAGATCACAATTTGATATACTAGCTTTAGAGCCTATTGTAGACTCATATAAACCTTCCGGAAATTGTGTTTCTAATTTTGATAACAGTCAGATTGTCTGATTTTATCAAAGAAAAAAGAATACACATATGATAGTAGGGTCAGTGAGAGCCTACCAATTTCTTTCTAGTATTATATATCCTAATGACATTATCATTATTAATGTAATAATGAGATGTTTATGAGGTAAAAGGTTTACCTAAGTCTTCTTTTCTCCGTGAAAGTAATGAGAGTAGTCTCTGTTATATTTGATATAAAGTTTTATATATGATATAAAACTAATAGACTTGTGAAAAACTCTCATTTGTCGTGCATTAGCTATGATCTAATAAATGACACAGCAAAACTATTTGTATGACAGTTAGTATAACTGTTTGACAGTTTGTGTGTCTCTTGTATATAGTGTTAATCTTTCGTAAAGGATGATTCCTTTATCGAAAGAGAAATTGATTAGAATGTCTAATCAATCTTATGCATTACAGGATGATGGCATAATGAATACTATATTATGTACGATTAAAGATATCAATTTAATTGTAATTTTTACAAATTATTTTGATATGTTGTAGACCATAGGATGTGTCTTGAAACATGTTCTTTTTTATCTTTGAGATATTAAGAACGAGTTTCTTATTCATGGAGAATATAATCCGCAATCATTAGGTTCAAATTAGTTTTGAGTCTAATTATGACATTGGATGATACACGTCATATAAAGTCAGAAAAGATGTAGTGGGAGTGTCACAGATGATTCTACTATGTTAGTGGAATTAGTTGTGATGAATGGTAAATATATCATTATTTCTCACTCCTTTGACTTAATATTTTGCATAGTTTCTTGCGTTTTTGTGAATATTTTGATGTGTTTTATGTTATTTTGTAGATAAATAAAATAACAGGACTCTCTAGAATAAATTCGGGGCCAAAACAGTGAAAAAACTAGCAAAAAGGGCAAAATTATAAATTTCCTGCTAAAATGCGCCGTTTGCTAAAATACGCCGTGCTAAAATGTACCGTCTGCTAACGTGCGTCGGAGACTGCTAACATGCGCCGGTCACGTGGACCAATCAGAGAATTTTTTCTATCATGTGCCATTGCTAACATGCGCCTGCCACGTGTCAACATCACATTAAATCTGTAAATGTGCGTCGTGCCACGTGTCATCATCATGTGCTACCGACAATACGCGTTCCATGTGTCATCATCCGAATGGACCGCATCAACCGCGTGCCACATGTCAGCCTCGTGTCATCCACGTGTCTAACACGTGTCAGCCATATCATCCGCATGCCGATTCAGCTTGCCACGTGTCAGCCACGTCACCGGTAGCAAATCACTATTCGCCACGTGTCAAAAATTCATTGGACCGCATCAACCGCGTGCCACGTGTCAAAATTATATTGGACCAACGGATTACACGTGCCACGTCAGCAGACAACAGTGCAAGCCGTGTTCTACCGTGTTGACAGCTCAAGCGTCGGGATGCGTAAACCTTTACGCGTCGTGACGCGTGAAGCAAATTTTTTTTTTTCTATAAATAGAGGCTGAAATTTCATTTGTAATTCATACTTTCTTCTGAGGAATTCCTTAAGAATACTAAGAATATTGTATCTTGTTTGTTTATTTATAGCTTTATGTAATTAATTTTATTTACTTTTCGCTATAACACTTTCTTTTCTTTACTTTTCAGTCTTTTACTATTCAGCATAAGTAGGTAATTGACTTAATGAGGATATCGTCTTTATGGTCGGTTGGACTTAATAAAATTGGTTTTAACCTGACTAAACTGGATACCGCATGTATGGTCGGTTGGAATTAATTTTAAATTTGACTTAATCAGGATACCGCCTATATGGTCGGTTGGTAATATCACGCAAAGTTAATATATTATAATAATGGAGATATCTAAAATAGAAGTAATAAAAGTAGATCCTCTAACCCCAACATTTTCTTTTATTGTACTTTTCCCTTTTAATTTCCAGTATTTACTTTATGTCTTTTACTTTATTTAAGCTTTTACTAGTCTTAGTTATGTGTAGTAACTAAACCCGTTGTTTGGGGTTGTGATGAATTCCAATAACACTAGTTTATAATGGGTTATTTTATAGTTTGGGTAATATAAAGGTTTATTTATTGAGTCTTGGTCTTAATGCTTCTTGTTAACTAGCCATTAATAAGATTGATTTGGTAAACTTAAAATGAACTTGGAAAAGGGATTTTAGGTTTAAACCTTAAACTCAATAGTCCACGATCTTCCTTGAGGATAGATAACCCTTTAATAGATTTTCTTACAAGATAGGAATATACCTGTCGGGCGGGGGCAGCCATAATTGGAACTTAATCTTAATGAATTCAGATAACTTGGTTGACATAGGAATATGATTAATTGGGTTATTCTGGGTATTTTTATCTGACCAACAGAAGAGGCTTTTGCATAAATTCGTGTTTAATAATAACCACTTCATCTTTAAAAAGATATTGGAAGGATTCACAATCCTGGATAGTTTAATAATATTGAATTTTCCTTTAATTTACTTTCGCGTTGTTTAATTTACTTGTTTTAAGTTTAAAGTCACCATCCAATCAAACAACCAATCCATTAGATACTTGTAAAAATTTGGCTTCATAAATTAATATCTTAGGTATTAAGTCCTCATGGGATTGATACATTTATACTACTTGAACGATACGTGCGCTTGCATTATATGTGTGTGAATACGCCGGTCAAGTTTTTGGAGCCGTTGCCAGGGACTTATTTATCTTTCACTATTAGTTTTGAGGTTAGATACCTTTACTTGTATCTAATTTCTTTTTACTTATTGTTTTTTTTTCTTTTGTTTCAGGTTCTCAGACACTACATGAGACGAACTAGAAGTTTTGAAATCCGTCCGCTTGACCCAGAAATTGAAAGAACCATCAGACAGTTGAGAAGGGAAAGGCGAGAAGGCCAAGAAGCACTGATCAATATTGAACCTGAACCTTTGGAAGTTGCACCACCAATTCTCATTCGAGACAGAACTATTCCGGTGGTTGACGGCTTCATTTCTTGTATTTTGCTTCCTTCATTACCAGCAAATGCGTGTGACATCAAAACATGCATTCAGAAGATACAGCAGTCAGTTCAGTTTGGGGGGAATGCAACTGAAGATCCTAATGCCCACATTAGCAACTTCCTGGAAGTTTGCAGCACTTTCAATTACAACTGAACGGCTGAAGAAGCAATGAGACTGCGTATTTATCCATATTCCTAGAAAGACAGAGTTAAGGCTTGGCTACATTCACTACCAGCAGGTTCCATCACAACTTGGAACACTCTAGCTACAAAATTCCTTGCAAAGTACTTTCCACCAGCCAGAACTGCAAAGCTAAGGATTGACATCACATCCTTTGTGCAACATGACTCAGAATCCCTCTGCGAAGCTTGGGAAAGATACAAGGATTTGCTCAGAAAATGTCCTCATCATGATATTGCGAAGTGGCTACAAGTCCAAACCTTCTATAATGGACTTTCTGGAATAATGAGAACCACAATTGATGTTGCGGCTGGATGAGCTTTAATGGAAAAAGGAGAAGATCATGCTTGGGACTTAATTGAAGAAATGGCCAACAATAATTCATTGTGGCCAACAGAAATGGGCATGATCCAAAGAATTGCTGGAATTTATGAAGTTGGAGCCAACACAGCAGTGAATGCCAAGCTGGATCAGATATGCAAATTCATGGAAACTCTTAGCACATAAAGCAATATTGGATCCACAAGTTCACCATATGGAGGAGCACTAGAGACATAATCATACCACCAAAATGAAGAGACGGTGAATTATGTCAATAATTTCAATAGACAGGGGAATAATCCATATTCCAACACCTACAACCCAGGGTGGAGGAATCATCTTAATTTCACATGGAGCAACAATTCAGGGCAAAGGAACAATCCACCACCCGGATTCCAACAGCAGAACAAAGGCGAAGAGCATGAAAAAGAACCAGGAATAGTGGAACTGTTAGATCAGTTAAAAAAATATGATGCTATGTTTCAAAGCCAATCAGCTTCTATAAAGGCACTGGAAAATCAAATTAGACAACTGGCCAATGCTCAGAGTTACAGACCGCCAGGTAACCTTCCTAGCAACATAGAACCAAATCCAAGGAACTGACGGAATGAGCAATATCAAGCCATTACTTTGAAAAGCGAAACTGAATTTAATAAAGATGATGGAATCAAGACATCCATTGAAGAAGTTCCAAAAGATGCAGTTCCACGGATGGAGGAAAAAGAAGCAAATGAAAAGGATCAAGAAATATTCACTCCACCTCCACCCTTTTTCCACAACGTCTCCAGAAAAGTAAATTGGACAAGCAGTTTGCTCGATTCTTGGAAGTCTTCAAAAAGCTACATATCAACATTCCATTTGCAGAAGCATTGGAAGAAATGCCCAACTATGTCAAATTCATGAAAGACATTCTTTCACGAAAGCGGAGATTGGGAGATTACAAGACAGTAGCATTGACAAAAGAATACAACGCCATCATTCAGAGGAAACTTCCCCCAAAGTTGAAAGATCCTAGCAGTTTCACTGTCTCATGCACCATAGGAGAACATTACATCGGTAAAGCTTTGTGTGATTTAGGTGCAAGTCTTAATTTGATGCCTTTTTCGATTTACAGGAAATCGCAGATTGGAGAAGAAATGCCCACCCCAGTCTCTTTGCAACTTGTTGATAGAGCACTCGTATTTCCGAGAGGTGTAGTTGAAGATGTACTGGTCAAAGTTGACAAACTCATTCTCCCAGCAGATTTCATTATCCCTGGCATGGAGGAAGATAAAGATGTACCTATCATCCTTGGAAGACCATTCTTGGCTACAGGTTGAACTATTATTGATGTACAAAAATGAGAACTAACCATAAAAGTGCAGGACCAATAAGTTACCTTCAATGTATTCAAAGCCATGAAATTCCCGAGTGATGAAAAGGAAGAGGAATGTTTCAGAATTGATGTTGTAGATAGTATCATCCAGGATACTGATGCAATGCCACCTCCCATGGATAAACTTGAAGCTTGCATCACCAACGTGACTGACATCGAGCTAGATGCTGAAATTTTGGAATGTATCAACTATCTTGACAAACCATTTCGCTTCAAATCGACACCACAAGTGGAAAGTCTGGAACTACTGAAGAAATAGCGAATCAAGCCCTCAATTGAAGAACCACCACAGCTAGAGCTAAATCTACTTCCGGGCCATCTCAGGTATGCATTCTTAGGAAATTCTTCTGAATTACCTGTGATTATTTCATCGTCGCTAACATTAGAGCAGGAATAATAATTGCTGAGAGTGTTACGAGAACACAAGAAAGCCATTGGCTGGACTATAGCAGACATTCGAGGCATTAGTCCATCATTTTACATGCATAAAATTCTGATGAACGATGAGTACAAAGTCACAGTTGAGCATCAAATGAGACTAAATCCAATCATGAAGAAGGTCGTGAAGAAAGAAATTATCAAATGGTTGGATGTCGGCATCATCTACCCCATCTCTGACAGCACGTGGGTGAGTCCTATACAATGTGTGCCAAAGAAAAGAGGAATTACTATAGTCACAAATGAAAAGAATGAGTTGATTCCAACAAGAACGGTGACTGGATGGAGAGTATCCATGGACTACAGGAAGCTGAACAAAGCAACAAGGAAAGATAATTTTTCGTTGCTATTCATTGACCATATGCTAGACAGATTGGCGGGACATGAGTTCTATTATTTTCTGGACGGATATTCGGGGTATAATCAGATTACCATCACCCCAGAAGATCAGGAGAAAACCACGTTTACATGTCTGTATGGTACTTTTGCTTTTCGTAGGATGCCATTTGGACTATGTAATGCTCCTGTCACATTTGAACGTTGCATGATGGCCATTTTTTCAGACATGCTGGAACAAAGTATTGAGGTTTTCATGGATGATTTCTCTGTGTTTGGAGACTCTTTTGACCACTTCTTGCAAAATCTGGAAAAAGGTGTTACAAAGGTGCGAAGATACCAACCTGGTACTCAACTGGGAGAAATGCCACTTCATTGTGCATGAAGGTATTGTCCTGGGACATCGGATCTCACAAAAGGGAATCGAGGTAGACAAAGCAAAGATCGAGACAATTGAAAAACTACCTCCACCAACAACAGTCAAAGGGATTCATAGTTTTCTCGGACATGCGGGCTTTTACATGAGATTTATCAAAGACTTATCAAAGATTACTAAACCTCTGTGCAATCTTCTGGAGAAAAATGTGCCTTTCAACTTCACCAAAGAATGCAACGAAGCTTTTGAGATCTTGAAACAGAAACTGGTCTCTACCCCCATTATAGTAGCACCGGACTGGACTCTTCCATTTGAGGTGATGTGCGATACTAGTGATTTTACTGTAGGTGCGGTTTTGGGACAACGCAAAGCAAAAATTTTCCATACCATTTACTACTCCAACAGAACTCTGAATAAAGCACAACTCAACTACACAACCATTGAAAAGGAGTTTCTCGCAGTTGTGTTTACTTTTGATAAATTCCGCTCTTATCTGTTGGGTCCCAAGGAAGTGGTCTACACAGATCATTCAGCAATCAAATACATGATCACAAAGAAAGATGCCAAACCTAGATTGATCCATTGGGTGCTTCTACTGCAAGAATTTGACGTGGAGATCCAAGACAGGAAAGGGACAAAAAACCAAGTGGCAGATCACTTATCGAGGCTTGAGAATGGAGAAACAGCTGGCAATGAACTGACAATCAAAGAAACTTTTCCAGATGAACAGCTGTTTGCCATGAAACAACATGATGTCTCTTGGTATGCTGACTATGTAAACTACATAGTATCAGGAAAATGGCCGTTGGAATAGACGGATTAGCAAAATAAAGAAGTTCGTCAAAGAAGTTAAACATTATGTCTGGGATGAGCCGTACCTGTTCAAACGTTGTGCTGATCAATTACTGAGACATTGTGATCCACATGAGGAGGTCAATAGTGTTCTGCAACATTGTTATTCATCACCATACAACGGACACTTCAGTGGAAATAAAACTGCAGCCAAAGTCCTACGTTAGGTTTGTTTTGGGCCACTCTTCTTAAAGATGCTTACTTATTTGCTCTTCAATGTTACAGGTGTTGGACAATTATGACCCATAGCGTCACTATTTGTACAGATCATGGTGTTGTTGTACAAATTAACTATGTGACAATGAGATTGCACTCTTATCATTTGTGATTAGATCGCCTAGATGTATAAATGATAGAAGGTCCCTATGATTAGTTCCTGGATTGAGATGATATGAGACAGTATCAGTCCTCGAAGGATTAATCATTAAATATCCCTAGTCGTAGTATTATCGAGACTGGACATCGATAATGCGAAATAGACTAGTATTGCACTTGTGCGCGTTGTGGGAGCACAACAGCATAGTTCTCATATATTTAAGTATTGGATACTTATGCAAATGTGATAGGAGGTTGTGTTTACCGATGGTGTGGAAACAGCTTCGCTCTGGATAGACCCCTCGGAATTCCATTGGTAGTATGACTATGTGTCTATGGAAGTCCGATATCAGGGTATGTGTATTTGGTCTTAACCTGAGACTTGCATCGCTAATACTTGCGACAATCGGTATGCTTTAGTTTTGGTCGTCCAGGGCTTTAACCGGTTATGTGTACGCCTCTGTTGGGTATATTGAGAATCGTAGTGTATTGGGTGTGATGTCAAGATAGAAGTATCACTCCAGTCATAGTGGAGATGATGTCACGTAGGATACGGTACTAGTGCTCTTAAGTACTGCAGTCATCGGGATATTATGACTAGGTCATGTATATCCGATAATAGAGACTAGTTACCAGACATCCGACATGTGCTTGGTACGGGACAGACACAGTTCCAGCCCCAGGCCTAGCACGTGACATTCGATACTGGATCGACATACGCAATACTACGTATACTACGCCTGACATAGATTATATATTCCAGTAAGAATATTTCTGGAGAATTAGGTAGGCACGGTGCTTTGCTAGAAGCCAACCATGTCTTGTAAATCGGTAAGCACGTGGTACAAGGTACGCACGTATTCGGATAATTCGATGACCGTATTTACTGCCAACATATCCAGGGATCTCTTGGGTCGCTTCCCAAAGATTCACCGATGACAGTTGATTTAATTAGAATTAATCTGGGATTAATTAAGAGAGAGAATTAATCTGGGATTAATTAAGAGAGAGAAAATTAATCTGGGATTAAATGTGTTCGGAAGAGAGAGACCGCGATTAATTTGGAATTAATCGGTAAAATAAATTTAATAGTTAAATTTGATTTTTCTATTTTATTTATTCGTATGGGCTAAAATTAATATATCGGATATATTAATATGAATTGGATTTCATTACGAAATTAAAGTCGGACTTTAATATGAACGAACGAATTAATTTAGAATTAATTCGTAGACGACATTCGTAATATATTTGCGAGGCATCGTTATTTAATTAAACTAGATTTAATTATTTAGTGATGAAAATTCGTTTAATCGGATTAAACGGATCCGAGCCGCGGTAAATGTTCGTAGAGACATTTGAATTTTGAATTCAAATGTGGGGCCCACTTTTCAACCACCTTGGAATGGTTTTGGCAAAACCATTTTACCCAACCACCTTGTTTAGGTGAAAAGGGTAAATTGGCTTTTACCAAAAACCTTCTCTCTCTCTCATTTGTGTATGTATCACACAAAACACACAAGAACAAAAAAAAAAAAAAAAAAACCTAATGCAAGGCATATGGGCGTGAGCTTCTTTCTTTCCTCTCTTTGATTTTGTTGCAAAATCAACAAAGCTAGCACTTCATGGAATCAACTAAGGCGATAGGGAAACTAACTCAAGGGTTGGAATCATCACTCAAAGCTTGGATCTTGGAGATCTTAATTCACAACTCAAAGCTTGGAATCAACAAAGGAAGGATCTTGGAAACCAACTCAAAGCTTGGAATCAACGAAGGAAGGATCTTGGAGATCTTCTTCTCAAAATTTTAAAAGCTCAAATTCATTCAATGTAAGTAATTCCGCAACTTATAATGTATTTATGAACACCTTTTCTTGCTTATTAGATCCTTGGCATGTTCTAGGAACACTAACAACAGGTGCCAGAGAACGAGAATATTTCGAGGAGTAATGAAGGACCTCTGTAAAATATTCTGGAAGTGAAGATATTTGATGTATGGGGGATTGATTTTATGAGACCTTTTGTTTCATCATTCGGAAACCTGTACATACTAGTTGCAGTAGACTACGTCTCCAAATGGGTTGAAGCAATTGCACTGACATCAAATGATTCAAAAGTGGTGATTAAATTCCTTAAAAAGAATATTTTCACTCGCTTTAGAACACCTCGGGCGATTATCAGTGATGGAGGAACACATTTCTACAACAAATACTTCGATGCACTCCTATCCAAATACGGAGTGTAGGAAACGCTTTCCTCGCGCAGCGGAAGCGGCTTAGGCACCCGGGATCGACCTTGAAAATTTTTTATGCCCTCCTCATATAGATCCAGAATTTTTCTGCCAAAAACTCATATTCGAACAGCCCCATACTTTTATTATTATTACTGCAGAAACTGTTCAATTATTTTTCTTTTCATTTTTCTTCTTTTTGTTCTTCCATAGTATTTCTCAACTTTTGAGAGAATGGTGGAGAAGAAGAAAAGGTTGCTCGGGTTTCCATTAGAGGCTTTTTTTAAAAAAGAAAAATAAATCTTCTTTTTATATCTAGGGTTATTTGTTTCCAAAACAAACAAATCCCTCCCTATTCTTTACATGAAAGAATCGGCCAAGCAAGGGAAATTATTCATTTTTTTCAACATCAAATTTTCAATTACCATTATTGAAAAGTTGTTACAAAATTAAATAAGCAATTAACCATTTGAAAGTCATAACTTCCAAAACAAACAAACCATTCCCATTTTTGCTTAATGAATTCGGCCACCATAAGAAAAATAATAAATTTTTGTAACATCAATATTTTAATTTCCATAATTGAATATATGTTACAAAATCAAAAGGTTAAATATTATTGAAACATATGTAACTTCCAAATTAAATCCAAGGGTTTCCAAAACCCAAAATTTAGAAATTACTTATTTAACCTTCTATTTAATTATGTCTAATATAATTAAATGACATGTGTTTAAATATCATATATTTAATAAAACTATATATTAACTTTTAATATAAAGTTTCAAGTGTGACAATTAATATTATTAATCATATTAATAATATTCTTACTTTTGTGAGTATATAATTGGACTATCCAATTATACTAAATCCGCTATAGTAAGTTGAGCTAGCACGGGGACCAAATGGGCCTACGGTTCCGAGCTCCAATAATCTCGAAATATTAATTAAGCTCTTAATTAAATATTCCGAATTATTAACTCTGGGTTATTCTACTAAAAACCCGAAGTTGCACTCTCGTTGCCGCATATGATATATTATGCCGAACCAAGTCGGTGTCCATCGATATAGTCATTACATACGAATTGACCATTCACGAGTATCTCGTAATTAGAGCCGAGTCATAATATCCGTTATACCCCTCTAATTATTTTTACCTTAAGTACCATTGATTATCTAATGAACGATTTATTCATAACTATTATGAATTTTAATCTTTCTATTCGTCACAGAAAGACTTGAGCGCTCAAACCGTTCAAGTACCGAATCAACCCTTAAGAAAGATACTCATCTACTTCTCGCAAGAAGGAGTGAACTTCATATCTATGTAAAACGTCCCCAGCTACACAACAGACCATGCCCCAAAAATACGTAGCTATTGGCCGGGACTGCTACACCAACCCCTCACCTTTGTAAATCAAAGGACATGGCCTACCATGCAGGAGTTCGTAGTACACTCAGGATTAATATCAATCCATATATGACCATTTAGTAGATCGAAATGACTTTCTTTGTTTAACGGATATTAAAAGAATGTCATTTCCATCTGGGTCCAGTCCTATATGATCACATCATAGAAGGTGCCTCCATTCTCATGTCTCTACATGGACGATCCCGGATCAAGGTAGCCATACAAATATAGAATGGACCGCAGCTATAGATAAACCGTAAACAAAGTACCCGCTTTGTTTGCTCTCTATGGACTATTTAAGATTACTAACTTCGGACTTAAATCCTATTGTGTATGACACTCATACACTAATTCTGGAGGCACATAAGTAATCTAGGATATTGATGATATATAATATGTGAAAATTAAAAATTTGATAAATGAATGATGCATCATTTTATTTCAAAACATGTAAAACCGTTTACATCACATGTAGCTCTAGGGCATACATCCCAATACGGAGTTACTCATAAAGTTGCCACTGCCTACCATCTACAGTCAAATGGACAAGTTGATGTTTCAAATAGGGAGATCAAAAGAATCTTGGAGAGAACCATTGGATCAAAAAGGAACGATTGGTGTGAAAAACTGGATGATGCACTATGGGCCTTCCGGACAGCTTACAAGACACCCATTGATATGTCCCATATCGAATGGTGTTTGGGAAGGCGTGCCATCTACCAGTGGAGCTTGAACATAAGGCGTACTGGGTATTGAAGAACTTAAATGTTGATCTACAAGCAACATGAGAGAAAAGACTCCACCAACTCAACAAATTGGAGGAATTTCGCCTACAGGCTTATGAGAATGCCAAACTGTACAAAGAAAAGACCAAGAAATGGCATGATAAAAAAATAGTGGGCACACAACTGGAGCCAGGTAGCAGGTGTTATTATACGATTCACAGTTGAAACTTTTCCCTAGAAAGTTGAAATCAAAGTGGTCAGATCCATTTGTGATTACTCAGGTGTTACCCTATGGAGTCGTTGAGATATACAACCCCAAGTCGAACAACACATTCAAAGTTAACATCCAGCGTGTCAAGCACTACTGGGGAGAATCATTTTAGCGATAAAAAAAGTGTCACACTATCAGATCCAGCCTAACGTTCGGGCAGTCATGTCTAACTAACGATATTAAACATAGCGCTAGTAAGGAGGAAACCCATGCAATTTGTGTATATATTCAGATTTGGTGTGTTTTATTTTTGTGTGTTTATTTTATAGGTAAAGTCACATTTTAGGATGGAAGAAGTTCTCGCAAATCTTCACAAGCAATTTCCTTTTCTCCCTCAAAAATCTCTGATGAAAGTCTACAAAGCTCACTTGGAACGGGTGAGACTTCTGATGATCAAAGGTATTCCTAATGAAATTCGTTGGATTATTGAAGCACGAGTCCGATTGGCAGATGAGTCCTTTGACTCTTTTATTTCAAATCTGCCTAGTTTAGGAAGAAGCACCTATGCTAAAAAGAGAAGAGCTAAAAGCATGGGTGTTTGCTATAAATGTGCTCGTATGACATGTAATACTCGTTGTCGTTCTTTAGGAATGGTGTCTGATAACCGTAAAGATAAAATTAAATTCATTAGGGATGGCTTGAGTAAGGAGTCTTTAAATGACATATCTAAGACTCTTGAGACACATTCCAGTGGATATGTGCATCATGTAATTCACATGTTATATACACAATTTCGAAAAGAAAGACAACATTTAAATCTCGGGAATCTGATTCTAAAAGACCATGTTTGCCAATTTATAAGAAAATTGGATGGGAAGCTTGTCTCTGACGTATAGACGTCATTCAAGCTGTTACTTCCTGTAAATATTATTATCTATTTGTCTTTAACTAATAATTGTGATATGTTTTGTTATTTTCTCTTATTTTCTCCGACAGAATCCAGACTTTTTGACTTTCACGAAATATTTTACCGTTTAGTTAATAATTGTCATTTGGCAGGTACTAGTGCTATTATTACTCACCCTTTTTCAGGTGTTATAAATTCAACTCATCATTGCACTCTTGAAGACATCCAGAGCTGAGAAATACATAAAAATAAAAATAAAATGTAAGCCACTTCAAGAAGACGAGTTGTAAACATCTGTGTGTTTTGCGGTACTAGTGCTGGTTCTAAACCAGAATTCGTAGCGGCAGCGTAGGAATTGGGTCGAGTCATAGCTGAAAGGAATATGCACTTAGTATATGGTGGTGGTAATCTTGGACTAATGGGTATTGTTTCGAGAGCTGTATAGGAAGGAGGCAATCAAGTTCTGGGAATCATCCCAAAACCGTTGGCAGAGGCGAATCTTATAGGACCATCAAATGGAGAAGAACTAATCATACCAGGTATGTCTGAACGACTGGTGGAAATGATTAATCGTGCTGATGCTTTTATTACTTTGCCATGTGGCTTGTGCACGATGGAGGAAATTTTTACAGTACTATCTTGGGCGAACTTGAACACACACCAGAAACCGATTGGATTGTTTAATGCTGATGGATTTTATGATTTTCTTTCTGTGTTTCTTGATGATGCTTAGAGAAATGGGTTCAGGTCAAAACCTGTAAAAGATCTCTTATTCACTGCCAGAACTGCCAATGATTTAATTGACCAACTTTTAGCCTTTGAACCACAAGTTGACCCTATCCTTTCAAAGATAATCCGGTCTGATAATGATCATGGTAAAAAGCGTCAGATAAATCTGGATCTTAACCTTTAATTTAAGATGTAGAATTTCAGCTAACCAAGTACTATCTTCTAAACTATTCTTCTACTTTTTAAGACATTGGGGACAATGTCTCATTTAAGTTTGAGGGAGGGGAATAGTTGATTAGTATCTTGTTTTTATTTTATTTTTTAGTCAAAAATTTTCAAAATAAAAATTCAACAAAATAAAAATTAATAAAAAAATATTTTGTTTTTGTTTTTGTTTTTAATTTGACTAATCAAGTGAAATTGGTGTGAGATAGCTGTATAAGGAATTTCCACTTCTGAGATGTATCTCAACTTATTTCGTAACAAGTTAATTTTTGTTTATTTCTTTTTGAATTATTTAATTTGAGAATTCTCCATAAAACTGATTAAATTGGATCTTTATATGCTCAGTTGACAAATATTATCAACATATATGGTAACATACGGACATGAGTTGTAATTGAAAAAGTTTGTAATATTCAGTGCTCTAGTTTAATTGGAGGAAGCATCTAAAAAGCGATGGAGTAAAAAAAAGCGTCTAAGATCCGAGTAATTAAGTCCGTAGGGGTGTTTTAACACATAGTGCCCTAAAATCAACTGGTTTGGGAGTCACTGACCTAAAGCTCGCTACATAGATTGAAGATGTTATAAAAATATATTTATATCAGAAATCCGAGTAATTAAGTCTGTATGGGTGTCTTAACACCTGGTGCCCTAAAACCAATTGGTTTGGGAGTCACTGGCCCAAAGCTCGTTACATGGATGAAAGATATTATATATAATAAAAAAATCAGAAAAATCAGAAAAATATTCCATTGCTAAATAAAGGTGTGAAGTCTGATATAACTTTAGGACAACAATATTACTCTTTTTTCAACTACACTTGTGAATATTGTAGGCACAATGATTTGATTAATACTTTGTTGATTATGTATATGGAGAATGGTAAAAATAATCAGAGAATTTACTTATTCAGTAATTTAGAAAGAAAGAAAACAACTACTAAGTTGGATAATGAGTCTCATTTGTTTAGTCATTAACTTGTTATTCTATTTTCTCTTGTCTTTTTGCTTTTGTGTGCATTAGTATTAGATTGACGTTTGTGGGTATCATTGCTATAAGCCCTCACGAGACTACAACTCATCCACTAGGGACACCGAGGGGTTTAAAGTCTTGTTGCATACGCTAAATGCAACTGTGATCCCTACGAAAGTGGCTTAGTTTAATGTTTGTTTTAAAGATGTTTATGTTATTTTATTGTTTTGCTCGACTAGCAAAATATTAGGTTTGGGGGTGTGATGAGTGGTAAATAGATCACTATTTCCCACTCATTTGACTTAATATTTTTTTATATTTTCTTGAGTTTTGTGAATATTTTGATGTGTTTTGTGTTATTTTGTAGATAAATAAAATAACAGGACTCTCTGGAATCAATTCGGGGCCAAAACTGTGAAAAAACTGACAAAAAGAGCAAAAATATAAATTTCCTACTAAAATGCGCCGTTTGCTAAAATACGCCGTGCTAAAATGTGCCGTCTGCTAACGTGCGCCGGAGACAGCTAACATGCGCCGGACACGTGGACCAATTAGAGAATTTTTGCTATCATCCGCCATTGCTAACATGCGCTTGCCACGTGTTAACATCACATCAAATCTGCAATCGTGCGTTGTGCCACGTGTCATCATCATGTGCTACCGACAATACGCGTGCCACATGTCATCATCCGAATGGATCGCATCAACCGCGTGCCACATGTCAGCCTCGTGTCATCCACGTGTCTGACACGTGTCAGCCATATCATCCGCATGTCGATTCAGCTTGCCACGTGTCAGCCACGTCACCGGTAGCAAATCACCATTCTCCACGTGTCAAAATTTCATTGGACCGCATCAACCGCGTGCCATGTGTCAAAATTATATTGGACCAACGGATTACACGTGCCACGTCAGCAGACAATAATGCAAGCCATGTTCTACCGCATTGACAGCTCAGGCGTCGCGATGCGTAAACCTTTACGCGTCGTGACGCGTGAAGCAATTTTTTTTTCTATAATAGAGGCCGAAATTTCATTTGTAATTCATACTTTCTTCTGAGGAATTCCTTAAGAATACTAAGAATATTGTATCTTGTTTGTTTATTTACAGCTTTATGTAATTAATTTTATTTACTTTTCGCAATAGCACTTTCTTTTCTTTACTTTTCAGTCTTTTATTATTCAGCATGAGTAGGTAACTCTCTTCTGCTGGGGGGAAATGTAAGTTTTTATTACTGATATTTAGATTAATCTCCCTTAATTATAATATATAAACTATTTAAAACCTGACTTAATGAGGATACCGCCTTTATGGTTGGTTGGACTTAATAAAATTGGTTTTAACCTGACTAAATTGGATACCGCCTGTATGGTCAGTTGGAATTAATTATAAATTTGACTTAATCAGGATACCGCCTATATGATCGGTTGGTAATATCATGCAAAGTTAATATATTATAATAAGGGAGATATCTAAAATAGAAGTAATAAAAGTGGATCCTATAACCCCAACATTTTCTTTTATTGTATTTTTCCTTTTTTAATTTCCAGTATTTACTTTATGTCTTTTACTTTATTTGAGCTTTTACTAGTCTTAGTTATATGTAGTACCTAAACCTGTTATCTGGGGTTGTGATGAATTCCAATAGCACTGGTTTATAATGGGTTATTTTATAATTTGGGTAATATAAAGGTTTATTTATTGAGCCTTAGTCTTAATGCTTCTTGTTAACTGGTCATTAATAAGATTGATTTGGTAAACTTAAAATGTACTTGAAAAGGGATTTTAGGTTTAAACCTTAGACTCAATAGTCCACGATCTTCCTTGAGGATAGATAACCCTTTAATAGATTTCCTTACAGGATATGAATATATCTGTCGGGCGGGGGTAGTCATAATTGGAACTTAATCTTAATGAATTCAGATAACTTGGTTGACATAAGAATATACACATCTCAATGTGATACACATTGAGATGTGTATATGATACCGTGGATTGGCACTAGAGCAAGTGGGAGAAATTATTAGGGTTGGTGCTCAGAGTGTCAATCTGGATCGTATTTATGTCTGATTCATGAATACGATCAATGTTTTTTTTCCATAATATTACTTATTTAATGGTAGTGTGGGACACAGGAAATGGGCGACGCATGCTGTCCCGGGCTCGCGGCCCGGTCGGGAGTACGAAGTAGCCACGGGGGACTAAACCGGAGAATAATGGAGTCGCCACCCGGTGTGAACCGGGAAAATGAGATTTAAGGCCGCACTCACCCCTCACAAGGGAAGATCTCAAACCGTTGGGTTCGGAATGGTCCCTTACTTATGTCACTTGTAATGAAAGGATTTGTGTAATAATTTAATCAAGCTTAAGTAACACTTATTTCCAAGAGTATCATGCTTCTAAATCCATATGCGCAAAAAAAAAAAAACTTACACCTAAATTTGCATATATTTCACATCTAAGATTACATGCTTGAAAGTACATTAAAGTAGCAACGAACATACAACTTCATTGGCGTATTGTATTCATGGAAATAAAAAGCACACACTAACCACACAAGCACATATAAAGGTGAATCAAATGATGGCGAACATGTGATTTTATAGACATATCATAAACAAATAGCCATTACATGTCCATGCACAAATAAAAGAGTCAACTAAGTACATAATGCAAAAAGACACTTAAGGATGAAATTAGGCATTAAAGTAAGCATGCTATGACATGGTACAAAAGAAGATAACTAATATAGACACAAATACACATGTGAGCACCTTTCCAAGTGGTACGTGGAATTGTATCCCAAGTACAGACCGCATTACCGTCCATTCGGAATCGGCTACGGAATTTATGTTTGGGTTTCCATCCGATATACCACAAGAGATAATACTCAAATGCTATCATAACATGGACATATGAATTGTAATACGTTAAACAAATTGTACTCATACATGTGGGGAATACAGATGAATGACACCTACACAATCTTGCGTAATACAGAGAAGCAATCAGATTCATCATACGAAGGGATAGCTACTAGGAACAATTATGTATGAAATCTGATGAAAAGGACTCAGTTCAGTGGGTGCGCGTTCACGTAGCGTTCGAGAACGCGTTCGAACGGTAAACAGAAGGTTCGCGTTCGTATAGCGTTTGAGAACACGTTCGAACGGAGCCAGACCTGATGCATGAAACACTAAGAAAATGTGTGCGCGTTCGCGTAGCGTTTGAGAACGTGTTCGAATGGTAAACAGAAGGTTCACGTTCGTATAGCGTTCGAGAACGCATCGAACAGAACCATACTTGATGCATGATGAAACTAAGAAAATGCGTGCGTGTTCGTGTAGCGTTTGAGAACACGTTTGAACGGTAAACAAAAGGTTCACGTTCGTGTGGCGTTCAAGAACGCGTTCGAACGAAACCAGACCTGATGCATGCAACATATTCATAGACAAACAAATCCACAATGTGGGACCTCACGTATCCGATTGAACTCATCTTGCATCCAATCGAGTATACACCAATCGGCGCGGCAAAGCATCGTGGTAAAGGGTTTTAACCCCTCCAAATAGGGGACTCTTAATCCGACTTACTAAGCCCATGCACTCGATCGCATCATGCATACATAGAATAAAGACAATAATATCAAACTTAGTATGTCCGATTGAACATTTCTTACATTCAACCGAACACACATCAACCGGTGCGGCAAAGCATCGTGGTAAAGGGTTTTAACCCCTCCAAATATGGGACCTTTAATCAGACTTACTAAGCCCATGCACTCGATCGCATCATTCATACAGAGAATAAAGACAATAATATCAAACTTTGTATGTCTGATTGAACGTATCTTGCATTCAACCGAACACACATCAACCGGCGCGGCAAAACATCGTGGTAAAAGATTTTAACCCCTCCAAATAGGGGACCTTTCATCGCACTTACTAAGCCCATGCGCTCGATTGAATCATTCATACAAAAGTAACATGCAGAATTCAAATGACGAAAAATAAATAAATCAAAGCAATATAAGACAAAAGAAAGTGTCATTTACTCAAGCGGTACGTGGAGTTGTATCCCGAGTACAGATCATACTACCGTCCATTCGGAATCGGCTATGAAATTTATGTCCGGGTTTCCATCCGATATACCGCGAGAGTTGACACATCTTTCATTTTATTCCAAAGCCACAACATACAATATCTCATAATCCATGCATATTTATCTACTCAAGGGCCACAACATGCATTTCAACATAACAATCATGCAAGCAATACTCAATAAATAATACAAATAAAACAGAAAATGAATGTGGAAAATACCCTCAGGTCTAACCTTTTATGTCGACTTTCGAACTCGCGTTTCACGGCCGTCGGAAGGGCTATCACACCATAACTTTTCTGGTTCACTGGTTTGCGTTTTACCTCACTGTTTCGCTGCTCAAGCTACTGTTTTGACTCCGTTTTGCTGCTGTTTGGCCTCCATTTTGCTGCTGTTTCCTCTGTCTTTTCTGCTCACTGTTCAGGTCACTGTTTTGACGTTTCCACGGACTGTTTCGAGTGTTTTTTTTATGGGTTTTTAGTGCAGTCTTGTGTGATTATTTTAAGGATTATAAATGCAGTTTTTATGTTACTGTTTTGAGGATTTTAGGGACTGTTTTAAGAGGATTGGCTGCTATTTTGGGGGTGATTCGGGCTGTTGTTTTGGCGTGTTTTAGGAGGTGTAGGGGCTGCTGTTTTCGTTGGAAAGGGGCTGCTGTTGGGGGTGTATTTTCGGTGATGTGTGGAGGTTTAGGGGGTGCTGTTTTCGGTTGTGGAGTGGGGGAGATGAAGAGAATTATTTGTGTTTTCCTTTTGCTATTGCCGTGAGTGGCTAGGGCTCTGGTGTTGTGATGTGATTTTCGTGTAAGTCTTGTTATGAGCTGGGGGAGTGCATGTCTTGGTTAGGGGTTGTTTATATAGAGAAGGGTTAGGGCTACTCCTTGTCTCACAGGGAATGGATTTTGGCATTAAAAGGAGGATTTGATTTGGTATTCAACAAGGAAATGATTAGATTGAGGGGGGATAAATCTTGTCTAGATTAGGAATACAAAATATTTAATTTGTTATGATTGATTTTAATTATGTATATCATCTTTTTAATTTAGGTATATAACATATTTGATTTGTTTAAATTAGGCATGATTTCTTTAATTTGTGTAAGTATTTTTATTATTTTGGTAGGTGATTATTTAGATTTTATTGTTTTATTTAATTTGGTATATGACTTAATTATTATTTTATTTAATTACATTATCCAATTAATATTTAATTTAATATTTGATTTAATTTGGGTATGTATTAGGGTGAGTGGGCGGTGGGCCTTGGTTGGGGCGTGTGTGGGCCTTTGGTTGGTGGGTTTGGTTTGCGTGGACAAGGTGTGTGGGCTTACGGGGTTTTGGGTCAAGGCAAAGGGGCTTGCGGGGATTTTAGGCCGATGTTAGGTGATTTGTGAGGTTTTGGGCGGGAATAATTTTTAAAACGGACAACCAACAAGTAACCTGAAACTAAACCAGCGAACTTAATCCGAATATGAGTCAATTCTTGACTCCTCCCTTCCGACGTCCGTTTCCCGCGGCTTCCGCGACTTAAAAGGTAGTGCCTCCAACTGAGACTCATCATCGGGTTTCACATGCAAAAATGCAATGCCTACAGGTAGCACCTCTTGTCTTTTATATATACATATTCGATCTAATTACGATTAGATATCTAATTATGATTAGATTGATACTAAATTTGATTTAGTGATATGTGTATATTTGTCAAAGACCTAGGATTTATAATATAGTGCGCAGTTACAACGTAGTTTGTAATTTACTTTGATAAACGTCACTATAAGTTGTATATCCTTAAATAAAGTTCCTGGTCAAGATTTACTAACACGGGCCGGTTAGTAAAATCCGTTGAGACCAGTACATGTCGTATATCGTGACTTGGTCCAATGGTTTATCCCAATGAACCATGAGTCTCGGGAGACTCGTATAGACATGTAGGTGTTTATTTGATAAACACTTAATGACTCACTGAAGATTTCCTAATAGATGGTACACCAACGTCAATAGGAATCTTCTCGAGTTGAGCGAGCATAATGGTTCTCCGACTTGAGATACCACAGTGGATATATGAGTTATCCTCCACACTTTGATGGCAGTCATGTCACTGATCTATTTAGATCAGACCTCCGCATGTTCGTTAGGTGTGGACTGATGCTCATGATATCCAGTGCGTATCAAGATAGAATCTGTCAGTCATGTGTACAGGGCATAGGTATCCTACACGTGTTTGCGATCTAGTAAATCCATGGCTGTGGTATAACTTTGGAAGCGAGTTCCAAGTGTTATCTGGAGATCGTAAATTTGAAAGTCGACTATATTATACCATAAGGATTTGACGTTTTTATCTATATCTCAGGTATACTATGGATAGCCTGTGACAGATGGACTATACGTATGCAATGACCTCGACTTGCATAGTTTAGCGAGATTATTCGTGGTCGTCATAATTCACCCACTAATTCATGAGTGGGTGAATTATGAACACGGAATTGGATTTCGTGACGGATAAACCTAAGCTTGGAGATTCCCACAATATGAAGTGTACTCGTTGAGCACTTGGGCACGCGTTATGAATAATATAGATTATTCATAATACTTCACCGAATTAAATGAGTTAATTCGAGTCGTTTAAACGGTTAAATGAAGATACATACATTATGGGCGTTTCGGTCAATTAATAATTATTATGTATTTGTATTTAATACAAGATTTGATTTGATACATATTCATTAATTGTTAAATGAGACTTTGACACATGTCATTAATATATGTATTTGTTATTTAATGTAAATAAATATATATATATAATAATAATCAGATTAATTAATTATTTAGACTTTTAAATGTTAAATATATAGATAATTAAATTATTTCAATATTACATAAATGTTATGCAATATGTTTGATTATTATTGGTTACATGTGGCATGATTTTATTAAGCTTAAAGTTTACAAATTGGATTTGTTAACTTAAAGCTTATTTTCATTATTTAATTAGTTTAATTGACCAACTGACCAAAATACCCCTCCTTTTACCCCTAAGTCGGTTTTGGCATGATATTTAAAGTGGAAATTTGTTTTTTTCTCCTTTCATAAGAAGCCATGGCCGAACTTACCTCCATTAAAGCACCCAAAGATTTGTTTGAAGAAACAAGGAAGAAAATGAAGAAATTCAAGAAAAAAGTTTAAGGAAATTACAAGATTTGGAGGTAATCTTCAATAATCTTAAACTTAGAAAGCTTGTTTCTTGTTCTTGAATATCTAGAATAGTTCTAGGGTTTCTTCCTTTCTTATATTTTGGGCCTTTTTGATTTGGAGGATGGATTTGGAGGCTAGATGCATGTGTGAAGTTTGATTGGATGATATTAGTGAAATATTGATTCAATTTAGTCATTTGATGACTTTTTACCATTCTAGAGTGTTATGACCACTCTTGTAACTCCTAGAATGGTTCTTGAGTTCTTCATAGGTGGTGGCTTTGGTTGGTGTTATTATTAATATGATTGATATTGAGAAAATTGGATTTATAACATGAAAAATGATAATTTTTGTTACAAAATCAGATGTGGAAATTCTGTATTTTTGGTGATGAAAATTATGTTGTATAAAAGTATTGGATGTGTTTTGGGCAATGGAACAATTTCCAAAAATTGTTTCGGAGTTGAAATATGCGAAAACGATGAAAAACGGCATTATCGGGTGAGTTTTGAGTCAACCGGGTGATGACTGCCCAAATAGTGAATTGGTCACTGTTTGGGCAGCCCATGAACTGCCCTAGTACTGTTGGGGCTTACTTGGGCAGCCCTCATGTGCATTGGGTGGTAGGTTCGATCAAAATCGTTTTATGTCATTTTGCGGAAAAATATTTTCGTAAAAGTTTTGCGACGTTCCTTAACTATTTATGTCGTTATTTGATATCGAATAAATATGTTTATGTGAAATATGAATAAATTATTCATATTGGATATTGAATAATTTATTCGGTAATTTAAAAAAGTTTTAAAATTATGATTTCACCCGAACCGCGAGCTTCCGCGCCAAAACCCCAACAAATACATCCTCCCCAGTCTCCCTAGCCTCATCCCTAGTGCCCTCGGGAACCTCTTCCATCCCCACGAGACCCTCCTCGGCTGTAACTGTCTTCCCTTCAACTTTGACACCTCATTCACCCTTATGAGCCATTTCCTCAACACCCTCAATTTCCTCGTCCTCTGACAAAAGGGAAAGGCTAGCCTCCATCTTCTCATTCAGCCCGATCCACTTCTTCGAGCCTCAGGCGTTGTACTTCCTTTCCAAATATTGCTTCATCGGGCTACTTCTTTCATTCACCATCACTTTGAATGCCACCAATTCCAATTGTTTGATTAGCTCGACTTTCTCCCATTCCAGGACCTTCAGGCTTTCCTTGTAGGCCTCTATCTTGTTTGACATCATCTCTTTCACATAAATAGATAAAATATTAGAAAATTATAATTTTACTTACTGCAAGGCAGTAAATGTACCTTTCCGATATGGTATATATCTTTCGAAGAAAATGGCGCCTCAGATTGAGGAAGAAAGAGTTAGAATATCTAACATGCCATATGCTTCTTGTACTGGAAGAATTATGTATGATATGCTATGTACGAGACTTGACATCAGTTTCAGCGTCAGTGTGACAAGACGATATCAATCTGATCCAAGTAATGATCTTTGGACAACCGTGAAACATATCCTGAAATATCTCAAATGTACTAAGGATAAGTTTATCATATATGGAGAAGATGAGCTGCAAGTTAAGGGTTATACAGACTCTAACTTCCAATGAGATCCAGATGATATAAATTCTACATCTGGATACATATTTACCCTTAATGGTGGTGCGATTAGTTGGCTATGTTCAAAGCAAGGCTCAACAGCTGATTCCACCACTGAGGCGAAATTTATAGTGGCTTTAGAAGTTGCTAAAGAATCTGCCTGGATTAGAATATTTATCATAGAACTTGGCATTGTACCTAGTATTGTGGATTCGATCCCATTGTAATGTGAAAATAGCAGAGCCATTGCGTAGACTAAGGAGCCGAGGGCGCATTCCAAGTCTAATGGAAAGGAAATATCGCGAGATTAGAGAGATTATTGAATGAAAAGACATAGTGGTCTTGAAGGTTGAAGGACTAGACAATATAGCAGACCCACTTACTAAGGTTTTACCTCCTAAGTTATTCGATAAACATATGAATGAGATGAGACTACGGTACCATCCGGATTGGCACTAAGCAAGTAGGAATTTGTTGGATTTGGTGCTTGGAACGCCAATCCGAATAATGTATTGTATATTATATTTTATTATTTATTAATAAAATAACTATATTTTCAATTGAAATCTTATTGATGGTAATGTCATTATGTATATTAGATTAATATATAAATATGATAAGTCGATCACTTAGGCTGGATCACATATATCAGTAATGGTTTCCGATTAGTTGTAAAGAATCGTGAACATGTCAACATGAGATGTGCGCCTTGGAAACTTGATAGTGTATTCTATGTTTCCTAAGCACAACTCGGATAGCCTACGATGGAGAGATTGTTAAGCATATGTGATGACCTCGACTTGTATAACCGATAATTTCTTATAAATAAATAATATTCGATATTATAATTATGAACCAAAATAATTAAGTGTTACTGGATCACATTGATTATTTACTTTGACCCAATTGGATTAATTGGATTAATCCAAAATCTCACAAGGGTTTTGTTATAATTTCATAAATATCTCTATCATTGGAGGATATTTTGGTATTTATAAAAATATAATAATAGATGTATTTTTCTTGATTTAATTGGATTAAATCAAAGTGGTAGACATTTAACTAATCCATTTGCTAATCTTTGTCTTGATTTAATTGGATTAAATCAAAGTGGTAGACAAAGGTGATTAGTCACACCTAATTTTACATATTGAATTAAGCCTACCTAATATTTGATTAGGACTTATATTAATTAAAAATTGCATAAGTTTTGCTATAAATAGAAAACTTGAGCAATGTTTTAATTAAGCTTGAAAAAGCTAAATACAAGCAAGAATTAGAGAAATTAGCCTAAGTTAGAGAAGTGTTTAGAGAAGCTTTGTGAGATCTCTATAACATTTCAATTAGGAGAAATCAATAATGGATCTTGGAGTGAAGCTTGCTAGTATTGGAATCAAGATTGGATCTTGGAGTCAAGCTTGCTAACTTTTAAAGTTCTACATCCATTTCAACAAGGAGAAGTAGATTAGATATTTGAATCAACCTTATTAGGTAAGTTTGATCTTCTTCAAAAGCTATGTTTTTCATTAGTGAGTTTTCATAGTGAGACATATAGTGATGAATTATGTATTGGATACATAATAGCATAGTTTGATGTTGAAATTAGGCTAATTAATTGTGTTAGGAAGCTTTGGAAGTATAAACCAAATATACTTGTATTTGGTCAAAATGTTTATATTAGACATAGACATAAAATTAGAGTTCGGAATTCTAGAAAATAGTTTGGAGCTAAGGCTACCATTCTAGAATCATTTGACCACATTTGGGTGACCTAGAATATTTCGTGAGTCATTTCATTGTGGGATTCTATTTTAGTTTGTAATTTGATTTAAATAAATGCATATATATATTTAGAATATATATATGTTTGTTGTATAACATGTGTTATGGTTGATTTTGAAATTAAAATTATTTTAGGTGATTTTAAAATGTGTTTAAGGTTTTTAGAAAATTAAAATTAATATATATATATATATATATATATATTATATGTATCAGGTCTGGCCTACTGCTTTGCTACGCAGCAAGCATTGCTTGCTGCATACAACCAACGCTGCCTGCAGCCACTGCTTGCTTGCGCATGCATGCCAACATGAAAATGTGTGCAAGCAGCTTGTGCATTAGGCTCGCTCGGACTCGGTTTTTTTTCGTGATCCAATTTTCTCCCGTTTTGATTTTTCCGGACCTATATTTTCCCTAAACACTCGTAATGGAATATGATATTTCATTAAAATATTTTAAAAATATACCATGCTAGATATCCACGGGTTAGATCCACTTCCGCTACGCGGGGCACCAATCTGAACCTAGGGGTTCCAAATCCGCCCCGATAGAGATGACTGGCTCTCTTCCCAGTCGACAGAATAAGTGTATTCGATGACGACCAAAGATCTCCCTCTGGTCTAGGAGATATGAAAGGATTGTCATTTGCTCCATACGACATAGCATGGTTCTAGAGGACCGCTCTCTAGCTCATCCGACATGGTATCCAGACGAAAGGTATGTTGGGGCTTTCTCAAAGGCGCAGACGGAAGCGCGGTTCGGGCGAAATCATAACTTTAAAAACTTTTAAATTACCGAATAAATTATTCAATATCCAATATGAATAATTCATTCATATTTCACCTAAAAATATTTATTCGATATCAAATAACGACACGAAACTTTTACAAAAAATATTTTTCCGCAAAATGGCATAAAACGCATTTTTATCCAAACCGTCCAACCAATACACATGGGGGCTGTTGGTTTCTATTTAGGTCCCAAGATCATAACAAGCATGAAAATAATGTGTAAATACATCAAAGGAGATAGCGGAATACTCACATCGATCGGTTGAGACGATTTGATGAAGAACAAAATTGATTTTCACCTCCAAAAATGCCACTGCAGTGACCAGTCCACTGCTCACTGTTTTCAGATTTTGAGCTGAGATTTGAAGCTCCAAGCTTGGTTATTTGATTCCCGGCTCGTGGGTGGGTTTCCCTAACACCTTCGTATAACTCTCGGTGTGCTAGCACTTCCGATTTTGCAACAAAATCAGCCCCTAAATCCCCTCACTGCTCACGGTTTGGAAGTCCATGGCAGCCCCTTGGGCGTGCATTTGAGATGGAGAAAGAGAGAATGAGAGATAGATGGAGAGAGAGAGAGAGAGTTCTTTTATAAGTGTAGAGATATTTTGCTTTTTAACTTTTGGTAAAACCATTTCACTTTTACCCTAAACTTGGTAGATTTGGTAAATGGTTTTTTCCAAAAACAAAACAAGGTAGTTGGGTGGTAGGTACACCTACCACACATGGACCCCCATATTTGAATTCAAAATTCAAATATCTCTATGAACATTTGCAGCGGCTCGGTTCTGTTTAATCCGATTAAACGAACTTCCGTCGTTAAATAAGTAAATCTAATTTAATTAATATCGATGCCTCGCAATATATTACGATCGTCGTTTACGAATTAATTCTAAATTAACTCGTTCGTTCGCATTAAAGTCCGACTTTAATTTCGTAATGAAATCCAATTTCGTTTATATATCGAATATATTAATTTACCCGATTATTCCAAATTAATCGTTTTCTCTCTTTAGACGATACTTTATCCCAGATAAAATATCTCTGTAATTAATCCCAGATTAATTTTCTCTTCTCATCGAATCAATCCCAGATTAATTAAAGTGCGAGTCATACATCATCGGTGAATCATTAGGAAGCGACCCATGAGATACCCGGATATGTTGGCAGTAAATACGGTCGTCGGACTATCCGAACACGCAAGTACCAAGTACTACGTTTTACCGATTCACAAGACAAGGTTGGCTTCTAGCAAAGCACCATGCCAACCCAATTCTCTAGAAATATCCTTACAGGAATGAAGGATCTGTATCAGGCGTAGTATACATCGTATAGTGCATATCGATCTAGTATCAGATGGTCACGTGCTAGGCCTGGGGCTGGGGTTGTGTCTGCCATGTACGAAGCACATGTCGGATGTCTGGTAACTAGTCTCTGTAATCGGATATACATGACCTAGTCATAATATCCCGATGGCCGCGCAGCACTTAAGAGCACTAATACCGTATCCTACGTGACATCATCTCCACTATGACTGGAGTGATACTTCCGTCTTGACATCACACCCAATACTCTATGATTCTCAATATACCCAGGATTGGCGCACACAGAACCGGTTAAAGCCCTGGACGACCTCAACCAAAGTATATTGATTGTCGTAAGTATTAGCGGTGCAAGTTTCAGGTTAAGACCAAATACACCTACCCTGATGTCGGACTCCCATAGACACACAGTCATACTACCAATGGGATTCCGAGGGGGTCTATCCAGAGCGAAGCTGTTTCCCATACCATCGGTGAAACACAACCTCCTATTACACTTGCATGAGTATCCAATACCCAAATATATGAGAACTATATCGTTGTGCCCTCACAACGCGCACAAGTGCAATACTAGTCTTTTACGTATTTATCGATGTCCAATCTCGATAATAATCTGACTAGGGATATTTAATGATTTATCCTACGTGGACTGATACTGTCTCATATCATTCTCCGTCCAGGAAAAAATCATAGGGACCTCTCATCATTTATACATCTAAGGTGATCTAATCACAAATGATAAGAGAGCAATCTCATTTGTCACATAGTTAATTTGTACAACAACAACCCCTGATCTGTACAAATAGTGACGCTATGGGTCATAATTGTCCAACAATCTCCCAGTTGGCCTATAGCCAGTCACTCGAGTGCCTAACACCCGAACTATGTACGGTTGGCTCAAATTGCTGAGAAAAGGTTTTCGTCAGCGGATTTACATGATTATCGTCTGATGCGATTTATACGATCATCACATCGCCATGATGTATGATCCGAACGAATCAGATGAATATCGAAGTATATATCTGGATCGTTGATGACCATTAATTCTTTAGCCTGTGCTGACGCCTAGCTAAGCCGCTAACATAACTATTTCTAATCTAATTAGATTTATTATCGATCCAAATGGCTTCTATTTCTGCCTCAGCTGCAGCAATAATCAGTATTTGTTGTTTATATGGTAACAGTATCTTGCTTGGAATATTACCAGCTCACTGTTCCGGTATTCAAACTTTATAGTACCGTTTGCGACTTATAGTCATCTTTATCGGTTTGGAAACTTGCTACAGCGATCCCAGTCACTTCAAGTTCTCCATCTCCACAGAATAAGACAGCATCCTTAGCTCTTTAAGATACTAACGGATGTTCTTAACTTCAATCCAGTGACTATCACTCGGATTGGTCTGATTGTGACTCCATATGCTCAAAGCGTATGAGACACCAGGTCACGTACATTTTAAATGTACAATTTCTCAGAGAGTGTTAACAACTTTAAATCTATCCCAATAGATCTTTATTCGTAGAATAAAGGTTGTCACTCCTAAGAATTCTACGGAGAATAATCTCAAAAGCCAAGCTTTCGCCGATTGTTTTAGGGAATATCATTTCCAAGAAATGACATATATTATCATTATTTTATACAGGACATTCATTGTCAGTGCGCTCCCACTAACCTCCTTATATACACAAGAATTATTTTCGTTTTGAATTAAATCATAAACCATTATGATTACATCAAGACGTCAGCTCCAAGACCTTATGCTTTCTTCAATCCAAACATGGATCGAACAACCCGCAAACCTAGTTTGCTGGTTTAGGTACAACAAAATCGTTAGGATGTTATAAACATCCTCCAAAAGGTTTCCGTTTAAGGAAAGCGATTTTGATCTTTAACTGACACATTTCATAAATGTACAATTTCAGCAAGCATTATCCAAATGGATTTACCGTGGCAACAGTGTAAAAGGTTGAACCGTAATCAACACAATGTTGATAACGATAACTTTTCGCTAAAAGCCTAGCTTTGTACGTTGGTGTGTTGCCATCCATGTATGTCTTCCTTGAAGACTTTTAAGTACCAATAGGCACAATGCCTTACGGTACATCAACTATGTCTAAACATAGTTGGTATACATGGAATCCACTTCGGACTCATGGCACTTTGCCATAAAAGGGAGTCGATACCTTGTATCACTTCCTCAAAGTGGTCGGTTGGTCTACCTCAACAAGATTGACATCTTTATGAGGTGAGATCAGAAACCCATACCCCAGGTTGTTTTCTGATTCTCTCTGATCTACGTGGTTCTTGTGTATTCGAAGATTAATGGTAATAGTTTCATCATCCTTGATGAACTATTTGTGTTCCATTAAGATTCGGTGCCTTGAACAGTATTACTCCGATTTTTCATCGAGTTATACCATCCTCCCACTTACCACTGCATATCGGTATTCCTCTTAGGAAAACCGCATAGTGACCAACAATAACATTGTTCTCTCGTGAGATGTATAAGTACTATATTTATGGTATCCCTAGGATGACCTACAATTGGCACTTATCCTATTTGGGTTTTAGTTTGGTATTATCCAAACATATGCCTAGCATACCCAAATCATCAGGAATGAGAAACCGGTTTCTTTCCCGTTCATATCTAATATGATATCTGTCAAACAGATTATTATGGAACCTTATTCAAAATAAGTTCTTGCACTGTTAACATATCCGTTGAAGGAAATGGTAGCTCAGAGCGACTCATGATTAGCCTTATCATGTCCAACAAAATTTGGTTTCTCCGTACGGACACATAGTCAAACTGACATGTCTCGGGAGGAGTCCTCATTGAAAGAATACTATACTCTTTCACGTATGTTTGAAACTTACTGCTTAAGTATTTTCCATTACGGTCTTACCGCGACGGTTTAATACTTTAGACGATCTCTTTGTCTACTTCGTGTCGAATCTTTAAAAGTTATCGAATTGTGTTCTTCAAAAGAAACACATAACCATAATGTGATGCCATATCCGTTAAGGTCACGAAATATTCATATTCACATCTAGCATTGCTAGATATGGGCCCACTTACTTCACTATGAATAGGGCTAACAGATCGGTGGCACTTTCACTATTACCAAGTAAATAGCGTTTTAGGTACTTTACCTAATAAACTAGATTCGTAGACTTTATTTGAATAGTCAATCAGTCTAGTCCTAGTACCCACTCTTCAAAAGTGTGGATATACGAGTCTTGTTTATTTGTGTCCCAGACAACAATGCCACACAATAAGTCTCTACTGATCAAATCAGTTTGAGCTATATATTTGTCATTTTATGTTTTTGAGAGTTTATTTATATTCAAAATATAAATTTTGTTACTCACATCTAATGTGTTTATCTTGATATCATTCATTATATAATGAAACACTTTAGTGTTCTAGAATATAAAGGTCTATCCGCAACGGATTAATACTGATATAGATAATGTTTCTAGTCAAACTAGTTACATTATAACAGTTCCTAATTTAAGTACATACCCAAAAGGTAGTTCCTAAACTTAGGATTCTACGAGTCGAAACAGTGACTTTCGTCCCGTTTCCGATTCGCAGATTAATCTCAGCTTGAAGTCAGTATCCTGCTCACAGTAGATTCTGAACATCAATCCATATATTTTATGTACACACTAAGTATTTTAAAATCCAATTTTAATACTAGTAATAGACATAATATTGACAAACATTCTTAAAGTCAGAGCCTTGCCCTTTCTTTAATTCCTTCGTGTCTGCCATATCCAAACGGCAGTCACTTTAGGATATGTCATTTATCTTCCCAGAAGATCATAATGATTTTGCCTTTGCCCTTTCAAATATTTCAGAAGCCTTTGGCCAAGCCTTGGGTTTCTAGAATATTGAAGTATGGTGCGCCTTGCGCCATTTACCTAATTGCAAAGTTTGACTTTATCTCCTCGAGAATAGTCTTTAACCCTCCAAGAGTTATTTATTGCAATTTTAATACTTCTTAAATCTAACATAGATTTATGACAAGTATATCGAATTAAGCACTTAAGTTATCATCACATAAATCTTCCAAAGATTATGCTCTACTACTATTTGCTTAATTCTTGGCTTAGGCATAATAGGTTATTTTATCAAATAAAGTAACTTATTATTTATTTCCAGGACCATCCTGAATTATTCCCAATTTGAAAAAATTAGTCGTTTAAATACATTTTCACCTAGGATTATGTTTTAAACATTAATCTTTCATTTATCTTGATTCTAATAGTCCAACTATTTAATCAACGATTTGTGGTACTATGTATTATATTGGTTTTATTAGTCCAACTATACAATCAAAATATAATTTAAATCAATTAACCTCAATTACATTGATTACTATAATCCATTATAAAATCAACTGTAAATTGAAATTAATTAATTCAAATATATTGATTACTATAATCCAATTATATAATCAACTATAATACAATCCAACTGCTTATTAAAACAACAATTTAAATATCAGTCCAACTAACATTTAATTTATATGACGAATAATTTGAATGAGCGCGTATGGCAAGTAATTAAACGAATATTGCAAATTCAATTCTTCCCTCCCACTATTTTTCGACGAGCCTCTAACCCTCTGTCGAGTACTCGGGAAATCGTGTTTCCTAGTGGGCTAGGATCCCGTTAAATAACACACAATCTTGACTTTGGCCAATAAATTGTATGATATTTAACTAGGTAGATCTCAAGATCAATTATATCCAATCCAACTCCTAGATCCAGTAGGCGGATATCCAAATCCAAAACATATATCTTATATATGCCAATACATCCAATGTATTACCTAACCTTTTTCCTTTGAATCAACTAAGCTTGGCTTTGGCACAACAAACCTAGTGATCCCAGTCAAGCGCGACCCATTGACCATGGAAAGCTTCGTAATCAATGTCGATGGACAATAAGTGGTCTTGACTTTGGCCAACAAACCACAACTTGGACAAGACACCATATAGAACAAAACTCTCGTGATTCAAACAAATCTTCGACGGACAAAGGGCTTGACTTTTGCCAACAACCCAATGCCAGTCTCGGATCTTGAGTAAGAATCACTCAATGAAGAAAAAAAACGCATGATATTTGATGAGGGTTTTCGCGTGCAAATTGGCTACCAATTTATTATCTTTGTTTAGGTCTCATCATCATACACCCTTAAACATGCATTCTAAACACATATAAAAGCGCATATGAAAATAAATAATAATGATATGCGGATGGATACTTAACACATTGATCCTAGATCAAATCTCTCCCTTTCTCTCTCAAACTAGCACTTGTATTACTTCTACCCGTTAAACTACACTTCTAAAGAAACCTCATTTACATTGAGGGGAATAGGTGAGAAGATAATACAAAGAGAATAGAGGTGATAAGGCTGGACACGCAGGTCCAATTTAATAAATCGAATTTATTACAACAATTTCCAAAATTGCCCCCCCCGACTAATATCCATCCGATATACATTATTCATTCATCACACAACCATGTATTCACACAAGCATGTTATCAATCAATCTAATCAAATTAATAATCTGATAATTAGTGATCATCCAATGTTCAAACACGATTGATTTTGCGCGAGTCACACTCGTTTTTGCGAATAAGTACTCAAAGTACGAATCCTCGAATTAAATTAAACTACAACATTAAATCCAATTTAATATGTATTTAATATTAATTCACTATTTTATTCAAATTAAATATTACACTTTATTAATAAACCTTTTACGACTTAAATTCCAAATTTAATCATTACGGGTCTCAAAGCCCGATTAACGTCCAACGTCAATTTAATTCAAGTCCAATGGGCTTTCAATTAATTTCTTTAAGGCATGGGCTTCGGCAACCAAAGCCCAATCAAGAAGTAGTCCCATAAGCCCAGAAATCAATTTCGGCCCATTAGGCCCAATTAAACTTTAAAGGTTCATTAAGTTGCATTTGGGCTTTATGGAAGCGGTTTTGGGCCCAATTGGATCCAATCCAATTTGCCTAAACCCAACTTTGTACAACAAAGCCCAATAAGCCCATTTACAACTTTAAAAGCCCAAATCCAATTTTAAGGCCCATATAATTAAATTACCAAATTCCAAATTTCCAATTTAATTACCAAAGTGTATTACATGATTAATTAACCAAATCAATATTTCCAAAACATCATTATGTCCAATTAATCATGCTTTTATCATCGTCACATGTCCAACATACTTTAATGAAAAATCAAACCCATACCACATGCTTTAGGTCTCGGCCAAGGGAGTTTATTTTGTCCGATTCGAATTCAATCCAATTTATTTCACAATCGACATTAAATTAACATCCCGAATGATTTCCAACACATCCAATTATCAAAAATCAAAAAATACCAAGACATTAGGGCATTCCCATTCGGCCACTTGAAGGAATTGGGGATTTTTGTTCAATTCAAAATTCAATCCAATTAATTTCAAATTAACATTATCCATTCATTCCAACTCATCCAATGAATCAAAATGAAAAAATCCAAGATTCAACATGAACCCTAATCATTCGGCCAAGGTAGATATATTGGGGAAAAATTATTCCAAATCATTTTCTTGAAATTGATCCAATCAATCTTCAATTATTAACCATACTCAAACATCCAATTTATTCAAATCATGCTCAAATACAAAATACACAATTTTAAGCCCTAAAAATTTCATGCTTGAACCTAGGCTCTGATACCATTGTTGGTTTCTATTTAGGTCCCAAGATGATAACAAGCATGAAAATAAGTGTGAATACATCAAAGGAGATAGCGGAATACTCACATCGATCGGTTGAGACGATTTGATGAAGAATAAAATTGATTCACCTCCAAAAGCCACTGCAGTGACCAGTCCCTGCTCACTGTTTTCAGATTTGAGCTGAGATGAGATTTGAAGCTCCAAGCTTGGTTATTTGATTCCCGGCTCGTGGGTGGGTTTCCCTAACACCTTCGTATAACTCTCGGTGTGCTAGCACTCCGATTTTGCAACAAAATCAGCCCCTAAATCCCCTCACTGCTCACGGTTTTGGAAGTCCATGGCAGCCCCTTGGGCGTGATTTGAGATGGCGAAAAGAGAAGGAGAGAGGATAGATGAGAGAGAGAGAGAGAGTTCTTTTACAAGTGTAGAGATATTTGCTTTTTAACTTTTGGTAAAACCATTTCACTTTTACCCTACTTGGTAGGTTTGGTAAATGGTTTTTCCAAAAACAAAACAAGGTAGTTGGGTGGTAGGTACACCTACCACACATGGACCCCACATATTTGAATTCAAAATTCAAATATCTCTACGAACATTTGCAGCGGCTCGGTTCCGTTTAATCCGATTAAACGAACTTCCGTCGTTAAATAATTAAATCTAATTTAATTAAATATCGATGCCTCGCAAATATATTACGATCGTCGTTTACGAATTAATTCTAAATTAACTCGTTCGTTCGCTATTAAAGTCCGACTTTAATTTCGTATGAAATCCAATTTCGTTTAATATATCGAATATATTAATTTACCCGATTAATTCCAAATTAATCGTTTTCTCTCTTTAGACGATACTTTATCCCAGATAAAATATCTCCGTAATTAATCCCAGATTAATTTTCTCTCTCATCGAATTAATCCCAGATTAATTAAAGTGCGAGTCATACATCATCGGTGAATCATTGGGAAGCGACCCATGAGATCCCCGGATATGTTGGCAGTAAATACGGTCGTCGGACTATCCGAACACGCAAGTACCAAGTACTACGTTTTTACCGATTCACAAGACAAGGTTGGCTTCTAGCAAAGCACCATGCCTACCCAATTCTCCGGAAATATCCTTACAGGAATGAAGGATCTGTATCAGGCGTAGTATACATCGTATAGTGCATATCGATCTAGTATCAGATGGTCATGTGCTAGGCCTGGGGCTGGAGTGTGTCTGCCCCGTACGAAGCACATGTCGGATGTCTGGTAACTAGTCTCTATAATCGGATATACATGACCTAGTCATAATATCCTGATGGCCGCGCAGCACTTAAGAGCACTAATACCGTATCCTACGTGACATCATCTCCACTATGACTGGAGTGATACTTCCGTCTTGACATCACACCCAATACTCTACGATTCTCAATATTACCCAGTATTGGCGTACACAGAACCGGTTAAAGCCCTGGACACCTCAACCAAAGTATATTGATTGTCGTAAGTATTAGCGGTGCAAGTCTCAGGTTAAGACCAAATACACCTACCCTGATGTCGGACTCCCATAGACACACAGTCATACTACCAATGGGATTCCGAGGGGGTCTATCCAGAGCGAAGCTGTTTCCCGTACCATCGGTGAAACACAACCTCCTATTACACTTGCATGAGTATCTAATACCCAAATATATGAGAACTATGATGTTGTCCCTCACAACGCGCACAAGTGCAATACTAGTCTTTTACGTATTTATCGATGTCCAATCTCGATAATACTCTGACTAGGGATATTTAATGATTTATCCTACGTGGACTGATACTGTCTCATATCATTCTCCGTCCAGAACAAATCATAGGGACCTCTCATCATTTATACATCTAAGGTGATCTAATCACAAATGATAAGAGAGCAATCTCCTTTGTCACATAGTTAATTTGTACAACAACACCATGATCTGTACAAATAGTGACTTTATGGGTCATAATTGTCCAACATGGGCTGCCCAGGTCAGCCCCAATAGTACTTGGGCAGTTCATGGGCTGCCCAAACAGTGACCAATTCAATATTTGGATAGCGGACACCCAGTAAGCCCGAAACTCACCCGGTAATGCCGTTTTCGTATATTTCAACTCCGAAACCAGTTTCGACAATTGTTCCAATGCCTAAAACACATACAATACATTTATTAAAGCATAATTTTCATCACAAAAATCATAGAAATTCTAGATCTGATTTGGTAACCAAAATTATCATTTTCATGATTTAAATCCAATTTTCTCAACATTAATCATATAACATTTACAAAAATCAAAGCCACCACCAATGAAGAACTTAAGAATAATTCTATGAGTTATAGGATTCCTCCGTCACAGGTATCCGGATATATCCCAGAGATATAGATGTTAACGTCAAATCTCTATGGGGATTATCCCGTCGACGTCTCTATTAGCAATCTCCAAAAGAATATTTAGAACTAGATTCTAAATTGTACCACGGGCTCATGGTTTTTATCTGATTGCTAATCATATGGACTACCTATGCTCTGATACACAGAACTGACGGATCCTATCTCGATACACACAGGACACCCTAAGGATCTAGCCACACCCAACGAACAGGTGGAGGTCTGATCTAAATAGATCGGTGACGTGAGTGTCATCTAAGTATGGAAGATGTATCATGCGCCCACAGTGGTATCTCAAGTCTAAGAATCACAAGTGCTACTCGACCCGATAAGATTCTTATTGACGTTGGTGTACCATCCATTAAGAATCTTCGGTTAGTCGTTCAGTGTTTATCCGCTATAAACACCTACACGTCTATACTAGTCTCCAAGACTTATGGTTCATTGAGAAACCATTGGAATCATATATTCATGTATACGACATGTACCGGTCTCAAAGGGTTTACTATACTGACCAAGTAGTGTAAATCTTGACCAGGAACTATCTGAGAATGACAACGTCATGATACAACTCAATGTCAGTTGCGACAACAACATCATGACTAGTCATTCCAAGGTCATTAGGTCTTTACCATATTAAAAGATACATTATATTATAGAAACTGCATAATATTATAATAATAATGTTTTACAGAAGTATTCATAAAGAAATACAACCGGGAATTGGCGCTCTGAGCACCAACCCCAACAAAAAACCATTTGTGCTCTAGTGCCAATAACGATTGTATCTAATACCCATCGACTCCACGTGTTTATCAAACAACTTCGGAGGTATGGCCTTCGTCAGCGGGTCCGCTACATTATCTTCACTCAGTATCTTGCACACTACAATATCCTCTCGCGACACAATCTCTCGAATGATGTGGTACTGTGTTCCACATGCTTCGACTTCTAATGCGCCCTCGGTTCCTTTGCTTGCGCAATGGCTCCAGTATTATCACAGTATAACGGAATCGCATTCTCGATACTTGGGACAACTCCCAATTCTGTGACAAAGTTCTTTATCCACACAGCCTCTTTTGTAGCTTCAGAAGCTGCAATATATTCCGCCTCAGTGGTGGAATCTGATGTTGATCCCTGTTTGGAACTCTTCCAACAAATTGCATCTCTGTTAAGGGTAAATACGAATCCAGATGTAGACTTTCTATCATCGGCATCCGATTGGAAATCGGAATCTTTATACTCGTTAACTTGCAGTTCGTTTCCTCCATAAATAATTAACTTATCCTTAGTAACTTTAAGATATTTCAAGATATGTTTAATGGTCATCCAATGGTCATTACCTGGATTGGACTGATATCGACTGTTTACGCTAACAGCGAAACTGATATCAGGCCTTGTACATAACATGTCATACATTATGCTACCCAAACACGAAGCATAAGGTTGGTTAGACATTCTAACCTTCTCATCTTCTGTTTGTGGACTCATCTTCTTTGAAAGATGATTCTCATGTCTGAACGGTATGTTTGATGTCTTACAGTTACCAAAATTATGCTGTTCTAAGATCTTATCTATGTATGTTGATTGGGATAACCCAATCAGCCTCCTTTGTCTATCTCTATAGAGTTTTATCCCTAAAACATAGGAAGCTTCTCACAGGTCCTTCATGGAGAAATTCTTACGGATGTACGCTTTGATGCTTGGTAACATACCTAAATCATTCCCAATGATTAGGATGTCATCAACATATAGGACTAAAAATACGACCATGCTCCCACTGGCCTTCTGATACACACAGGATTCTTCCGAATTCTTGAGAAAACCAGACGATCTAATAATCTCGTCGAATCGAAGATTCCAACTTCGTGAAGCTTGTTTAAGTCCATAAATGGACTTCTTAAGCTTACACACCATACCCGAGTTTTCGCTGGACATAAAACCTTCTGGTTGTTCCATATAGATTTCTTCATCAAGAAATCCATTTAGAAAAGCCATTTTGACATCCATTTGCCAAATCTCGTAGTCATGATACACAGCTATAGAAAGCAAAATCTGAATAGACTTAAGCATTGCTACTGGTGAAAAAGTTTCATCGTAGTCGATACCAGGTCGCTGCGTGTAACCTTTTGCTACCAGTCGAGCCTTGTAAGTTTCAACCTTACTGTCAGGCTCGCGCTTCCTCTTGTAACCCATTTACAACTGATAGGAACAATTCCTTCAAGAAGCGGAACCAAGTCCCAAACTTGATTCTCATGCATTGAGTCTAACTCGGATTTCATGGCACTTTGCCATTTCACGGAGTCGATGTCCAACATCGATTCTCTATAGGTGAAATGATCAGTCTCTTCTACTAAGAGAACATCTAGACTCTTTTCTTGTATCAAATACAAGCGTTCAGGAGGTCTAGATACACTTTCTGACCTATGGAGTGTGTGTGTTGAAGGTCCTTCATCTACTTGAACTTCAGTTTCCTCCGTTGGTTCGTTGTTTTCAGGTTGGACTTCATCAAGTTGAACATGTCTATGATTACCACCTTCTGACAAAAATTATACTTCTAGAAATTTTACGAAGCGAGCTACGAACACAGTTCGATGCTCAGTATCATAGAATAGATATCCCCTCGTATTCGAAGGATATCCGACAAACCTAAACTTTTGCCCTCGAGGTGAAAGCTTATCTTGCTGAGTCACCCTGACATAGGCAGGACAACCCCAAACCTTAATGTAACTAAGATTTGGTCTCCCACCGAACCATATCTCATACGGAGTCTTAGGAACAGCTTTTGAAGGAATCTTATTCAAAAGATGTGCAGCTGTTAAAAGAGAGTAACCCCATAAGTAATAGGGCAAATCTGTGAAACTCAACATTGATCGGACCATATCCAATAAAGTCTGATTTCTCCTCTCAGACACTCCATTGTGTTATGGAGTACCTGGAGGAGTATATTGAGCGAGAATCCTATTCTCCTTCATATAATCCATGAACTCACCACTCATATATTCGCCACCTCGATCGGATCGAAGGCATTTAATATATTGACCAGTTTGTTTTTCTACTTCATTTCGTAACTCTTTGAACTTTTCAAAGGTTTCTGATTTATGTCGCATCAAATAGACATAACCGTACCGTGATAGATCATCGATAAACGTAATGAAGTACGAATAACCACTGTGAGCAGTCTGACTTAGTGGATCACATACATCAGAATGTACGAGTTCCAGTAAGTTAGTGGCGCGGTGTCCAACACCAGAAAATGGGGCTTTGGTCATCTTACCCTGAAAACACGATTCACAAGTTGGATAGGATTCAATGGTGAGATCTGTTATCAAACCATTCCTAACCAATTGGGTAAGGCGTTTAACGCCTATGTGACCCAACCGCATATGCCAAAGTTCAGTATTATTAATTACAGGTAAACTACGTTTATTAACTCCAGTATTTAAAATATCTTTTGAAGTTTGCAATGTATAAAGACCATGTTGGTTTGGACAACAAAGGATCTGAATATTACTTTTATCATATAAATACACAAAACAGTTCTTAATATTAATACGAAAGCCTTCTGTATCCAATACAAAAAGTGATATAATATTAGCTACACATCCAGGTACAAAATGACAGTCATATAATAAAAGTGTCCCATTCGGTAATGAGATCTCGCATACTCCCACTGCAACTGCATCCAGAGAGTCTCCACTCGCGAATCGCAACTGCATCTCTCCAGGCTTCAGTCTTCTACTTTCCTTCAGCACCTGCAACGAATTGCAAATGTGAATGAGACAAGCAGAATCTAAAATCCAGCTGGATGTAACGGCTTCACAAGCCAAAGATAAATCAATAACTGGAAAAATAAATGTACCTAATGTAGATGCTCTCTCCCTCCTCAGTTGGGCAATGTAGTCAGGATAGTTCCTTTTCCAGTGCCCGACTTTGCTGCAGTGATGGCATTTGTCTTCAGAAGCCCTCTTGGGCTTTGTTATTTTTGCCTGTGGTTGAGGACCGATACCCTTCTTCTTCTTTCCCTATGACCAAGTCTGGAAAGAAGCAGAAAGTGAAGTGGATCTAGGAGGGCAAGTCGGTACTCCTTTCTTGAGGTCCTCTTCCGCCGTGAGCAACATCCTATGCAGCTCTTGGTAGCTACAGATAATCCTGTTCATGTTGAAGTACATCACGAACTGGCGATAAGAAGCTGGGAACGAACCAAGAATGACACTCCTACTGAGAATTTCATTCAGAATGAGAATATGTTGCCTCAGTTGATCGATCAAATCGATCATCTGAAGAACATATGGGCTAACAGCTTGCCCCTCATCCAACCGCGCATGGAACAATTCCATTGTGACCTTATGAACAACAACTTGTACTTGGTTCTCAAACGATTGTCTTAATTGATTCATCATACTATACGCATCTGACATGCCATAGTATTGTTTCTTGAGCCCCGGTGAAAGCGAACTTAAGATGTATGATTTAACTTTTAAATCACCATCCTTCCAAGCTTGGAAGACTTCGCGTTCTTCGATGTGTAGCATCCTCTGCCACAGCAAGGGGCAGTGGACCCTCAAGAACATATCCAAACTTCTCGGAGTCGAGGAAAATCCTTGATGAGCAGAAAATATATCAATATTACCGCCCCTTTTACTTAATATTTTGTTTAGTTCTCGGGTTTGATGAACGTTTTGATGTGTTTTAGTTATTTTACAGATAAAATAATATTGGGACACAATGAAATCATTTAGGACGAAATGTGGTCAAATAAGGGCAAAAATTAGACTTGACATATTAATTTTGGAGATTGGAAACTTGAAAGGGCGTTTTAACGAAGTGCAGTTTTGGAAATTCCAATTTTGTGTATCTGTCGTATTTGGGGCATAAATTTTTACTCCGATATCGGATTGATCTAATTCAAGTTCCAGATTAAATAAGACTCAAAGATCTACAACTTTGAAAGACAAAATAATTTCGAATTCTGAAGATTTCATGCCCGAAATTGATGAACTATCCAAAAGTGTGTTGTATGTAATTATAAAAGTCATTTTCAATCATTTTCAAAGCAAAAAATAAATAATAAATAAATAATAAAAATTATCAAATCACCACCAAACATGATAAGCAATTAGTGGAGCAATTAATAATAGATTTGGTGGAGCAATTAGTGGAGCAATTAGTAGAGCAATTAATAATGGATTTGGTGGATGATTTGATGGAGGAAAAATTTTGCCTATAAATACCAAGCCATTTCATTTGTAAAATTCATACTTTATTCTAAGGAATACCTTAAGAATACTAAGAAGATTATATCTTGTTTGTTTATTTACAGCTTTCAGTAATTAATTTCCGCTTTCGCACTTTATTTTCTTTACTTTTCAGTTTTTACTTTCCGCAATTTACTTTTACGCACAATACTTTTCTTTCTTTAATTTTCAGTTTTTACTTTTCAGTAATGAGGAGGTAACTTCTTTTTGCTGGGGTAAAAGGTAAAACTTTTATTACTAATATTATATTAATCTCCCTTAATTATAATATATAAACTAGTTAAAACCTAACTTAACGAGGATACCGCCATATTAGTCGGTTGGTAATTATTTAAATTGGTTTTAACCTGACAAAACTGGATACCGCCTGATTGGTCGGTTGGTAATTAATTATTAATTTGACTTAATCTGGATACCGCCTATATAGCTGGTTGGTAATTATCATGCAAAATTAATATATTATATTAAGGGAGATATCTAAAATAGAAGTAATAAAAGTGGATCCTTTTACCTCAACATTTTCTTTTATTGTACTTTTACTTTATTTACTTTTCACAGCAATTTACTTTCAGCATTTACTTTTCAGCAATTTACTTTTCAGCAGTTACTTTTCAGCAATTTACTTTTCAGCAATTTACTTTCAGCATTTACTTTTCAGAAATTTACTTTCGGCATTTACTTTTCAGCATTAATTTTCAGTATTTAATTTCAGTTTACTTTCCGTCATTTACTTTTCAGCAATTTACTTTTCAGCATTTTACTTTATGTCTTTTATTTTATTTAAGTTTTTACTACCCGTAAATATGTGTCGTAACTAAGCTAGTTATCTGGGGTTGTGATGAAATCCAATATCACCGGTTTATAAGGGGTTATTTTATAGTTGGGTAATTTAAAGGTTTACTTATTTAGTCTTAAGCTTAATGCTTCTTGTTTTCTGATCACCAATAAGATTGATGTGGTAAATCTAAAATAAACTTGACAAAGGAATTTTAGATTTCAGCCTTAAACTTAATAGCCCACGATCTTCCTTGAGGATAGATAACCCTTTAATAGATTTCCTTACAGGATAGACGTATACCTGTCGGGCGGGGGTAGCCATAATTGGAACTTAAAAGTAATGAATCCAGGTAATTTGGTTGACATAGACATATGGTTCAATTGGGTTAAACTGGGTATTTGCATCTGACCATCGACAGATGCTTTCGTATAATTTCGTATTCCAGGTTAGTAAACCAATTTATTACACAAACATAAAATAATCACTTCATTTTTTAAAAGATATTAGAAAGATTCACAACCCTAGATCTTTGAGTCTTTTGTTATTTTCCTTAGTATTTTCTTTTGTTTATTTTATTTATTTTAATTAAGGAAAACCACATTTAACAAATCAAACAATCTTCTCTTCTCCATTTAATTAGATATTTGTAAATAAATAGATTAAACAATTAATAACAACAGTAGGAATTAAGTCCTTGTGGGATCGATATTTTTATACTACTTGAACGATACGTGCGCTTGCGTTATACGTGTGTGTTTACGCCGGTCAAGTTTTTGGCGCCGTTGTCGGGGACTTAGTTTTCTTGAGTTATTAATTTTGAAGCTATCTAATTTACTTGTATCTAATTTTCTTTATTTTTATCTGTAATTTTTGTTTCTTTTATTTTCAGGTGATTGAAAAATGGAACATTATTGGGAAATTGAGAGATCACGAGCTTTACTACTAGAAGATACACCCCAAATCTGGGAGCAATAGTCCGGTCTTCTGAGGCCTGTTGTCCAACCCAACAACTATCACTGGATGCCAGAACCAAGCAATACCACATTTTCTCAACAGATCATTGTGAGTACAACTACAATCCAGGGTGTAGAGCTATCAAAATCCTTCATGGTATGAAGAACCATCACATTTCACAAAACCATATTTTCCATCTTATCCCCCACCACCTACTATCTTCAACAAGAACCATAACCATAAGAGGAAGATCAGTTGATTCACATTCTAAAAGATTGGTTCGAGGAACGGGAAGCTCAATTTGATGCACAAATTCATAGTCAAGCGGCGTCTATACAGAGGATGACGGATCAAGTTAGGCAATTAACAGATAACATGAATCACATATCTCACGGAGCAAATTCAAATACTACTGAAGAAGCCTTCGAATATCCTGAGATTCATCATGACATCATAACAGAGGATGAGGCTGAGCAGTATCAAGAATCAGAGGTATCAGTTCAGGAGCCTGAACCAACAAAGTCTCAATTTGATTTTTATTATTCTGACTCTGACGAGGATAAAGAAGCTGAGCTATTTTTACCAACTGCACCAACAAATGAGGATGAAACTTTTTATCCTCCAAATGAAGATCTTGGAGCTTCCATTGCACAAATGTTTGAAGAAGATCTACCTAAGCCAATCATTTCACTCATATCAGAGGATGAATACCTAAAAACAGACATAACTTTACATCCTCAGATTGACACTGATGGAGCATGGATTTCACAGATGACGGATGAAGAGTTGAATACGGAAATTTTAAAATTCATCTGTGAAGAAAAGGTGGAACAAGAAACAGAGCAAATGGAGGAACAAATGTCTGAACTTATTAAAGATCCAGAGCATTCAGGCGAAACGTCGTTGTATCGGGGAGTACAATTTAGAGAAATCACCCAGATGCTTGACAGAATGGAACTCCCATTCAAATTCAAGCACCATACAAGACCTCCTGATTTTCTTTCTTTCTTTTCAGGAACCATTGGAGCAACAAAGGTTAAAAAGGTGGCACAAGCACTGAATGGGACAAAATTATTTTTTGCCCCTTTATCGTTGGAAGAGACCCTTCAAAATCAACGTACATGGGAATGTCTTTAATCAGACATCCAAAACGACGTTGAAACCTCCTTGACAGATGGATTTCAGTCACGTCTGGCTGAAGATGAAAAATTTAGCGCTAGCAGGGAGGCAACCCATGCACTTTATTGTAATTTCTATTTTTATATTTTGTGTATACATGTTGTAGAGTTTTTAATTTTGTGTGTTATTTTTGTAGGGAAAAGCTCAACCAAAGCATAAGACAAAAGGAATAGTGTTTGGAAAAAATAAGAGATAATTTATTAGCGATGGCTGAGTAAGGAATGGATTCTTGAGACGCATACTAATGAATTTATACTAAGCGAATGGCGTATTGCATACACAATTCTGTTGCCTTAATTATTACTTTGATTTGCTTTTTTGTTGTAATTATATTTATTTTCGTAGACAGAATCCAGATTTTTGACCGTTCACGATTTCTTTTATTGTTTAGCTAACAATCATCCTTTGGAAGATACTAGTGCTATTATTACTCACCTTTTTCAGGTGTTATAAATTCAACTCATCATTGCACTTTTGAAGACATCCAGAGTAAAACATGGAAGCCACTTCAAGAAGACGAGTTGAAAACATCTGTGTGTTTTGTGGTACTAGTGTTGGTACTAAGCCACAATACGAAGAAGTGGTACAGGAATTGGGTCGAGTCTTAGCTGCAAGGAATATGCACTTAGTATATGGCGGAGGCAATCTTGGACTTATGGGGATCGTTTCAAAAGCTGTACAGGAAGGAGGCAGTCACGTTTTGGGAATTATCCCAAAACCCTTGGCAGAGGCAAATCTTATTGGACAATCAAACGGAGAGGAACTGATCGTGCCAAGTATGTCAGAACGATTGGTAGAAATGATTAACCGTGCTGATGCTTTTATTGCTTTGCCAGGTGGCTTGGGCACATTGGAGGAAATTTTTATAGTGCTATCTTGGGCGAACTTGAACATACACCAGAAACCAATTGGGTTCTTTAACGTTGATGGATTTTATGATTTTCTTTGTGTGTTTCTTGATGATGCTCGGAGAAATGGGTTCGTGTCAAAACCTATGAAAGAACTCATCTATACTGCCAGAACTGCTCCTGATCTAATAGACCAACTCTTAGCCTATGAACCACAAGTTGACCCTATCATTTCAAAGATAAATTGGTCCGAGGATGATCGTGGTAAGAGGCATCGGATTAATATGGATCTTAACCTTTAATTTTCTGTAGAATTTCAGCTAACCATGTACTATCTTCTAAACTCTTCTTCTACTGTTTAAGACATTGGGGACAATGTCTCCTGTAGGTTTGGGGGGGAATTAGTTGATCAGTATCTTGTTTTTAGTTTGTGTGTTGTTTTTATTTTTAGTCCAAAATTTTTCGAAAAATACAAAAATATTGAAAAATTTTCAAAAATTACAAAAATATTTTGTTTTTGTATTTTTATTTTGACTAAAAAGGTGAAATTGGTAAGAGATAACTGAGTAAGGATTTTCCACTTCTGAGATGTATCTCACCTAACCTAATTCGGAACAAGTTAATTTTTGTTTATTTCCTTTTGAATTATTTAATTTGTGAATTCTCCATAATACTGACTAAAATGGATCTTCATATGCTCAGTTAGCAGGTATTATCAATATGCATAGTAACATACGGACATGAGCTAAAATTGAAAAGTTTGTAATAATCAATGCTCTAGTTTAATTGGAGGAAGCATCTCAAAAAGCAGTGGAGTAAAAAAAAAAAAAAAAACGTCTGAGATCCGAGTTATTAAGTCTGTAAGGATGTTTTAACACCTAGTGTCTTAAAACCAATTGGTTTGGGAGTCACTGGCCCAAAGCTTGTACATGGATCAAAGATGCTGTAAAAATATATATATCTGAAGTCTGAGTAATTAAGTCCGTAGGGTGTCTTAACACCTGGTGCCCTAAAGCCAACTGGTTTGGGAGCCACCGACCCAACACTCGCTACATAGATGGAAGATATTGTATATAAATAAAAAAATCAAAAATCAAAGAAAAAATCAGAAAAATCGAAAAATATTCCATTGCTGCAAAAATGTGTGAATTCTGATAAAACTTTAGGACAAAAATATTACTCTTTTATCAACTGCACTTATGACAGTTGTGGGCAAAAATGAATTGATTAATATTTTGTTAGCTGTGCATATGGAGAATGGTAATATAATCGGAGAATTTACTTATTCAGTAATTTAGAAAGAAAGAAAACAACTAGTAACTTGGAGTAGAAGTTTCACCTGATTAGTCACTAACTTCTTTATTCTTTTTTCTCTTGTCTTTTTGCTTTTATGTGCATTAGTTTTATTATCTTTTTACTTTTGTAAAATGTTTGTGGGTATCATTGCTGTAAACCCTCACGAGACTACAACTCGTCCACTAGGGACACCTAGGGGTTTAAAGGTTTGTTGCATATGCTAAATGCAACCGTGATCCCTACGAAAGTGGCTTAGTTTAATTTTAATTGTTTCTTGTATTTTATTTTGTTTTTTTGCTCGAGGACTAGCAAAATGTTAGGTTTGGGGGTGTGATGAGCGGAAAATATATCAATATTTACTGCTCCTTTTACTTAATATTTTGTTTAGTTTCTCGGGTTTGATGAACGTTTTGATGTGTTTTAGTTTATTTTGCAGATAAAATAATATTGGGACACAATGAAATCATTTAGGAAGAAATGTGGGTCAAATAAGGGCAAAAATTAGACTTGACATATTAATTTTGGAGATTGGAAACTTGAAAGGGCGTTTTAACGAAGTGCAGTTTTGGAAATTCCAATTTTGTGCATCTATCGTATTTTGGGCATAATATTTTACTCCGATATCGGATTGATCTGATGCAAGTTCCAGATTAAAGAAGACTCAAAGATCTACAACTTTGAAAGACAAAAGAATTTCGAATTCTGATATTTCATCCCCGAAATTGATGAACTCCAAAAGTGTGTTGTATGTAATTCTAAAAGTCATTTTCAATCATTTTCAAAGCAAAAAGTAAATTAATAAATAAATAATAAAAATTATCAAATCACCACCAAACATGATAAGAAATTAGTGGAGCAATTAATAATAGATTTGGTGAAGCAATTAGCGGAGCAATTAGTAGAGCAATTAATAATGGATTTGGTGGATGATTTGATGGAGGCAAAATTTTGCCTATAAATACCAAGCCATTTCAATTGTAAAATTCATACTTTCTTCTAAGGAATTCCTTAAGAAAACTAAGAAGATTGTATCTTGTTTGTTTATTTACAGCTTTCAGTAATTAATTTCCGCTTTCGCACTTTATTTTCTTTACTTTTCAGTTTTTACTTTCCGCAATTTACTTTTACGCACAATACTTTTCTTTCTTTAATTTTCAGTTTTTACTTTTCAGTCATGAGGAGGTAACTCCCTTTTACTGGGGTAAAAGGTAAAAATTTTATTACTAATATTATATTAATCTCCCTTAATTATAATATATAACTAGTTAAAACCTGACTTAACGAGGATACCGCCATATTGGTCGGTTGGTAATTATTTAAATTGGTTTTAACCTGACTAAACTGGATACCGCCTGATTGGTCGGTTGGTAATTAATTATTAATTTGACTTAATCTGGATACCGCCTATATGGCTGGTTGGTAATTATCACGCAAAGTTAATATATTATATTAAGGGAGATATCTAAAATATAAGTAATAAAAGTGGATCATTTTACCTCAACATTTCTTTTATTGTACTTTTACTTTATTTACTTTTCAGTAATTTACTTTCAGCATTTACTTTTCAGCAATTTACTTTCAGCAACTTTACTTTCAGCATTTACTTTTTAGAAATTTACTTTCAGCATTTACTTTTCAGCAATTTACTTTCAGCAATTTACTTTCAAGCATTTACTTTTCAGAAATTTACTTTCAGCATTTACTTTTAGCATTTAATTTTCAGTATTTAATTTCAGCATTTTACTTTCCGTCATTTACTTTTCAGCAATTTACTTTCAGCATTTTACTTTATGTCTTTTATTTTATTTTAGTTTTTACTACTCGTAAATATGTGTCGTAACTAAGCCAGTTATCTGGGGTTGTGATGAAATCCAATATTACCGGTTTATAAGGGGTTATTTTATAGTTTGGGTAATTTAAATGTTTACTTATTTAGTCTTAAGCTTAATGCTTCTTGTTGTCTGATCACCAATAAGATTGATGTGGTAAATCTAAAATAAACTTGACAAAGGAATTTTAGATTTCAGCCTTAAACTTAATAGCCCACGATCTTTCTTGAGGATAGATAACCCTTTAATAGATTTCCTTACATGATAGACATATACCTGTCGAGCGGGGGTAGCCATAATTGGAACTTAAACTTAATGAATCCAGGTAATTTGGTTGACATAGACATATGGTTCAATTGGGTTAAACTGGGTATTTGTGTCTGACCATCGACAGATGCTTTCGCATAATTTCATGTTCCAGGTTAGTAAACCAATTTATTACACAAACATAAAATAATCACTTCATCTTTTAAAAGATATTAGAAAGATTCACAACCCTAGATCTTTGAGTCTTTTGTTATTTTCCTTAGTATTTTCTTTTGTTTATTTTATTTATTTTAATTAAGGAAAACCACATCCAACCAATCAAACAATCTTCTCTTCTCCATTTAATTAGATATTTGTAAATAAATAGATTCAAAAATTAATTAACAACAGTAGGAATTAAGTCCTCGTGGGATCGATATTTTTATACTACTTGAACGATACGTGCGCTTGCGTTATACGTGTGTGTTTACGCCGGTCAATCCTCAAATCCAATTCCCAATCGGCGAAGTTATCAGCGCCTTTAAGTTTGTTCGCATCAAGCATACTCGCAAACTGATTAGTGGATGGTGCCGCCATCGCAAATCTATCATATAGATTACGAAAAACGGTTAGCAGAAATTAAGCAGTTTCATATAATATCATAAGTATAAACTAGATCATGGATTTTTAATCTAAAAATGCCCCTCCCACTAAATCATGCAATATTGTAATCCCCAAACAGAATACAAAGATTTAATAAAAATAAATAAATACAAATAGTGAAAAGTGGATCCCGTGAATATATTTCAGCTCACAGCAGAGGCACGGTATCACCTACGTATATTCATCAGGTAGACAACTCATTTGTCAATCACTCACTAGTGACTCCTGGGTTTCCGGTCCAGGTCGTTTCTTGTTGTCGCTGCTAAGGCGGGCCCACAAGGAGACGTACCAAGGTTAAACTCGTCAATGATAAACTCAAGTTACTTGCGTAACCCTGACAGCTGGGGCACGTTCAGGATTCCGCTTTCGCTAGAATTTATCTAGTATCTTATATACATATGATATAAATAAATCTCTATCGGCTACACCCTCACAGCAGAGGCACGGTCTCGGATGTAGTCACAGAGAAATATTTATAAACCGTATTGACAAGACGGACCACATAACATGCATCAAATACATAATTACATTTAAACCTTATTAATTAGAGATTTTCCGCTAAGTGTCATACACCCTAAATCTAATCAAATTAGATTAAAACATGCATTTAAAAAGTTAAGAAAACATGATTAAACATTGAATTTAAAAGGCTAATCATATTAGGGGGCCTAGAATCAGACTCGCTCTGATACCATTTTGAAGAGGGTTTTATAGCGGAAATCCGGTAATGCAGCGGAATAGTGGAAAATAAAAAATTTCAGATTTCAAACTTTTTCTCAAATTAATTAAATAAACTTATTTATTTAATTATCCAATTATAAAATTATGAAATATTACACAACAAATCATATTTTTGTGTAATTACCGAATTACCCCTAAATATTACAATTTGTTCATTTTAATCCGAAATTGTTCGAAACGAGTTTGGATGATTCTAAATCATTTCTAAGATGATTTTAACATGTCATACACATCAAAAATAATATTGCAACATGAACCCCAAATTTTGCCCAAATTGTCGTGAGCCCCTATATATGTCCAAAGTGTGCATTTTGTATTTTCAATGTTCAAAACACATCCAAATGAAATCCAATCAACATAAGATTTTGTATGTATCATATACACATCCAAATACACAACATAAATGAAAAGCCCCAAATTTGGAAGTGGTCTCAAACCCTAATTTTTTAATTTCTTCAAACTGGACAAATTAGACCAAATTTGTTAAATCCAATACTTCAATCATGTTTCTTCCATTACAATCAAGCCTCACCACAATGAAACAATTATAGAACAAATCTAGGTTATTTAAGAGTGGGTCAATAACTCTAGATTAGCAACAAGTTTCCAAAACCATCAAAAGAATGCTTGTTAACAAATTAGAAGCATTCTATGATCTTTTATACATGCTCAACCCATTCCAAAACTTCCATCCTCCAAAAATACAAAGAATAAAGAATAGAAAAACATAATAACATCACAAGATGAAGCCTACAACAAGAGGAACACTTTTCTCTCTAATGGAAGATTGGAAATACTTACTTAAATCCAAGCTTTATCTTTTCTTTGTCTCAAGCTTCTTTTTCTTTCTTTTAATGGAGTTTTGGTTAGTGTTTTACAAGTTATGAAACCCTAAATGAAAACAAAACAATTTATACTTCCAACATTAGCACATGGCCGAATTTGGTATACACAAAATATCAAGATATTTATTTTTTGTTTCATTAAAGTTCAACTTGCCAACTTGTTAAATTGATCATTACACCTTTAATGAATAATTCAAACAAGTCAACAATTGCAACTAAGTCATTAAATGAAATATCATAACTTTAAATATTCATACTTTAATTAATTTAATCATTTAATAATTAAATAATTAATTAATTAATTAAATACAAATATATTAAATATATGTATTATATTTACAATAAATATAAAATACATATATATTTATGATATTGGTCAAATATCTCAATTTGACAATTAACTAATGTGTATTTGAATTAATCTAACATTAAATACAAATACACAAAAATTAAGGAATTACTATCAGGTCCCTACACATGTATTTTGCGTTTAACCTTTAAACGACTTTATAAATAATCAATATTATTTATATATGTTGCTCTAGTTCTCTACGAGTATATTTCATTAGTGAGACTCTCTAGATTCAGGCATATCCGTCACGAAATCCAATTTCGTGTCCATAATTTATCCACCCGTAAATTATGACGATCACGGATAAACTCGCTGAATCATACAGGTCGAGGTCATGGAAAATGTATAATTCCTCTGTCACAGGTATCCGGATATATCCCAGAGATATAGATGTTAACGTCAAATCTCTATGGGGATTATCTCGTCGACGTCTCTATTAGCAATCTCAAAAAGAATATTTAGAACTAGCTTCTAAATTGTACCACGGGCCCATGGTTTTTATCTGATTGCTAATCATATGGACTACCTATGCTCTGATACACATAACTGACGGATCCTATCTCGATACACACAGGACACCCTGAGGATCTATCCACACCCAATGAACAGGCGGAGGTCTGATCTAAATAGATCGGTGACGTGACTGATATCTAAGTGTGGAAGATGTCTCATGCGCCCACAGTGGTATCTCAAGTCTAAGAATCACAAGTGCTACTCAACCTGATAAGATTCTTATTGACGTTGGTGTACCATCCATTAAGAATCTTCGGTGAGTCGTTCAGTGTTTATCCGCTATAAACACCTACACGTCTATACTAGTCTCCAAGACTTATGGTTCATTGAGAAACCATTGGAATCATATATTCTTGTATACGACATGTACCGGTCTCAACGGGTTTACTAGACTGACCAAGTAGTGTAAACCTTGACCAGGAACTGTGTGAGAATGACAACGTCATGATACAACTCAATGTCAGTTGTGACAACAGCATCATGACTAGTCATTCCAAGGTCATTACGTATTTACCATATTAAAAGATACATTATATTATAGAAACTGCATATATTATTCATAATAATAACATTTTACAGAAGTATTGATAAAGAAATACAACCGGGAATTGGCGCTCTGAGCACCAACCCCAACAGGTTTGATATGAGATCACACCACATATCCTTATCCATTTAACGTATATTATATTCGGGAAAGTGACTAAATCTTATTTAACCAATGATTGTCATTAGACAATAAAATTTATTAAACTGATACATTGGATGTATGTAATTTAATGAATTGTAAATTGCTTAAGGTATTTTTCTTTACTTCGTAACTTAGTCGATGAACTGTCGTTGCTTAGTTACGTGTTTCTGATGAAACGCAAATGGAATATTTTGACTGGTTCATAGATATTCGATCTGAAGTTTTGAAAATTGTATCTTTAAAATTCATTGTGAGTATTTGAATTGTTCAAAGAGGTTTGATACGATCAAACATATGAATTTATGGCAATCTGTTCTAAGGTTATTCGAAGAATATAATTCTTACATCAATATTATTCTTCCACGATTCCATATTGATGGAATTGGTTAGTGGAAGAAATCAAATCTTATACGATTTGATTCGTTTGATATTGAGAGTTACCGAATTAGTTTCAATACTCTTGGGGATATGCTCCAGTAACACTAATTCATCATTTTAATTAATGTTCCATTAGTTTCTATAGTTACGTATATGATGTGTATAAGTAAAAAATTTGAATCTTAAAATGTGTGAGATTTGAATCTATCTTTTGTGTAATTGTTATATAATTGATATTACTTGCGCCTCGAAGGTACGAGTAGAAGTTTATCATTTATTTTATTTAAAAGAATATTGTATTCTATTTGATAGAATATCTTTTCTACGATATCAAGTAATAAAATTGTTTATTACTAAGTGTGTAACATTGGATGTTGACTATTGTAGAAAATGTTGGAATGTATGCTCTAGAGCTACATATGATGTAAACGGTTTTATGTGTTTTGAAATAAAACGATGCGTTATTCATTTATCAAATTATTTGTTTAATTTTCGCAAATTATATATCATCTTAAATACCCTAGATTACTTATATACCTTAAGACTTAGTGTATGAGTGTCATACACAAGAGGATTTAAGTCTGAAGTTAGTAATCTTAAATAGTCCATAGAGAGAAAACAAAGCGGGTACTTTTTTTGTGGTTTATCTATAGTTGCGGTCCATTCTATATTTGTATGGCGATCTTGATCCGGATCGTCCATGTATAGACATGAGAATGGAGGCACCTTGTATGATGCGATCATATAGGACTAGACCAAGATAAAAATGACACTCTTATAATATCTGTTAAGCAAAGAAAGTCATTTCAATCTACGTGATGGTCATATATGGATTGATCTTAATTCTGAGTGTACTACGAACTCCTGCATGGCAAGCTGTGTCCTTTGATTTACAAAGGTGAGGTTGGTGTAGCAGTCCCGACCAATAGCTACGTACTTTGGGGACACAGTTTGTTTTGTAGCTGAGAACATTTTACATAGACATGGAGTTCACTCCTTCTTGCGAGAAGTAGATGAGTATCTTTCTTAAGGGTTGATTCGGTACTTGAACAATTTGAGCGCTCAAGTCTCTCTATTACGAATAGAAAGATTAAAATTCATAATAGTTATGAATAAATCGTTCATTAGAGAATCAATGGTACTTAAGGTAAAAATAATTAGAGGTGTATAACGGACATTATGACCCGGCTCTAATTACGAGATACTCGTGAAGGGTCAATTCGTATGTAATGACTATATCGATGGACACCGTCTTGGTTCGGCTTAATATATCATCTGCGGCAACGAGAGTTCAACTTCGGGCTTTTAGTGGAATAACCTGAAGTTAATAATTCGGAATATTTAATTAAGAGCTTAATTAATATTTCGAGATTATTGGAGCTCGGAACCGTAGGTCCATTTGGTCCCCGTGCTAGCTCGATTTACTATAACGGATTTAGTATAATTGGATAGTCCAATTATATACTCACAAAGGTATAAATATTATTAATATGATTAATAATATTATTTGTCACACTTATAACTATATATTAAAAGTTAATATATGAATTATATAATAAATGATTATATGATAATTATTTATTGTTAGTAATTAAATTATATATGATATAATTTAATGAAGGCTAATATTGGAATTCCAAATTTGGGTTTTGGAAACTTTTGAATTAAATTTTGAAGTTACACCTTTATGAAAGTTGGTAACTCTTTAATTTTGTAACATATATTTCAATTATGGAATTGAATACTTAATGCTACAAAATTAATCAATTATTCCTAGTAGTGGCCGAATTCCTCAAGCATAAAGGGAATGGATTTATTTATTTTGGAAACAAATAAAATCCTTGGCATCAATTAGGAAATTATGATTTTCAAATTTGTTAATTGCTTATTTAATTTTGCAACATCCTTTCAATAATGGTAATTGAATATTTGATGTTACAAAAATTGAAATAAACCATAGCTTGGCCGATTCTTGCTTATTAGGGAGGGGAGTGGTTGATTTGTTTTAGGAAACAAATTACCCTACGTATAAAAAGAAAAATATAATTTTTCTTTGATAGGACTCTCTCATTCTAGCAACCCTAGGCATCTTCTTCTTTTTCTCTATCCTCTCAAAAGTTGAGAAACTATATTGAAGAACAAGAATAAGAAAATATTCTTGATGTGTGATTAAATCTCTAAAACGTTTAGGGAATTATTTTGTGTGTGTAGCCCACACTACTTTCCGTTGGTAACGAGATATAGCTCCGAAGACTTTGTGATGACGAACAAATCATCTTCTCCTTCACTCTTATAAGTCACGACATTGAGGAACAATAATACCTCTTTGCCGCACTTCACTTGTTACAATTGGGGCTCGATTTGTTTTGTTTTAATTCGGGTTTTTGGGAAACACCTTGGGGACTTTTGGGGGCTGAGTTAGGATTGTTTTTAAGTGGAAAAATCAGACCTATATCACCCTTGCAATTCACGCAATTCAGTGGGTGATTTGTGTGCAGTTCGGTTGTGTAACGGGTCCAAAACAGTCCATTATTTCACTGCAGTTCGGGGGCTGTTCGGGGACTATTTTGGGCGCATTCCGGGGCTGAGATCTTGTCCGAAACAGAAGCAAAACTTTAGTATATGTGCTGGTTCCATTCGGTTTTAAGGAAGGGAAAGCAGAAAAAAAATTTCAAGGTCGATCCGTGTGCCTAATCGCTTCCGCTGCGGGAGGAAAGCGTTTCCTACAGAAAAGACTTGACTTATTGAAGTCAAACACGGTGATAAACTGTAAATGGAACTACATAATTAATAAGATGAAAATACTCTTTAATTATTTCCATATAAGTTCAATAGGATCTCAGAATCATTTGTAGAGTATTTGATACTTAATGGTTCTGTTGTTTTCTTATCGAAGAAAGTTATCATATAACTTATAGTGGGAACGATATTTGATATCGATTCCAGAAATTAACATTAAACCATAGATCTAAGATTGTTTATAGCTTACTACGATCAAGTTTGGAACTTGATTGAGCTTTCATTATGAATCGTTCATAAAATGTGCAAATGGTTTACGCAGCAAAAGCACAGTGAGCTTATTAAAGGTTTGACCTTTATAGTATGACAGTGAGAAAATTTATACTCAGCAATCTATTGTAGATTCTGAGGAAACTTGTCTTTAGTCGCACTGATTGAATAATTTAAGATCTTTTGGTTAATGATGATATTAAATTGTACATTTTGGCTAAAGAATATAAAGCGGTGTTTCTGAATGGTTTCTTCAGATAAGAGATCCATTGTGATTTCTTAGTTTGAAGAGTTCATTTTGGAATGGCCCTGGAGTTTGTATTATGCTAAGATTATAATTTAGTATATTAACTTATAGAGCCTATTGTAGACTTGGATGAGCTTTCTGGAAATTTATGTTCTCTAATTTTGATATTAGTCAGATTGTCTGATTTTATCAAAGCATAAAGAATACATATGGGATAGAAGGGTTAGTGGAAGCGTACAAATTTCTTTCTAGTGTTTACATCATAATGACATTATCATTATTAAGGAATAATGAGATATTTATGAGGTAAATGGTTTACTTGAGTCTTATTTTCTCCATGAAAACAGTGAGAGTGGTCTCTATTATATTTGATATAAGGTTTTATATATGATATAAAACTAAGAGACTGGAGAGATGCTCACATTAGTTGTGCATTAGATATGATCTAATAAAAGACACAGTGAGACTATCTGTGTGACAGTTAGTATAACTGTTTGTCAGTTAGTGTGTCTAATGTATATAATATTCATCTTTCGTAAAGGATGATTCCTGTCGAAAGAGAAATTGATTAGAATGTCTAGTCAATTATAGGCATCATAGGATGATGGCATAATGAATACTATATTAAGTATGATCAGAGATATCAATTTTAATCATAATTGTTACGAGATATTTTGATATCCTCTAGACCATAAGATGTGTCTTGAAACATGTTCTTTATTATCTTTGAGATATTAAGAACGAGTTTCTTATTAATAGAGAATAAATATGCAACCATTAGAGTCAGATTAGTTTTGAGTCTAATTATTACGTTAGACTGTCTATGTCATAAAGAGTCAGAAAAGATGCAGTAAGAGTGTCACAGATGATTCCACTATGAGAGTGGAGTTAGTTTCAACTTATGAAGTATTGACTTATGAAGTTGCATAGTGACCTTATATATTACAAGTTTGTTATTTGTGTTGTGTTTGTGGTTGTCTATATAGTATTTTGGATTTGATCCGTAAATATTTTGAAAATTTAGTAGCTGAAGCACAATGTTGATATGGCATCCGAGTCATATTGATGTAGAACTTAGTTTCTAAAAAAATATGAATGATGCTTGCTAAGGAAAATGATTGTGTTTGTTGGACAAACTCAATACGGCATAGCAGGCTTACTTATTGTTACCTATCTCTTGAGTGCTAGGTGAGTTCTTAAGGGCCATGAGTATGTGATACACATGGGGATGTGTATATGATACCATGGAATGACACTAGAACAAGTGGGATAAATTTTTAGGATTGGTGCTCTGAGTGCCAATCTGGATCGTATTTATGTCTGATTCATGAATACGAGCAATACTTTTTTCCATAATATTACTAATTTAGATGGTAGAACCACTTGTCTTTTATATACGTATTCGATCTAATTTCAATTAGATTGATTAGATTGAAAGTAAATCTGGTTTAGTGATATGTATATATATTAGACAAAGACCCCAGGATTTACAACGTAGTGCACAGTTACAACATAGTTTGTAATTGACATTGGGAAGTGTCACTATAAGTTGTATATCCATAAATTTAGTTCCTGGTCAAGATTTAATGACACAGGTCGGTTAGTAAAATCCGATGAGACCAGTACATGTCGTATATCAGACTTGGTCCGATGATTTATCCCAATGAACCATGAGACTTGGGAGACTCATATAGATGTGTAGGTGTTTATTTGATAAACATTGAACGACTCACCGAAGATTTCCTAATAGATGGTACACCAACTTCAATAGAAATCATCTCGGGTTGAGTAACATAGTGATTCTTTGACTTGAGATACCACTGTGGATATATGAGTTATCCTCCACACTTAGATGGTTGTCACGTCACCGATCTATTTAGATCATACCTCCATCTGTTCGTTGGGTGTGGACTCATGCTCATGATATCCTGTAAGTTTCAAAAAAGGATCCGTCAGTTTTGTGTACAGAGCATAGGTAGTTCATAATTGATTAGCAATCTGTTAAATTTATGGCCATAGTATACTTTGGAAGTGAGTTCTGAATGTTATTTAGAGATTACTAATAGATACGTCGATGATATTATTCCTATAGAGATTTGACATTTATATCTATATCTTTGGGATAATCTGGATATCTGTGATGGAGAGATTATACGTATGCAATGACCTCGACCTGTATGATTCAGCGAGTTTATCTGTGGTTGTCATAATTTACGGGTGGGTGAATTATGGACACGAAATTGGATTTCGTGACGGATATATCTGAATCTAGAGAGTCTCACTAATGAAATATACTCGTAGAGCACTATGGCAACTGTTATAAATAATACTGATTATTTATAACTCGTTGAATGGTTAAACAAAAAATACATACAATCGGGACCTAACGGTTATTTCCGAATTAAGATGTATTTGTATTTAATACTTGATTTTATTAAATACACATTAATAAAATATCAATTTGTGATATTTGACATATATAATTAATATATGTATTTGTGATATTTAATGTAAATATAATACATATATTTAAGATATTTATATTTAATTATTTAATTGTTAAATAATTAAACTGATTAACAAAATAAATATCTTTGGTAATTTTTCCTTTTTAATGGCATGAAACCATTGGTCCATTTGTTACTGCACTTTATTAAACATAAGATGTTATCTTTTAATCTTGTAAACTTGGTCCAATGAATTTTGAACAAAAATAAAGTAATTATTATTAAATTTTTATTGCAAAAATTTGGCCATTGTGTAATTGTTAAAACAAAATTATTTTGTTTCAATTTTTACACTTAGACAAGTTTCATAATATTTTACAAAGTGAGTTGAGAGCAAAGTTCAAGAAAGAAAGAAAAAGAAAGGCAAAAACTTGGAGATTTTGTAATTTTTTCACACTTTCTTCTACATGAAAATTATTTCAATTAATCTTAGCTTCAATTTGTGTTGCTAAATTGATGTCTCTACTCTTTGGGTTTGTAATTATATATGTTTGAAGTTTGTTGGATGTGATTAGCATGTGTGATTAATTAATGAGCTAATTAGGAGTAATTATGCTTAATTGATTAATTAAAGATTAAAGTTGTCATTCTATAGTTGTTTAGCCATTCATAAATGACCTAAAATTATTCTTGAGTTGTTTCATGATGGTGAGACTTGATTGGTGTGATATTGGATTGATTAAAGTGTTGAATTTTATCAATTTAGTGTAAATTGAACAATTGGAGTAATTTGAGAAATTAGGGTTCTGAATCTAATCCAATTTTGGGACTTTTCATATATGTTGCATATTCTGATGTATATATGATGTATATCAAATTTGGGATTAATTGGATTTGATCTTGATATGTTTTGAACATTTGGGGCTAAATTATAATTAATGATAAAGTTGACACCCTCTCGAAAATTTGAAGAAATTGAAGGTTTTGAGTTGCAAATTATGTTTTCATGTTTTGAACATGTTGAGAATCATTTTAGAAATGATTTGGAATCATCTAAAATTATATTTGATAATTTTATGATTAAAATTTAAAATTTGCAAAGTGTATGGGCAATTCGGTAATTAATGATAAATCTGATTTTTCAGATAAAAATTCTGTTTTTATTTATTTATTAATTATAATAAATTGGTTTATTTTAATTGCCCAAGAAAAAAAAATTATCGGAAATTGTTTCGGAGTGAAAATACGCGAAAACGGTAAAAAATGGCATTACCGGGTAACGATTTCCCAAACAATGAACTGGACATTGTTCGGGCAGTCCACGAACTGTCCAAATATTTTTGGAGCTGACCTGGGTAGTCCCCATGAGCATTGGTCGGTCGGTTCGGCCGCAAACGCGTTTTATGCTATTTTACGGAAAAATATTTTCGTAAAAATTTCTCGGTATTTCTATATTATTTATGTCGTTATATGATATCGAATAAATATGTTTAGGTGAAATATAAATGAGTTATTAATATTTGATATTGAATAATTTATTTGTAAGTTTTAAAAAATTTAAACTACGATTTCGTCCGAACAGCGCTTCTTCCGCTGCGCCTCCCTGATTTGACCCAACAGCAACAAGTCATCAACTGAAAAAATTGAACTAATATTACACTAGTATTACTCAATCTTACTTCACACATGCAACTAGCCTCCAAATCCATCCTCAATCAAAAAGCCTCAAAAACTAAGAATGAAGAAACCCTAGAACTATTCTAGTTGCTCAAGAAAAAGAAACAAGCCTTCTAAGTTTAAGATTATTGAAGATTATCTCAAAATCTCCTAATTTCCTTAAACTTTCTTCTTGATTTCTTCACTTTCTCTTCAAGCTTCTTCAAGAAACTTTAGGAGCTCTTCTAACATGGAGGTTTCGGCCATGGAGTGCTTCTTAAAGAGAAAACAAAATTTTCACCTTTAAATAATAGGTTTGGCCGAAATTAGGGGGTATTTTGGTCATTTTTACTTTATTTAATCTAATTAAATAAAAGCCTAAGGTTACTTGTAACATTTGACAACTACAACATTTATTAAACATGCCATTTGTAACCTATAATATCTCACCATTTATCATACTAATTATGACTTATGGATATGATATTTTATTTCTAATTATTTAACAATTAAATAACTAAATAATTAATTAATATAAATATCTATATATGTATTTTTATTTACATTAAATAACAAAATACATATATTTATGACATGTGTCAAAATCTCATTTGACAATTAATTAATATGTATCAAATCAAATTTTGTATCAATTACAAATATATATTAATTATAATTGACCAAAATCCTCTAATGCATGTATTTTCGTTTAACCGATTAAACAATTAAACAATTCGAATTTACTCATTTAATCCGATAAAGTATTATGAATAATATGTATTATCCATAACGCGTTTCCTAAGTGCTCAACGAGTACACTTCATATTGTGGGACTCTCTAAGTTTAGGTTTATCCGTCACAGAATCAAATTTTGTGTCCATAAATCACCCACTCGTAAATTATGACGACCACGGATAGTCTCGCTAAACTATGCAAGTCGAGGTAGACCCGGCCACGGTTCCGGAACCGAACCGGAATTGGACCGTTCGGTTGGGGTGGTTCCACCGGTTCGGACGGTTCCGGTTGGAACCATTGGGTTCCTGTTGGAACCGTAGGGTTCCAACAGGAACCCTAATTCCCCCAACGGCTAGTAGCCGTTGGGGGAGCAGGGAGCCGTTTGGCAGCAGGGAGCCAAACGGCTCCCTGCCAAAAAAAAATAAAATAATTAAAAAAAATATTTTTTTATTATATAAAATATAAATTACTAATGTACCCCTAATAACGGTAATAAAACGGTTATATTTAGGGGCATTTTTGGTATCAAAAAAATTCTATAATTCTATAAATAGGATTCATTTTTCATAATTTCATCACACCAAATTCTCAACTCTCTCATTTTCTATAATTCTCTTATTCTCAATCTTACTTCAATACAATTCTCTTATAATCTTATATTCTTATTTTCTCAATCTCAATTTATTTAGTTGTTAATTTGTTATCATTCGCATCGCAATTATTCAATTTTCTTATTTTTCTTCCTAATTTCTCAAAAAAAAAAATGGCAAGCTCATCCGAGAACATAATGTCAAATATGCCAACCCAAGAGAGCGGACATAGTGTCAGTGCACAATCACGGAGAAGAGAAGTTAAGGCTCGGTCCTCCGATATTTTCAAAATTCATTTTACTTTGGAATATATAGAAGATGATTCACAACGAGCAATTTGCAACTATTGTGGGGTTATCTATAAATTTTCTGGTGGATATGGCAATATGATCAAGCACATGGAGAAACATCATCCGGTTGAATTTGGCATTGATACGACGCAGACTCAAATGGCCAGGTACGCATCATCTAGTAGAGGTACGAGTAGTGTAGATTTATTTAAATATTCTGATGCAAAAAATAGAGAAGAATTTGCTAAATTAACTTGTATGGCACATCTTTCTTTAAGCTTTGGTGAAAAACTTCATTTTACTAATTACGTGCATAATGCTTTAAACCCTGATGCATGTAGAATGACTCGAAACACAACAAAACGTCATATTTTCAAATTATATAAAGATGGTAAAATTATTTTAAATGAAATATTTAAAGAGATGAAAGGTCGTATTTCTATATGTTCTGATATTTGGAGTGACCATTGGCAAACACACTCATACATGGGTGTGACTTGTCATTGGATTGATGCATCATTTACCATGCAAAAACGACTTATTGCATTTAGAGTTTTTGATGACCACACACTACTGCACATAATATTTATAGAATGATGAAGGTAATTTTTGATGAATATGGTTTAGGAGAAAAAAGTTTAACAATTGGATTTGATAATGCACCTGCAAATACTGCATCCATCAATGATTTAAAAGAAATATGTCAACCAAATTTAGGGGGTCGATTTTTTCATATTCGTTGTACATGTCATGTCCTAAACTTATGTGTGCAAGACGGTCTAAAATTATTATCTCCTTTCCTTGATCCAATTAAAATGGCACTTAACTGTATTTGGTCATATTCTCAAGTTAGGAGAGAATGGACCAAGTTTTGTAAAATAAATGGTATTAAACCGATTAAATTTTCTAGAGATGTTCCAACACGTTGGAATTCTACTTATTTTCTTTTATGTCAAGCATTTCAATACAAAGATGCATTATGTAGTATTTTTTCTCAACATGTTCAAAATATCACACTTTATCCTAGTCAATGGGATATTTGTGAAATTTTTTAGATATTTTAAGAGTATTTAATGATGCTACTTTAGTTTTTAGCGGTGTTTATTATCCTACAGCACATTTATTTCTTCTTGAGAGTTTGAATATTGTTGGCACTCTCGATGAGCATGTTGACAGTGACGACCCTAATGATCTTGTTTTGCTCGAAGCCATTACTGTTATGAAGGTAAAATGGTTGCATTATTTTAGAGAAATTCATTTACTTTATCTTATTGCTGCTGTTTTTGATCCTAGATTTAAATTAGAAGGTTTGAATGGTGGTTTACAAGCTTACGATGGTTATTTAGGAATATTAGATGACATTGATATTACGAGCATAATGACGAAATTAAGAAGTGATTTAATTATTTTATTTAATGATTATATTGTAAGATATAACTTAGGAACATTAGGTCAATCTAGTAGTAGCGAACCGGTAATTCAAACAAGACTTAGCGCAGGGGATCGTTGGTTATTGCAACGAAATAAAAAATCTAGGGATACGACAACTAATAATCCTGAATTAGATAATTATTTATCTACAAATTTTGAGTTTTCTAATGAAAGTTTATGCAGTAAAAATTTTAAAATCCTTGAATGGTGGAACCGACATCAAAATATATATCATGTTTTATCTATTATTGCTAAAGAGATCTTGGCAGCACCTATTTTCACCGTTGCGGTTGAGCAAGCCTTCAGCTTGGAAGGTAATATATTGGAAGCTAGGCGATCTTCATTACATCCAAGCACTCTAGAAGCAACATTGTGTGGATGATTGGACTCGAGCTGATCTGAGACAACAAGAAGATGCCCCCGATGATTTTGAAGATTTGTTCGATAATGCTTCTGCAACAAGTGCAAGCGAAGCTGCGGAACCGGAGCTGAAGGATCAACTGATAATGATGATTGATAATTGTAAAATTATAATTTACAAAGGGGATATGTCTTAAAATTGTAATGGAACTACGTGAGCTTTGATTCCTCTCACCCTTGGAGGATACGTAGGCAACTTAAATTTTTAAAAATTTAAGCTCAAGCTCTTCAATGTAATAAATTTTTTTTATTTATAAATTTAATCTCATTTTTTTTAATTAATAATTTTTTTTTATTTAAGCTTTGATTAATTGATTCCTCTCATTTTTTTATTTTAATTAATTAAAAAAAATTAAACGGAACCGAACCGAACCGTTCGGTTCGAGGTTCCGGTTCTGAACCGGAACCGAACCGCCGGCCGGGTCTAAGTCGAGGTCATTGCATACATATAATCCCTCCGTCACAGGCTATCAATATTATACCGGGGATATAGATAAGAACGTCAAATCCCTAAGGTATAATATAGTCGACTTTTAAATTTACGATCTCTAAATAACACTCGGAACTCGCTTACGAAGTATACCACAACCATAGATTTACTAGATCTCAATCACGTTCAAGATACCTATGCCATGTACACAGGACTGACGGATTCTATCTGATACTCACATGATATCATGAGCATCAACCCACACTCAACGAACAGGCGGAGGTCTGATCTAAATAGATCGGTGACGTGACTTCCATCAAAGTGAGGAGGATATTTCATATATCCACAGTGCTATCTCAAGTTGAATGACCACTATGCTACTCGACTCGAGAAGATTCCTATTGACGTTGGTGTACCATCTATTAGGAAATCTTCGGTGAGTCATTCAGTGTTTATCAAATAAACACCTACACGTCTATACGAGTCTCTCATAACTCATGGTTCATTGGGATAAACCATCAGACCAAGTCTCGATATACGACATGTATTGGTCTCAACGGATTTTACTAACCGACCCGTGTCAGTAAATCTTGACCAGGAACTTTATTTGAGAATATACAAGTTATAGTGACGCTTCCCAATGTAATTACAAACTACGTTGTAACTGCGCACTATGTTGTAACTGCGCACTACATTGTAATTTTGGCCCAGTCTACTGAAGATTTTCCCGGACCCTCGGCAGGTCTGGTCTACTGGAGGTTACCTGAACCAATATTCGGTCCAGTAGATGATACATTCTCTGTGACCTTCGTCGGGTCAGACTGACTCCTTGTCTTCATCTGATCCAGCCAATCGAAGGATCTCCCGGACCATCATCAGGTCTGGTCAACTAAAAATTATCCCGAGTTTATATTTGGTTATGTCAAACATGATATGACCCTCGTCAGGTCCAAGCGACACCAACGTCTATGTATGTTTACATGCTTTAATCGAACCCCAAATGACATACTCGTGGAATACTCTCCAAGCCAAGGAATCATTGACTTAAAGAGTATGTGATAAACTGTACGGGTCAGATTTCGGCCAGGGACCCAAATGTCATTGTATCACAGGCCCAAGCAGTAGACAAAACCCAACTAGCTCAAAGCTACCAGCATCCCTCAATCTACCCACGTGATTCCTACACAAGGCCCACGAGCCTAGACCCCCCAAGGGAAGAAGATTGTACGGCCTAAAGGCTTCTAAGAGCCTATATGACTTGTAAAGATTTCAGCAAGATCTTAATCATGTTACTTAATGTCTCATTCGACAATAACATGCAGTCTACGCCCTAGTCCCTCCTTAATGAGAAAACTGAGTATTTGGATTATGACCAACTACCTACAAACTCGGTAGTGTAATCCGAACGCCATAAGGATTATATCTAATCCCAAATATCTAGGCACTCCTAATACGATCCAACTCTACTACCCTCTCATAAGAGGATTTGAATCCAATCAACCCAAGGAATCTTAATTCAACTTTGAAGGCCACTTCACATCCTATAAAATGAAAGGGGGTCCAAGGGTTTGATTCATTGAAGCTTTGGTTCTCATACTCGAGTTCTCAAAGCGCATATCACCCCTAAACAACGGCTTACCGCCCTCATGGATTTCATCCTACGAAGATCAAGGTAATCCTAAACTTTGTTCTTCCTTCTCTTTCCTCTCGTCTTCTAACTAACTTGAGCATCGGAGTGCCTACGGCATCCACCATATCGGTGGGTAGATACTCTGCGCTCACTTTGTCTTTTGTATTGCAGGATCACAGGCGCCCCATTATGCAAATCTCAATTGTAAGCCGAAGGCAAAATTCAGCGTCTACAGTGGTTTGGTAATAAAAAACTTATAATTTGGTTATCAGGTTATGAGTTCGACTCCAAGTGTGTATTTCTTGTAATGAGGTTTTGCCTCTGCAAAAATAAATATTACTCTTTGTAAAGAAATAAAGTTTACTACCAAAAGTGTATTATTCGTTGATTCTTGTTTGGGTTTTGTGTCAATTTTTTGCGTTACTTTAAAATTTGATATTTGAATAACCCAAGGTTTTCTAATTTATTCCCTCGAAAACCCAATTACGTAGATTTTGTTATTTTTTATGACCGTTTTGTACAAATATTATTTTCATTTTTTATTACAAATTTAATGCTAATGTTACAAGACTAATGATATTTGTATACAAAGGTGATAAACCTTACCTTTACTAGATCCAGGCGGTAACTTGGTTTGTTGAAAGGAGGACTTAAGGAAACTTAAACAGTTGAATGGTATGAGTTCAATTCATCAATGAAGTGCAAATCTCAACTTTTTTAGTGTTGTGGGTGATGCCATCCATATATTTAAATTATAATTTCTTACTTGGAATAAAAAACAGGACTCTGAAATTGCTGCAACCGGGAGGGTGGTAGGAGTATTTACCTATACTAAAAAAAAAAAAACCTTTAAACTAAATTGCATGTTATATATTGGATCACCCTATATATTCTGTTTACTGGGTAAGGGTGACTTGTATGGAGTAACTCGGTTCTAAAGGTGATGTAAAATTGCTCAAAACAGAGTAAAATCACCGGTATACAGGTGTAGGTGACCGGTATGCCGATTTCAGTATAAAAATGCAGGATTTGAAGATTTATGACATTTTGCACATGACATTAATACATCTATATGAATGTGCATATGTCCTATGAACTTAAAGACTTGAATTAATAACTCACTTATAAAGAGAACCATAAGTTAAGACTACACAAGATATTCTTCGTTTGTCGCTTGTGTCTTCACATTCATTTCTCTTCATTGCTTCAACATTGACATCTTTTTGTAATGTCCGCTAATGCGCGTCGAATACTTCTAGTGTTGCATCATCAAAATTCATCTTGAGAATATGTCGCTAACAATTTCTAATTAAATAATTTTTTTTTATACTATTTTTTGTGGACATATCATTACACTTAATTACTAACAATTTTATAAAAATTAGATCAAATTAAGGTGTGTCATGATAAACCTTTCCTTTAAACTAGATCAAGGTGGTAACTTAGTTTGTTGAAGGGAGGACTTAAGGAATGAGTTCAATTCGTCAATGAAGCGCAAATCTCAACTTTTTTTAGTGTTGTGAGCGGTGAGGCTATCCTCTTACTTGAAAAAAAAAAAAAAACAGGACTCTAAAATTGCTGCAACCGGGAGGATGGTAGGAGTATTTACCTATACTTACAAAAAAAAAAATTAATAATAATAAAATAAATAAAAATAAAAAACCTTTAAACTAAATTGCATGTTATATTTTGGACCACCCAGATCTTTTCCATGTCCCATGATAATTAAGAAGAATACGTGTTCACAAAATATCTCATCTTGCAAGTCTACTGTGAAACGTATGCAAAAATCTATAAACCACTCTCTTTCTTATCTTTTTTTTTCTCAGAAGAAAGAAAGCAAAGAGAAAAAAGAAAATGCCTACTGCTGCAACTGCATGGCTGCCTTTGTTCGCACCTACTGCTATTTCAAGTAATTCAACAATAAACAAAAATACTTCAATCCTGAAAACATATAACCCTAGGAAGTTGAATTCTGTAACATGTAAAGCTTCTTCTTTATCGACCAATATTGATTTTGATCTTTATGATCTTCTGGGCATCGATAGCAGCTCCGATCAATCTCAGATCAAAACGGCATATCGTATGTTGCAGAAGAGGTGTCACCCTGATATAGCTGGAGCAGCAGGACATGACATGGCTATTATACTCAATGAAACTTATTCTATTCTCTCTGATCCTATTTCTCGCTCGGCTTATGATAAGGTTTGTTTGTTTATTTCTGAGTGTTAGTAAATTTCGTTTTATTTTTACTTTTTGTTTACCTTTTAAAAGAGAAATTTTACAATAATAAAAATCAGGTTAGAGAAATAATAAATCTTATTCTAGCTAAACTATCTGGCTGCTAGTGAATGAATTTTTTTTTAAGAAAGTTTAAATTTAAAAATATACTGTTTAAAAAAGAAAATCGATAGATAATAAGTTGAAACATAATCTATTTGACAAAAACTAAAAATAATAAATATCTAAATTCACTATGGAGAATTTTCTCTGCCTGTACAACCCTTTTTCAAAAACTAAACAAAGAAGAAACGTTTTACTGATAATTCAGTGCGGTGAGTAGAGCTACATTTAGTACTGATTTTCTTGTAACAATTGGAGCTGTAGGAAAAACTAGAGGTTTTTTTTTTTTTTTTTTTTGGTTATTTAAGTTAAAAGATAAATAATTTAAAGTCGTCAATGTGTGATTTGGTGGTTTAAGGATCTTTCCTGAGTTCGAATTTAGGGATTACATTTCTGGTAAGAATCTGTGACAGCCGGGGGTTTTATCTGTTTCGCTTAAATCCAGAATGAGTGGTTTGGCGGTGGAATTTCCAACGATTTAAAAAAAAATAATAAAATAAATAATTTAAAACATAAAAATAATAATAGGGGGCTGGTTAGATAAAATTGGGGGTTAAATAACGCCGCCCTTTAGTGTTTTGTTTTATTTTTTTAGAAGGCTAGGAATGGCCCAGTCCACTATCAAGATATTGTGTTTTGATAATCCACGGTGGTCCAATTCCCCTCATAATTTCGGTTTTGTTTGGCTATGAAACCTTAGCATAGAGGTCACTTGCTAGTTAAGACGTACCAATATCATTACCAAGCAAATATCAGATGTCACAATTTATCCCTTTGAGAGTGGTTGGCCCATGATATCCACACATTTTCTATCGGGAATGACTTTTTAAAAAAAATAAAAAATTGGAATATCGGGAAATCTCATGTTATTCATATTGGGGTCATTGGATCCCGATATGAATGCATAAGTAAATCGGTGTTATCTCAGATTCTTACAAAAGTGTGACCCAAGGCTCGAATCTGTAACCTTGAAGACAATGTCAAACTCCAATCACTGGGTTGCGTCCCTTGGGGACTGTTGAGAATGACCTCTAATATCATATATGATGAATACTAATGTAGAAGTGATCAAGTCTGATAAGAAAAAAAAAGCTAAATTTTTTTTTGACCACATAGTATTATAAATACACACAAATACACAGGAGGTACAAAATCTTCTTCTTGTCATGGCTCCTCATGTGAATGATCATATTCCTAAATAGGAATAGCATCCTTTGGTTGGTTATCAATTTGTGCCAAAGCTTTGCTTGGTAAATGCTCATTTCCTTATCTCATTTGAGTTATTAATAAATAATTTGAGCTGCAGGAGCAAACAAAGATTGCAGAACTCCGAGGCTATACTGGAAAACCTGTATACTCTGTATGGTTTGGTTCCGAAAATGAACAAAGAGCTGTGTTTGTCGATGAAGTGAAGTGTGTTGGTTGCTTGAAATGTGCCTTATTTGCTGGAAAAACTTTTGCAATTGAATCAGTGTACGGAAGAGCCAGAGTTGTTGCTCAGTGGGCTGATCCTAAACATAAGATCCTGGAAGCCATTGAAACATGCCCAGTAGATTGCATCTCGTAAGTTTTTAATTTGCAAGCAAGCATCCTGGTAGTTCCTCATTCATTTTATATAACTGTTTCTGCTTTCTGTGCCAAGTATGGTGGAGAGGTCGGATTTAGCAGCTCTCGAATATCTAATGATGAAGCAGCCACGTGGCAACGTAAGAGTGGGCGCGGGGAACTCGGCAGGTGCACGTGTCGCGAACATATTCGTTGATGTGAAGAAATTTCAAACAAAATATGCTGATGCCAAGAACAAAGCTGCTGCTGGAAAGGTATGTATTTTACATAACTACTTGAACGAATTTATTATGTTTCTGCAAATTATTTAGCCTCAAAATATTTCATTTCAGGAGAGAGATAGAGAGTGGGAAGCAAGAATCTCAGCAATTCAAGCGATCAAGTCTATCTCAAATTGGTTATACTGGCAATCACCCAATGCAGAATCTAACCAAAATCTGACACATTCAAAGCAAAAATCGGAATCACCAATCAAAAAGCTTCGTGATGCTGCAGCTGCCAGAAAACATGCAAGAGAGAGCACAAATACAGTGCATAAAATCCCATTAAATTTGATATATCATGATGAATACTGGATTCCATCAACTCAAGCTCTTCCTGAGTCAACCCAAAGCAACTCAAGTTTTAGACCTGCCTCAGTGTCCTTACATAGCAAAGAATGGAAGAAAACAAATGATAAGAATGACAGAATACGTGAAGAGAATAGGAGGAGCCCCATTGCCTGGGGAATTCCGATTGTGACAGCAGCAATTGCAGCCGCCATAGTACGGCTGCAAGTTTATCAAGGGGCGGCTGATGGATTGGAGGAACACATAGGTGGTTCTTTAGCATTGGAGATTGTCAACAGCACTTGGTTACCGGTGCTTTTAGCCGGGATTACCTGGTATTTCATTGGAGCAGCAGTTGTAGAAGTGATTGAGGTCATTGGCAATAGACAAGAGTAGGAAAAATATAGGGAAGATATATACATGGGCATATTGATGTGAATATGAAGTTCATCTGTAAACCATTTAGAATATTGCTCAGTCATTGCTGATAAATAATTTGGCAAAGTTTCAACTGGAACTACCACAATCAAAGAAAAAACAAATAAAAGCAATGTGAAATGAAAAAACGTATCAGGCTCTATAACTCTATTATTTACGAACAAAACTAGAACTGGCACTCTATGTAAAAGTTTTACAGTAAAACTACTCATGTACAGAAAAAGAAACTCTTAAATTGTATAAGATATTTTATTGTTATGGTGATTATATTTGTTACACACACAATTGCTCACACACTTAAGAAATGTACTGTTTTTAAATTGGAATAATATCACCAATAATTCTATGGGATACTTTTTTGTGACATTCATGCTCCAAACAGTTGTACATTTTAGTCTCTCTCCAAAATATACAACTGTTTGAATCAAGAATAGCACTACTAAAAAATATCCCCATAGAAATGTCCTAATATCACAGTAAGGATTCCTAATCACGAAAGAATTATCATACATATCAGTAGTACCCATCTATGGTTTCTCAAATTGAAGAGATTCCAAGCTATTTATTTACTAAAACAATGATCAAAGCATGTCTTGGACACAAGGTCACTGACAAGAGGTACAACAGAGATATATCCCATCAAGTTTTTTCAACTGTGGAAAAAAATCCAGGTTGAATGCCACATTAAACAGGTGTGTCCATTCATTCATAAATGATAAACAATAGTAATTCCCAATTGATTGATATCTAAGACACCTTTAACACAAAAGGCGGGTTTTCAAATGAAGATCTTACAAGTAAAATACAGTTTTTACACAAGTACTCAGTAGCGGTACTTGGTGGAGTAATCCTTAGGTGCAATTACAAGACCACGACCCTTCCTTGCTCCTCGATAGACAGTCTCAACAACATCAATGAACTCTTGCTTGTCCTTGAGAGCCCAGTTGATCTTGTTGTTATTCCCGGTCCCAAGATCAATCATAATGTGCTTGTTCCTGAAGAAGAACATAACAGTTGATGGATCATAAAGCTCATACATTGTGTTAAAATCAGGCACCTCCGAAATGTCCACAAGGTAGATAACAGCAAAATTCTTAATCGTCTCAGCAACTGACGACAACACTTCATCCATCTGCGTCCAATAAATCAAACAAAAAATGAATTTAACTCATCATCATAACCATCAAGCTTTCGAATTAATAAGAATGAAGTAATAGGAATTTGAACAATAAAACAGTAACAAGCTAGATAAATATGTAAAATCATATTTGTAGCTGAAAGCATTAGGATTTGGATATTCCCAAAAACCTTTTGTGCCCCCGACATATATGCCATTAAGTTTAAGAACTTAGACCAACCTGACTTCAAATATGTTTGCATGCTAAACAAGTAAACAAGATAAGTGCATCAAATTGTTAGTGTGAATGCCTTGAAATCAGTTAGGGTTTAAGACATAATATTTGTAATATAGTTTATTATTTATTAATAAAAAGCATTTGTTTTTTACACATCGTTACATCCATATTTCATGTGTATGTACAGAGACATTATGTCAGATAAATATCGTTAATCCAAAAAGACGTTTGTGATTATGAAAGTCAACAATATTTATACGAATAAATTTCAAATTAAGTTCTCGGTAAAAACAAACAAAAGCCTTTAATCATTATTTCATTAAACTCAGTAACATACAGGTCTCGCCTCGAAAAAAAGCACCAGAGACTCTAATTCATAACCCTTACCTCGTATGCTAATAAAATCTTTTCAACCTCCATTGACAGCAAAGAATTGACCAAATTCGGCAAACATGGATTCTTTCTCTAACCTAATTATCTATCGTTACGCCTCCAAATAACCCATGTTTCATAAACACGTAGCTGATACTAAATTTGACAAAATCGAATATTGAAAAAAAAAAAAAACCCTAAGACAAAAAAAGGGGGTACCTGCATACAAGTTTCGTCCCAGTCGTGGCCGAAACGGATGACGACGAGACGCTCTTCTTCAGCAAGTATGGCTTGGTCTACTGCCCATCCCGAGTGCAAGTGCGGTAGCAGGTACGACATTTCTCTCTCTTTTCTCCTCTGCGATCAAATTATCTGTAATCACACCGCCCCGATATTATTTATATAAAACTAAAGATTCTGTGATCAAGCGGTTGAAAGTTTATCTGTCTATTTTTACTGGGCAACAGGCCATTATATTGGGCTTTGGCCCAAACGCATAAACATTTTCAAACACTCAACACAATTACAAACTTTAGTGGATGACAACGGGAGTTCTGGGGAATCTTATCCAATTGGAGGGGAATCAATTAAGGGTGGCAACGGGCCGGGCTTTTTTTGGGACCAAATTTTTTTTAAAAAAAATTAAAAATTAAAAAATATATAAATATAAAATACATTTACACTATATACAAAGACAATTTATAAATAAATCACAAATTTCATTGATAAATTAACAATTTAAATGCTAAAAACAAATAAAAATGATACAAACATATTAAAATATATAATTTTTTTTTTTATTTTTTTATTTTTTTTTTTTTTTTTTATTTATTTTGGCCCGGGCCGGGCCGGGCCCGGGCCAAAATTGGAAAGCCCGGCCCGGGCCCGAGCCCGAGCCGGGCTTTCATTTTAAGGCCCGGCCCGGGCTTTTTCCACTCCGGGCCGGGCTTCGGGCTTTTCTGCCACCCTTAGAATCAATGATGAAAAATAAAAAAAATCTAACATTGCGAGATGGATGAGGAAAATTAAAAACTCATTTTTAATTTAGGGAAGGGAAAGTGATTAAATAAAATCTTCATTAATTTTTATTTTTGTAATTATTGGAAATCCTGCCGTCAAACTAACACTTTCGGGCATAAGCAGAGTAAGTAAAATATCCGACTGTCTCAGATTCTTATAAGAAACATACTTTCTGAATTCAAACTCATGATCTGAAGGTCGGATCATGAATCTTACACCACCAAATCACGCCCCATATGACAAAATCTGCATCCATTCCTATTACCTTTTAAGTTTTTTTTGGTTATGTGTGTTTAAATTTTTAATAAATTTATTTAAATTATAATTTACAAATTTATATAAATATAAAAAAAAAAATTATATATTTATATTTATAAATAGATAAATTATAGATGTTATAAGGAATTCAAGAACACACATATTATTCTCTAATGAAGATATCTCATTTTATGAACAAGTAATATATATTATTAATTTTTTCGGGTTATGTATTCTTTATTTTATCATAATGTAATTGTTTGCGCAATTTTTAATGCGTGAAGAAAGAAGAGCGTGTAAGGTTCAAATCTCCTGAGACAATGTCCCAACAATGAGTGTTTGATTAAGTGAATAAGCCTCCAAGGGGCGCAAGCACACAAGTTACAATCCTAAGATTACAATCTAAAAAATAAAAAATAAAATATGCTCATTTGAGTCTTCATTTTATCGAGCTTTCCTCTCTTGGCATAGATAAGCTTTAATAGTGAAGTTTGTCAACCGTTTTAAGCGGTTCCAGTGTCTCCCTGCAGTTGCTGGATCGTGCCTGTAACCGCTGAGCTGCGCGTCTCGACTACTTGGTTGTGGGGAAAAACTGTCCAACTGCCATGATCGTGGAAGTAACCGTATCATTGGTTTTTCGTCCTAAACGCCGCATCATGGCTTTCGTCCTAAACCGCCGGTCCGATCGCCCCACTCTCTTTGTCGCCCTTCGGTCCATCGCCATTCTTCTTTTCGCTCTTTCCTTAGTCTCAGGGCGATTTCGTTCTTTATGGTGGAGATTTTCGTCTGTTAACAATTGTCCCCCAAATTTACCCCTATGCACTGGACGTGAAGATCGATGTGAATTTTTTAGTTTTCCATCCCGGTTCGTTCTTTCTCTTTTCGGGGGAAGACCACTATGCCAACCGAGGGTTGTTCTGACGGACGTTCCCTTTCGTCATCAGCTAGCCTGTTTTGATCGACCGGCCCATCATTCGGCTATCCCTCAGTCTAGAGAATCTGAGGAGCGAATTTTCGGTCGGAGAAGGCAAAACGGCGTATGTATTGGCGTGATAGAAACTTGTATGATCACCCGTTTCCGCCTTCGGCCGGCCCCTCATTCGGCCAATCCCCAGCCTATAGAATCGAGGTCCCAAAGTAGCAGCATGCTCCGCGTAGAGAAGCTCAGGCAAGCCGTTGTTAACGAGCGTAACCCATTCGCAATCGGGTGTGCAGTACCTTCCACACAAAGGACCCCGTACATTTTGTCGCTAACGGACGCAGCCCATCCACAACCTTACATTTCATTTCACACCTTACGCTTCGTGGATGGCGTTAGCGAGTTTTATTTCTTTTTACATTCTATTTCACACCTTACTAAATAGAAGCTTCCACCTCTGGTGGCCTATGTTTCATGCAGAGCTTTTCCTTTTTCCAACTCTGTTTTGCCTTTTCCGATCTTTTCCTTCTCATTTTCGCGGACTCTGTTTGACTATGGAGAGTCTGGTTAGTAATGTTTTCCTTTAAATATGTGGTGATGAGACCTTGGTACAGTTGTCACGTAAAGAGTTTTTTCACGTACTGTCTGATCGATTGGAGGGGCTCCCTGCCCAAAGTCTGGCCCTCTGCCAGAGTAAAACTCGTGGCCTGATGGTCTTGTCATATCAGCATTTGCTACTTGTGTTAATAATGAAGAAAGCTTGGGCGAATCTTTGGAAAATGTAGTTTTGACACCTGTTCTTGGCCGATTCTGAAGACCGATGCAAGATTTTGAGCTCGGCCGATCTGCTAGAGGCCAAAGTAGTGAGTCGAGCGAAGTCGTAGATTCGGGGTTAGACTCTTCGCCCTATAGTTTGTCGGGCCGTCCTTTAGAGTTCTACGCAAACCTATCATATCTGCAATAAATGTGCGGCCCTTTCCAACACGCTTCATCATGAGGCCCATTTAAGAGCCGTTTTTTATGTCACTTCCGTGTTTCCTTCCGTCGCACGTCACTTGTGCCAGCGATTTGCATTCGCAACCTGTCTATGGAAACTTTCTATCCTTTTTCGTTTTCCCCTGCTCTTACTCCTCGACGATTCATGTTGCGCGACAGCTGTCCCAGGTTAAACCCTTCGTCTGTCATAAGGCTTCATCCCCCTCTGTCTCTCGCTATACCTTTAACTTTTCTGCAAACTCGCTTGTACTGCCTTTTGATCTTTTGTCATCAATGGCTTCTTCTTCCCATTCCCCAAAACTAACGACTCAACTTTTGTGGGCGTGTTTGGCCTTCACACTCTCGATGAGGATTTCGGCCAATGCGCTCTTGGCCCCATCTTCATTGACGATAATGCTATCGCAACGGCCCCGTTGGCTCAGCAATTTCCCTCTTCTTCTAGCCCTCCGTTTTCTGAACCACTCAATATTTCTGTCCTTGCTCATCCAGTCCAATTCGCACCTGGCCCAAGCCTGATACAGCTTTCGAAGCCTGGTATCAATGTATGATGTTTACATGCGGATAACCCGTGCCTTTTTAGACAAACATCATCTTCTTCCTCTCATTGAGCTTTCCTTGTCTCTGCCAGCTTTTGATCGCAACTTGTTTCCCATTTCTTTACTCTTTTGGTCTTCCGAGTACAATGTATTCATTTTTCCGGTCGGGCCCTTTACTCCACCATTCGTGATGTTGGTGCTCTTACTGGTCTGACCCCTCTCAGAGTGACCATTTCGGCCTCCATAAATTTTCGTTTTCCCCATCCTTCAATGGTTTTTTCCTCCTTTTCGTCATACTCTTCTCTTCTTCGCAATATTCAAAATGGCTGGTACGGTTTCAATGCTAGACCGTATAGCCTTCCTTCATTACTGGCTGTGTAAATATATCGTTTGTACACCCAGCCAAAAACCTGTGGCGGGCTACCTCCCCATTTCTTCTGATCTCGCCCATGGCCGTCATTTAGACTTTGCCTCTTTCTTCTTGCCGCCATGTATCGGGGGCTGGCCGTCCTCCAAAAGCAACTTCGGTCGGGGTCATCACCCAATGTTTCTGGTCCCTTGTGGATCGTCCAACTTTGGTTGAGAGCTTACTTTCCTATTTTTGGTACAATTGATTCGACTCACCCTTACTCTTGTGCCGGCCTTCTCTTCGCTCAGCTTAGGCCGTCTTCTTTCCTTCCTCGTGCTACCTTTGATTATTTTTATACTCTTCCTCGGGTTCCCTCTTTTTCCCTTTTACTGTGTCAAACAGTCCATCTTTCGTCCATGACCTTCCTCTTTCGGAAGAGGATGAATCATATCTTCGCATATGGCACAAGTTTTTATGCAGCGCGACCTGGTTCATGACATCTGACTGAGGCCAATGGCAAGGCTGGAGTGGAGGCATATTCGCCTAACTTCGTCGCCCGTCAATTTGGCCTCGTCCAAGGGTGGCTCTTGCATTCTTTCATTCGTATTCTGTGTCGTCAGACCATTTTAAGGTCTTTTAGTTTCTGAAGTTGAGGACTCCTTGGTGGAGACTCGCTCTTTGCTGTCTTTTGTCATAGCTTCTTTCGCTCTTTGTACATCCGTTCATCCTTATTTTGACTGCTTCTGGCTATGACCCATGAACGATATTTTTCTTTGCCTCCCGCGAGGGTGTTTTCTTTTATTCCTTTGTCCTCAAATCTTCTGAGCCGTCGGGGTCGAAGAAGGCAGCTGAGCCGTCTAAGCCCAAGAGCATAAAGCTTGCTAAAAGAAAGTAGCCTTCTCCCAGCCGAAGTTCTGATTCGGACGTTCCGCTCGTCCGTCGCTCTAAGGTATGAGCTTGAGACCTACTTTCTTTTGCATTCATACAGGTTTGAGGTATACTGATATTATGACTGTGCATTTTTGGTGCAGACTCTCAACATTGATCCGCCTTCAGCAGTTCCTGAAACAGCGTGAATTTCGGAGGCCGAAGCTCCTGTGGGCGAAAGCGAATGAACGGGACCTGCAGGGATGCCGATTGTTCAATTTCCCTCTGACGAGGATGACGCTGCCAAAGGTCCCGCATGGCGCAATTCCCAGGAGAGGGAGGTGCAGTTGGAGCCGACCCCCAAGGTACGGAGCCATCTGTTGAGTTCGGCCGTTTGCGTCTAAGAGTTGAGGAAATTCCTAGTGATCATTCCCCATTTGAGCGCTTCTCTTCGGACGGTTTTATACCAATCGTGCAGGATCCGGATGATGAAGCTGAAGTGCCAGAGCCTATCTGGCCGACTGGGTCTCTTTGGTGTCACCTTAAGCAGTTTTACCCCTTAATACGCAGGATGTCTGCCTCGGGACTTAGAGGGAGTTATAGGGACATGGACGACCTTTATAGTTTGGCCGAATATGAGTCATTAGAGGAGGCTCGGTGTGAAATCATTTATATTTCTGATTCATCCGACTCCGATTCTCTTGCAGATGTTCGGCCGATTACAATGCCCCAACATTCAACGCTAGAGGCAGCACCCCCAAACACTTCCACGCGTCAGGCTTTGGTCTTAGTATAGCTGTCGTCTTCGGCTCCTCTGCCTTCTTCTCCTCAAGTGGAGTTTCTTGAGCCTAAGCGGCCATCATTTTTGGCTCTCATGGTTGTTTCTTCCACAGCTCCTACTCAGATAGTCCAAGTATTGGCCGCTCCTGAGCAGCTGTTGCCCCCTCGGGCTGAGTCTCCCATTTTGCCAATGAGTTCCCCTGCTCGGCCGTCTTCTCCTCAGGCCGCACCACAGTCGACTCTTGTCCCACAACATCCATCATCCCCAAGGCCTTCATTTCAACAAGAGCTAGCGCAGCCCGCGGCTGAAGCATTCGAGGTACTTGTGGGTCAGCCCTCTAGCTCTGGTTCTGGGGTGGTAAGTCTTTTCTTCTCTCTAGTTCGTCCTTACTCTGGCTTATACTTACTAATGTCTTCTTTGTGTACAGGTATCTGACCCATTACTGCAAACAATCCAGACATTTTAGATCGCTTTGGACGACTGTCATATGCTTCTTTTCGGCCTCCTTCACCTTTGGTCGGTACCAGCACAGACATGGAGGTCCTTCAGGAGGTTCTTGGCCAATATGCTTCCTTTGCTGCACTAGAAATTAATCAAGCCGCGCGGCCGGAGAACGTCCTTCAATTGGACAAAAGCTCCTCTGAGTTGAGCTGGATATTGGCACTCCCTACCTTGCCAATATCTGTTGATGATCGGCTTTTCCTCCAAGAGATGTAAAATGGAATAACAAACCTTCTCTCTCGGTATTGTAATGTGCATAACCAGAAGATCGGGCTTCGCTCTTCTGTGATGAGGAAAGAAACGCTTCGTGGTTCTCTCGAGGCACGACATCAGGCCATGAGGGAGACAACAGAAGAAATGGTGACCGAAGAATCGGTCTTCCTGGACCTGGAGCGACAACTAAAAGAGATTCACCGTCTTCTTGAGGAAAGCCGCATGAGGAAGGAGGCTAAGAGGAGGACCCTCGTTACTCGAGTAGATGAGATGGACAAGTCTATGGCAGAGAATGAGGGGTTGGCCCGTATCAATTTTGAGAAAAGCCTGGCCGACTTAGACACAATGGGTATGGGAATACAGGATGAATGGCGCCTGAGGAGGGAGACGCTTTCGACCATTAAGGGGTTGCCTGGGGATTTTCGGCGATCTTCGGGCCAAAAGTAATATTTTTGTAAGACATTATATCGTCTATCCTTGTATTCTTAGGACGTTTTCGTCCATATTTAATGAGAACTTATTATTGTTTCAGTGCATTTTGTTTTCATGCTCCCATAATGAGGGCACATATTTCTTTAAGTATTTGCCATTTATTGCTCTTGTATGCACTCTTCCGTTTAAGTCTTGTAGATGATAGGCTCCATTTGGCAACACGTTTTTTACCATGAATGGGCCTTCCCAATTGGGCGACCATTTGCCATATGCTGGGTCTTTAGAACCAAGTGGCAACACAGTCTTCCACACTAATTCGCCCTCCTTGAACGATTTAGCCATTACTCTGAGGTTGTATTCCTTGGCTATCCTTTTCTTTTGTGCTTCTAGATGATTCAGCGCATCTGATGTCGTCCAATTCCAACAAGTTCTGGATCATTGCCTCGTCGTAGTCTTCCCGTGTCAGTTTGTCTTGCAGCATCACCCTGGTAGACTCAATATTCATTTCTACTAGAAGCACAACCTCTTGACTATACACTAATTGGAATGGCGTCACCGAAGTACTTGTTCGCGGCGACGTTCTATAGGCCCATAAAGCCTGACTCAAATATTCATCCCATCGTCTGGCGTTATCTGTCACCATTTTCCTAATCAATCATTTAAGGGTCTTGTTGGTCGATTCTGCTTGACCATTTGACTGAGGGTAGTATGGGGTAGTGTTCACTAATCAAATCTGTATTCGTCCAGGAAGTCTTTTACCTTTTCACCGTTTAATGAAGTACCATGATCTACCATTATTGTCTATGGTATACCAAATCGGTGAATTATATGTTCCTTTATTAACTTGATGATCTGCTCTTGGGAGATTTCTACAACTGGGATGGCTTCCACCCATTTAGTGAAGAAGTCGGTGGCAACGACGATGAAAGTAGGCCTCTTACTCGATGCAGGATAAATCTTCCCTATCAAGTCTATCGCCCATCCCATAAACGGCCACGATTTAATGACTGGGATCATCTCAGTTGCTGGAGCCCTCTGAATAGGTCTGTGCTTCTGACAAGCAATGCATCATTTGGCATATGAGGTGCACAATTCTCCCATTTTTGGCCAATAATAGCTGCTTCGTATAATCAACCATCTCATCTTTACCCCGGCTTGGTGAGCCCCATAAATGCATTCATTTACTTCGGCCATGATAGTTTTGGATTCGGATGGCCCTACACATTTCAACAACAACCCATCTTGTCGTTTCTTATATAACACAGCTCCTGATACTATATAGTTCAAAGCTTTAAGTTTTAGCCTTTGATCCTTCTCTGCTTCGAGCTTCTTTAGGAATGTCTTGATTTCGTTTCTCCAATCGTCCCTTTTTTTGGCTTCGATAACCATGGCGTCCTTATCTTTAGCTCGCCTCATGAGGATACCCTACCTATGTTTGTCTGTTTATATCCGGAGGATGCTTGGGCTAAGCTATTGGCCAATTCGTTCTTCACCCTCGGAATGTACTTCAATTCAGCGTGATCAAATCGTTCAACCAATTCTTTGGCCACGTTTAATAATGCCATTACTGATGGGCTTTGACATTTGAAAGCTCTTATCACTTGTTGAATTACCAGCTGCGAATCTCCCTTGATGGACGCATGGGTTACTCCCATATTGAGAAGCATCTCTAGCCCAAGTATCAAGGCTTCGTATTCGGCCTGGTTATTGGTGCAACATTCTTTCAACTTGACTAGGAATCGGAAAGATTCTCCAACGGGCTGACCATGACTAATCTTATTCCAGCTCCTTCATTATGCTGGATCCGTCAAAATACATCGTCCATGGTTTCAGACTACATTCGTCCAAATCCATCTTATTTCCCCGATCGTGCTCAAACATGGATGGTCGACCAAAAAATCAGCCAAGGCTTGATTTTTAACGGCCTTTTGGGGTTCATGCCGTATATCAAATTCTGAAAGTGATAGTGACTAAAAACCGACTCTTTGATGCAAGATGGGACGAGAAAACATGTACTTTATTATATTAATTCTTGTAATCAAGTATACTATATTCGGCCTAAGGTAGGCTCATAATTTAGTACATGTGAAGTACAAAGCCAAACATAATTTCTCCATGGGAGAATAGTTACATTCATAATTCATCAATTGTCTGCTAATATAATAAATGGCTCTCTCAATGTTCATGTCGTCATCTTGCGCGATCATCCCAGCTATGGACTGTTCTTCAGCCGCTATGTACAACTTTATTAGCTTTCCTGGCACTTGAGGTACCATCACCGGCGGCTTTGACAAGTACTTCTTCAGGCTGTCAAATACTTGTTGATGTTTCTTGGTCCAGACGAATTTGTCCTCGCCTTTTAGCTTTAATAAGGAGGATAACACTTTTGTTTTCCCTGCACAGTTGGAGATGAATCGCCTTAAGAAGTTAATTTGCCCTAAAAACCTCTGCAACTCTTTTTTATTTCGGGGTGGCATAGCTTCGGTGATCGCCTGAGACTTATTGGTGTCGATCTCAATTCCCCGTTGGTGCACTAGAAACCCTAGGAAATTTCCTGCACACACCCCGAAAGCACATTTGGCAGGGTTCATTCTTAGTTTGAACTTTTTCATTCGTTCGAAGGCCGTTGCTAAATGGCCAAAATGTTCGTCCATAGTCACGGATTTAGCCACTATATCGTCCACATAGACTTATACGAATTCGCCAATCATGTCATGAAAGATCGAGTTCATGGCCCACTGATAAGTGGCACCTGCATTTTTCAGGCCGAATGGCATGACCGCCCATTCATAACACCCTAGAGAGCCTAGGCATCTAAAGGCCGTCTTGTATACATCATCTTCGGCGATGTAAATCTGATTATAGCCCGCATACCCATCCATAAACGAGTATACTTGATTCCCCACCATGGAATCCACTATGGAATCTACTGTCGGCATTGGGTATTGATCATTTGGTGTTGCCGGGTTTAATTTATGAAATCTATACATATCCTTATCTTTCCATTCTTTTTCCTAACTAGGAAAATATTTGGCAACCATTCCACATATCTGGTTGTCCTAATGAATTTTGCCTCTGACAGTCGTTCAACTTCTTTCTTAATATCAGGCATGACATTAGGCGCAAACCTCCGGGGAGGCTGCCTGTGAGGCCTATGGCTTGGCATGATTGGCAGCCTATGCTCTACAACGTCCTATCTAAGCCAGACATCTCATTGTAGTCTCATGCAAAACAATCTTTGTATCTTTGCAACAAACAAACTAACTTTTCACGTACCTGGGGCTCCAATTCCTTGCTGACGTAAGTTATGCGCCTATCGTGCTCATTCCCCAGATTTACCTCGTCCAAAGCATCTTGTCCTCTTGAGATGTTTGTCTTGCGTCATCCATTCAGGGCGAACTCTTCTTCCTTTGATTCTCCTCCTTCCATCAAGTAGTCTACTCCACATAGTTCTTTTATTTTGTCCACCGTCTGGTGTGCCAGCAATTTGCCTCTTAAGGCCGAAATAGCGGCATGTGCTTCGTCCTAATTTCTTCGCTCCATCACATAGGCCAATAAATTGGCCTTAGAGGCCGCAAGAGCGGCTTGCTCCTTATTCTGGCCGCACTTCATTCGAACCGCTATGTGTTGGTTCTCCAAAGACCATTGTGGTTGGTCTCTTCTGTGCGAACAAATCGTCTAGCAACCCAGAGGGGTAAAGCTCGTCATTCTGAGCCACAATGGTCGGGCTTTCCCCTTTATTCAAAACTCTGGTCGGCCCATAGTTCCCTTCGTACATGAAGTACTCGGCCGAGTTTGTCTCCGCAGCGAAAGACTTATTGTCGGCATGCACTATCTCCACTTCGTCCCTTTGGTTCCAGAAAACCAGGCATTGATGAAGGGATGAAGGGATGCATCGGCTGCCGTGAATCCAGTCTCGTCCCATGAGCATATTGTGTTGGATAATATGACCCATACCGTCACTATTTGTACAGATCATAGTGTTGTTGTACAAATTAACTATGTGACAAGGAAATTGCACTCTCATCATTTGTGATTAGATCACCTTAGATATATAAATGAAGAGAGGTCCCTATGATTAGTTCCTGGATTGAGATGATATGAGACAGTATCAGTCCACGAATGATTAATCATTAAATATCCATAGCCGGAGTATTATCGAGACTGGACATCGATAATGCGGAATAGGCTAGTATTGCACTTGTGCGCGTTGTGAGGGCACAACGGCATAGTTCTCATATATTTGGGTATTGGATACTCATGCAAGTGCGATAGGAGGTTGTGTTTCACCGATGGTACGGGAAACAGCTTCGCTCTGGATAGACCCCTCGGAATCCCATTGGTATTATGACTATGTGTCTATGGGAGTCCGACATCAGGGTAGGTGTGTATGGTCTTAACCTGAGACTTGTACCGCTAATGCTTACGACAATCAGTATACTTTTGTTGAGGTCGTCTAGGACTCTAACCGGTTCTGTGTACGCCGATGCTGGGTATATTGAGAATCGTAGAGTGTTGGGTGTGATGTCAAGACGGAAGTATCACTCCAGTCATAGTGGAGATGATGTCACGCATGATACGGTATTAGTGCTCTTAAGTGCTGGCCAGCCATCGGGATATTATGACAAGGTCATGTATATCCGATTATAGAGACTAGTTACCAGACATCCGATGTGTGCTTCGGACGGGGCATACACTTATCCAGCCCCAGCCCTAGCACGTGACTATCCGATACTGGGCCGATATACACGATACTTGGTATACTACGCTTGATATAGATCTTAAATATTCTTAGAGAATATGACCGGAGAATTGGATAGACTTCGTGCTTTGCTAGAAGCCGATCTTGTCTCGTAAATCGGTAGAACGTAGTACTTGGTACGTACGTGATTCGGATACTCCGACGACCGTATTTACTGCCGAATTATCCGGGGATCTCATGGGTCGCTTCCCGATAATGCACCGATGACGCATAACTCGCACTCATTAATAATCTGGGATTATATAGAAGAAAGAGAAAATTAATCTAGGATTAATTACGGAGATATTTTATCTAGGATAAAATATCGTCTAGAGAGAGAAACGATTAATTTGGAATTAATCGGTAAATTAATATATTCGATATATTAAACGAAATTGGATTTCGACGCGGAATTGAAATTGGATTTTAATTCGGGCGAACGAATTAATTTGGAATTAATTCGTTAGCGACGTGAATAGTGAATTCGCTAGGCGTAATCATTTAATTACGACGCGACGGAAAACTCGCTAATTAGGAATTAGCGAAACCGAGCCCGAGTGTGATTGCGAGCGCATTCGTATTTCGAATACGAGTGCGGCAATGCAAGTCACATCAAGCGTCAAATCAATCGTCACATCAAGCGTCAAATCAAATGTCACTTTGAGTGAGTGATTGATTGATTGATGTGATTGATTGATTGAAAGACCACATGTCACTTTAATAAAGTGAAATGAATAGTTGATGGTTTTAGGTGAAATAGTGTTGGTGGTTGAGAAAAACAATTTCCATTTGATTTTATTTGATAAATAAAATGGTAAATGCTTTGTATTTTCTTGGAAAATATATAAAGGTTTTTGGAAAATCTTTTATCAACTAATACACTTTTTTCTCTCCTCCATTTCTCTCTCACAATTCACACGCCCAAGGGGCTCTTTTCTCTTCTTCTTCACAGCTCACTGCCGTGAGCCAAATGGGAAGCAATAAGTGGTGTTTGTTGCAAAACACAAGTGCTAGCACACTTACGAGAGTTGCGAAGGTGTTAGGGAAGTCCACCCATGAGGCGGGATCCGTTTCGACGAAGCTTGGAGCTTGCGGAAGGACCATTTTCACTCCCAAACCAGTGAAGAATTCTGCACTGCAGTGGCGCCAAACCAGTGAGCATTTTGCTCCATTCGTCTTCAAATCGTCTCAACCGATCGATGTGAGTATTCCCAACTTCGTCGATATGTATTCGCAATGTTTTTCATGCTTTATAATCGATCCGGGACCTTAATAGAAACCACAATGGCATCAAGAGCCTAGGTTTGAGCATGAAAATTTTAGGGCTTAAAATTTGGGTAAATGATGAGCGGAAAATATATCAATATTTACCGCCCCTTTTACTTAATATTTTGTTTAGTTTCTCGGGTTGATGAATGATTTGATGTGTTTTAGTTTATTTTGCAGATAAAATAATATCGGGACTCAATGAAATCATTTAGGACGAAATGTGGATCAAATAAGGAAATTATTGGACTTGATATATTAATTTTGGAGATTGGAAATTTGAAAGGGCGTTTTGACGAAGTGCAGTTTTGGAAATTCCAGTTTTGCACATCTGTCGTATGTTGGACATAACTTTTTACTCAGATATTAGATTGAGCTGATTCAAGTGTCAGATTAAAGAAGACTCAAAGATCTACAACTTTGAAAGAGAAAATATTTTCGAATTCTGAAGATTTCATGACCGAAATTGATGAACCATCCAGAAGTGTGTGGAGTGTAATTATTAAAAGTCATTATCAATCATTTTCAAAGCAAAATATTAATTAATAATTAATTAATAATAATAAAAATTATCAAATCAACACCAAACAAGATAAGAATTATTGGAGCAATTATGGATTTGGTGGAGTAATTAGTGGAGAAATTAATAATGTAATTGGTGGAGAAATTGATTGATGATTTGATGGTGGCAAAATTTTGCCTATAAATACCAAGCCATTTCATTTGTAAAATTCATACTTTCTTCTTTGAAATTCTTAATGAATAAATAAGAAGATTGTATCTAGTTTGTTTATTTTTAGTTTTCAGTAATTAATTTTCAGTTTCGCACTTTCTTTTCTTTACTTTTCAGTTTTTACTTTCCGCAATTTACTTTTACGCACAGTACTTTTCTTTCTTTAATTTTTCAGTTTTTACTTTTCAGTAATGAGGAGGTAATTTCCCAAGCTAGGGTGAAAGGTAATTCTTTTACTGTTACTATTTAGATTAATCTCCCTTAAAAATAATATATTCACTATTTAAAATACTGATTAATAAAGGATACCGCTATATTGGTCGGTTGGCAATTCAATTTAATCTGGTTTAAACCTGACTAATCAAGGATACCGCCAGATTGGTCGGTTGGTAAATTTATTTTGGTACCGCCTTTATGGCTGGATTATGGACAAATATTACCGCCTATATGGCTGGTTGGACTTAATTTGACTTAATCAGGATACCGCCAGATTGGTCGGTTGGTAAAATAATATCACAAGTTTATATATTATTTTATGGGAGATATCTAAATTAGTAGTAGTAAAAGTAATTCCTTTTACCTTAGCATTTTATTTTATTTTACTTTTCAGTTTTACTTTATGTCTTTTACTTTTCAGTATTTTTACTTTATGTCTTTTACTTTTAAGTTGTTACTAGCTAGCCCTAGTTATGTGTTAGTTATCTGGGGTTGTGATGAATTCTAATATCACCGGTTTATAAGGGGTTGTTTTATAGTTTGGGTAATTTAAAGGTTTACTTATTAAGTCTTAAGCTTAATGCTTCTTGTTGTCTGATCACCAATAAGATTGATGTGGTAAATCTAAAATGAACTAGACATAGGGATTTTAGGTTTCAGCCTTAGACTTAATAGCCCACGATCTTCCTTGAGGATAGATAACCCTTTAATAGATTTCCTTACAGGATAGGAATATACCTGTCGGGCGGGGGTAGCCATAATTGGAACTTACACTTAATGAATCCAGATAATTTGGTTGACATAGACATATGGTTCAATTGGGTTAAACTGGGTATTTGTGTCTGACCATCGACAGAGGCTTTTGCATAATTTAGTGTTCCAGGTTAGTAAACTGATTTATTACACAAACATAAAATAACCACTTCATCTTTTAAATGGTATTAGAATGATTCACAACCCTAGATCTTTGTGTCTTTTGTTATTTTCCTTAGTATTTTCTTTTGTCTTTTTATTTATTTATTTATTTAGCAAATCTACAATCAACCAAATCAATCAAGCAATCATTCTCTTCTCCCTCAATTAGATATTTGTAAATAAATAGTATCAATAATTAATAACAACAGTAGAAATTAAGTCCTCGTGGGATCGATATTTTTATACTACTTGAACGATACGTGCGCTTGCGTTATACGTGTGTGTTTACGCCGGTCAAGTTTTTGGCGCCGTTGCCGGGGACTTATATTTCTTGAGTTGTTAATTTTGAAACTATCAATTTACTTATATCTAATTTTCTTTCTTTATTTTCTAATTTTTATTTCTTTTGTTTTCAGGTGATTAAAAAATGGAACACTACTGGGAGATTGAAAGATTACGAGCTTTACAAGAAGATACACCCCACATCTGGGAGCAACAGTCCGGTTTTCTAAGGCCTGTTGTCCAGCCCAACAATTATCACTGGATGCCAGAACCAAGCAATACTATATTTGCTAAACAAAACGCAATGGGGAGATGTGACATTTGTAATGGTAACCACCCTAGAGATTATTGCAAATACAAATACCATCCAGGGTGGCAGAGCTATCAAGATCCTTCTTGTTATGACGAGCCATCACATTTCACAGAACCACATTTTCCATCTTATCCACCATCTACCTATGATCTTCATCAACAACCAGAACCATCAGAGGAAGATCAGTTGCTGAACATGCTCGAAGATATGTTCAAGAAACAAAAAGAAAAGTTAGATACAATGCTTGAAACAAGCCAGAAACAATTTGAAAGTATTCAGAGACAATCAGAATTCATTCAGAGGATGACAAATCAAATGAGACAATTCACAGAAAACCAGAACTACATACCTCAAGAACCAGTTTCAGATGACATAGATGAAGCCTTCGAGTACCAATCATTTCACAATGACACTTCAACAGAGGAGGAGGCTGAGCAGTATCAACAACCAGAGGTATCAGTTCAGGAGCCCGAACCGGCAAAGTCTCAATTTGACTTTTATTATTCAGATTCTGACGAGGATGAAGCTGATCTATTTGTACCAACTGCACCAACAACGGGGGATCAAACTTTCAATCCTCAAAATGAAGATCTTGGAGCATGCTTTACCTTGCTGTTTGAAGAAGATCTATCTGAACCATCCATTCCAGTCGTATCAGAGGATGAAAACCTAATGTCAGAAACATCTTTGCATCCTCGGTTGACAATTTTGAAGCATGTATTTCACAGACGACAGATGAAGAGATGAATACAAGAATTTTACAATACATCTGTGAAGAGAAGGTGGAGCAAGAAACAGAGCAAATGGAGGAGCAAATGTCTGACCTTAATAAAGATCCAGAGCATTCAGGAGAAACATTGCTGTTTTGGGGAGTACAAATTAAAGATATCAACCAGAAGCTTGAAGAATGGAATTTCCATTCCAAGTCAAGCATCATACGAGACCTCCTGATTTTCTTTCTTTCTTTGCAGGAACCACTGGAGTAACAATGGAGCAAAAAGGTGGCACGAGCACTGAATGAGACAAAACTCTTTTTGCCACTTTACCGTTGGAAGAGACCCTTCAAAAGCAACGCTCACGGGATTGTCTTTAATCGGACATCCAAAACGACACTGAAACTCCTTAACAGATGAATTTCAGTCACGTCTGGCTGAAGACGAAAAATTTAGCGCTAGCAGGGAGGCAACCCATGCAATTTGTTGTAATTTGTTTTCATATTTTGTGAACTTTTTAATTTTGTGTGTTATTTTTGTAGGGAAAGGCACAAATGAAGCATTTTAAGACAGAAGGAATTGTGTTTGGCAATCAAAGATGAGAAACAATTCATTAGCGATGGCTGAATAAGGAATGAAATCTTGAGACACATCCTAATGAATTTATACTAAGCGAGTGGCGTATTGCGTACACAATTCCGTTGCCTTAATTATTGCTTTGATTCGCTTTTCTATTGTAATTATCTTGATTTTCGTAGACAGGATCCATACTTTTTGACCTTTCACGATCTCTTTTGTTGTTTAGCTAACAATCGTCCTTTGGAAGATATTAGTGCTATTATTACTCACCCTTTTTCAGGTACTATAAATTCAGCCCGTCATTGCACTTTTGAAGGCATCCTGATTTGAAAAAGAAATACATAAAAAAATGGAAGCCACTTCAAGAAGACGAGTTGAAAACATCTGTGTGTTTTGCGGTACTAGTGTTTGTACTAAGCCACAATACATAGAAGCAGCACAGGAATTGGGTCGAGTCTTAGCAGCAAGGAATATGCACTTAATATATGGCGGAGGAATCTTGGACTTATGGGGATCGTTTCAAAGGCTGTACAGGAAGGAGGCAGTCATGTTTTGGGAATCATCCCAAACCATTGGCAGAGGCGAATCTTATTGGATCATCAAACGGAGAGGAACTGATCGTGCCAGGTATGTCTGAACGACTTGTAGAAATGATTAACCGTTCTGATGCTTTTATTGCTTTGCCAGGTGGCTTGGGCACATTGGAGGAAATTTTTATAGTACTATCTTGGGCGAACCTGAACATACACCAGAAACCGCTTGGACTACTCAACGTTGATGGATTTTATGATTTTCTTTGTGTGTTTCTTGATGATGCTCGGAGAAATGGGTTCGTGTCAAAACCTATGAAAGAACTCCTCTTTACTGCCAGAACTGCTCCGGATCTAATAGACCAACTTATAGCCTATGAACCGAAAGTTGACCCTATCATTTCAAAAATAAAATGGTTTGAGGACGATCGTGGTAAGAAGCGACGAATAAATCTGGATCTTAACCTTTAATTTTCCTGTAGAATTTCAGCTAACCAGGTATTTTTTCTAAACTCTTCTTTCACTGTTTAAGACATTGGGACAATGTCTCATTTAGGTTTGGGGGTGAGGTATAGTTACTAGTACTTTGTGTATTGTGTTTTTATTTTTAGTCCAAAATTTTTCGAAAAATACAAAAAAATTGAAAATTTTCAAAAATTACAAAAATATTTTGCATTTTTGTGTTTTTATTTTAACTAAAAGGTGAAATTGGTAAGAAATAGCCGAGTAAGGAGTTTCCACTCTGAGACGTATTTCAAACCATTTATTTCGAAACAAGTTAATTTTTGTTTATTTCATTTTGAATTATTTAATTTGTGAATTCTCCATAATACTGACTAAAATGAATCTTCATATGCTCATTTGACAGGTATTATCAACATGCATAGTAACATACAGACATGAGCTGTAATTGAAAAGCTTGTAATATTTCGTGCTCTAGTTTAATTGGAGGAAACATCTATTAATAGTTATGGAATAAAAAAAAAAAATCATTTCTGATATAAAAAAAATAAAGTATCTAGATCCGGGTTATTAAGTCTGTAAGAGTGTTTTAACACCTAGTGCCCTAAAACCAACTGGTTTGGGAGTCATTGGCCCAAAGCTCGTTACATGGATCAAAGATACTGCAAAATATATATATCTGAAGTCTGAGTAATTAAGTTCGTAGGGGTGTCTTAACACCTGGTGCCCTAAAGCCAACTGGTTTGGGAGTCACCGACCCAAAGCTCGCTATATAGACGGAAGGTATTGTATATAAATAAAAAGTCAAAATTCAGAAAAATCAAAGAAAAAAATCAGAAAAATCAGAAATTATTCCATTGCTACAAAAAGGTGTGAAATCGATAGAACTTTAGGACAAAAATATTACTCTCTTATCAACTGCACTTATGACTGTTGTGGGCAAAAATGAGTTGTTTAATATTATGTTGGCTGTGTATATGAAGAATGGTAAAAATAATCGGAGAATTTACTTATTTAGTAATTTAGAAAGAAACAAAACAACTAGAAACTTGTATTAGAAGTTTCACCTGATTAGTTACTATCTTCTTTATTCTCTTTTCTCTTGTCTTTTTGCTTTTGTGTGCATTAGTTTTTACTGCCTTTTTACTTTTGTAAAATGTTTGTGGGTATCATTGCTGTAAACCCTCACGAGACTACAACTCGTCCACTAGGGACACCTAGGGGTTTAAAGGCTTGTTGCATACGCTAAATGCAACCGTGATCCCTACGAAAGTGGCTTAGTTTAATTTTAATTTTATTTTGTTTTTTTGCTCGAGGACTAGCAAAATGTTAGGTTTGGGGGTGTGATGAGCGGAAAATATATCAATATTTACCGCCCCTTTTACTTAATATTTTGTTTAGTTTCTCGGGTTTGATGAATGATTTGATGTGTTTTAGTTTATTTTGCAGATAAAATAATATCGGGACTCAATGAAATCATTTAGGACGAAATGTGGATCAAATAAGGGCAATTATTGGACTTGATATATTAATTTTGGAGATTGGAAATTTGAAAGGGCGTTTTGACGAAGTGCAGTTTTGGAAATTCCAGTTTTGCACATCTGTCGTATGTTGGCATAACTTTTTACTCAGATATCGGATTGAGCTGATTCAAGTGTCAGATTAAAGAAGACTCAAAGATCTACAACTTTGAAAGAGAAAATATTTTCGAATTCTGAGATTTCATGACCGAAATTGATGAACCATCCAGAAGTGTGTGGAGTGTAATTATTAAAAGTCATTATCAATCATTTTCAAAGCAAAATATTAATTAATTATTAATTAATAATTAATAAAAATTATCAAATCAACACCAAACAAGATAAGAAATTAGGGAGCAATTATGGATTTGGTGGAGTAATTAGTGGAGAAATTAATAATGTATTGGTGGAGAATTGATTGATGATTTGATGGTGGCAAAATTTTGCCTATAAATACCAAGCCATTTCATTTGTAAAATTCATACTTTCTTCTTTGAAATTCTTAATGAATAAATAAGAAGATTGTATCTAGTTTGTTTATTTTTAGTTTTCAGTAATTAATTTTCAGTTTCGCACTTTCTTTTCTTTACTTTTCAGTTTTTACTTTCCGCAATTTACTTTTACGCACAGTACTTTTCTTTCTTTAATTTTTCAGTTTTTACTTTTCAGTAATGAGGAGGTAATTTCCCAAGCTAGGGTGAAAGGTAATTCTTTTACTGTTACTATTTAGATTAATCTCCCTTAAAAATAATATATTCACTATTTAAAATACTGATTAATAAAGGATACCGCTATATTGGTCGGTTGGCAATTCAATTTAATCTGGTTTAAACCTGACTAATCAAGGATACCGCCAGATTGGTCGGTTGGTAAATTTATTTTGGTACCGCCTTTATGGCTGGATTATGGACAAATATTACCGCCTATATGGCTGGTTGGACTTAATTTGACTTAATCAGGATACCGCCAGATTGGTCGGTTGGTAAAATAATATCACAAGTTTATATATTATTTTATGGGAGATATCTAAATTAGTAGTAGTAAAAGTAATTCCTTTTACCTTAGCATTTTATTTTATTTTACTTTTCAGTTTTACTTTATGTCTTTTACTTTTCAGTATTTTTACTTTATGTCTTTTACTTTTAAGTTGTTACTAGCCCTAGTTATGTGTTAGTTATCTGGGGTTTGATGAATTCTAATATCACCGGTTTTATAGGGGTTTTTTATAGTTTGGGTAATTTAAGGTTTACTTATTAAGTCTTAAGCTTAATGCTTCTTGTTGTCTGATCACCAATAAGATTGATGTGGTAAATCTAAAATGAACTAGACATAGGGATTTTAGGTTTCAGCCTTAGACTTAATAGCCCACGATCTTCCTTGAGGATAGATAACCCTTTAATAGATTTCCTTACAGGATAGGAATATACCTGTCGGGCGGGGGTAGCCATAATTGGAACTTACACTTAATGAATCCAGATAATTTGGTTGACATAGACATATGGTTCAATTGGGTTAAACTGGGTATTTGTGTCTGACCATCGACAGAGGCTTTTGCATAATTTAGTGTTCCAGGTTAGTAAACTGATTTATTACACAAACATAAAATAACCACTTCATCTTTTAAATGGTATTAGAATGATTCACAACCCTAGATCTTTGTGTCTTTTGTTATTTTCCTTAGTATTTTCTTTTGTCTTTTTATTTATTTATTTATTTAGCAAATCTACAATCAACCAAATCAATCAAGCAATCATTCTCTTCTCCCTCAATTAGATATTTGTAAATAAATAGTATCAATAATTAATAACAACAGTAGAAATTAAGTCCTCGTGGGATCGATATTTTTATACTACTTGAACGATACGTGCGCTTGCGTTATATGTGTGTGTTTACGCCGGTCAGTAAACTTGTTTTGAGCATGATTTGAATGAATTGAATGTTTGAGTATGCTTATAACATGTTTAATTAGTGATTGATTGGATCAATTTTAATGAAATAATGATTGGATCAATTTTTCCCCAAAAAAATTCATGTTGGCCGATGTGTAATGTATTTTGGTATTCTTGGAATTTTTCATTTTGATTCATTGGATGAGTTGTAATGATGTTGGATGATGTTAATTTAAGATTGAATTGGATTTAATTTTGAATTGAACAAAATCCCCAAAATGCTTATGGTGCCGAATGGACTTAATGCCCTAATGTCTTGGGAATTTTGATTTTGTGACATTGGATGTGTATGAAATCAAATTGGATGGTGATTTAATGTCGATTGTGGGTTCGATTGGATTGAAACCAAATCGGACACAAAATCCCTCCTTGGCCGAGAGCATTAAAAGCATGTAATGGGTTTGATTTTTTCATTTATGTGTTGGACATGTGATGATGATAATGAGCATGATTAATTGGACTAATTTCATGTTTTGGAAATATTGATTTGGGTGATTAATCATGTAATGCACTTTAGGTAATTAAATTGCGGAATTGGATTCATGTAATTTAGTTATTTAGGCCTTAAATTGGATTTGGGCTTATTATGTTGTAATTGGGCTAATTGGGCTTGATTTTATCAAGTTGGGTTTAGGCCAAATGGATTGGATCCAATTGGGCCCAAAACCACTACCATAAAGCCCAAATGCAACTTATAAACCTTTAAAGTTTAATTGGGCCTAATGGGCCTAAATTGATTTCTAGGCTTATGGGGTTACTCCTTGATTGGGCTTTGGTTGCCGAAGCCCACGCCTTAAAAAAATTAATTAAAGCCCATTAGACTTGAATTGAATTGACGTTGGAGTTACGTTTCGGGCTTTGAGACCCGAAGCGATTAAATTTGGAATTTAAGTCGTTAAAGGTTATTAAATAAAGTGTAATATTTAATTTGGAATTGAATAGTGAATTAGTATTAAATACATGTTAAATTGGATTTAATGATGTAGTTTAATTTAATTCATGAATTCGTACTTTGAGTACTTATTCGCAAAAACGAGTTTGACTCGAGCAAAATCAAATCGTTATTTGAACATTGGATGATCACATAATTATCAGATTAATTAATTTGATTAGATTGATTGATAGCATGCTTATGTGTGAATACGTGGTTGTGATGAATGAATAATGTATATTGGATGGATATTAGTCGGGTGGGGCAATTTTGGAAATTGTTGTAATAAATTCGATTTATTAAATTGGACCTGCTTGTCCAGCCTTATCACCTTTATTCTCTTTGTATTCTCTTCTCACCTATTCCCCTCAATGTAAATGAGGTTTCTTTAGAAGTGTAGTGTAACGGGTAGAAGTAATACAAGTGCTAGCTTGAGTGAGAAAGGGAGAGATTTGATCTAGGATCAATGTGTTAAGTATCCATCCGCATATCATTATTATTTATTTTCATACTCGCTTTATTATGTATTTAGAATGCATGTTTAAGGGTGTATGATGATGAGACCTTAACAAAGATAATGAAATTGGTAGCCAATTTGCACGCGAAAAGCCCTCATTAAAATATCATGCGTCTTTTCCTTCCATTGAGTGATTCTTGCTCAAGATCCTAGATTGGCATGGGTTGTTGGCCAAAGTCAAGCCCTTGTCCGTCGAAGATGTGCTTGAATCACGAAGCTTTGTTCCATATTGGCGTCTTGTCCAAGTTGTGGTTTGTTGGCCAAAGTCAAGACCACTTCTTGTCCATCGACATTGATTACGAAGCTTCCATGGTCAATGGGTCCGCGCTTGACTGGGATCATCAGGTTTGTTGTGCCAAAGCCAAGGCCTAGTTGATTCAGAGGAAAAAGGTTAGGCTATATATTGGATATATAGGCATATATAAGATATATGTTTCGGACTTGGATGTCCACCTACCGGATCTAGGAGTTGGATGAGATCCAATTGATCTTAGAGATCTACCTAGTTGATTATCATACAATTTGTTGGCCAAAGTCAAGATTGTGTGATATTTAACGGGATCCTAGCCCACTAGGAAACACGGTTTCCCGAGTACTCGACAGAGGGTTAGAGGCTCGACGAAAAATAGTGGGAGGCAAGAATTGAATTTGCAATATTCGTTCAATTACTCGCGCATAGCCTCAAACAAATATCACTCGTCAAATATATTAAAAGTATTAGTTGGACTAATATTTAATGTTGTTTTAATATACAGTTGGACTGTATTATAATTGATTATATATAATTGGATTATATTAATCAATATATTTGAATTAATTAATTTCAGTTTACAGTTGATTTTATAATTGGATTATAGTAATCAATGTAATTGAGGTTAATTAATTTGGATTATATTGATTATATAGTTGGACTATTATAATCATTATAAATATATAGTACCACTAATCGTTGATTAAATGTTAGACTATGTAATCAAAATAAAATTGAAAAGTTGGATATTTAAAATATAATCTGGGATTAAAATATTTTAAATGATTTAATTTTCAAATTGGGAATAAATAATATGTTACTTTATTTGATAAAATAACTCATTATACCTTAAGCCCAAAATTAAGCAAAATAAGTAGAGCATAAAATCTTTGGAAGATTTATGTGATGATGACTTTAATGCTTAATTTAATATACTTGTCATAAATCTAATTTTAGATTTAAGAAGTATTAAAATTGCAATAAATAATTCTTGGAGAATTAATTGACTATTCTAGAGGTGAAAAGTCAAAGTTTGCAATTGGGCATGTTGCACGAGGTGCACATCGTTTCAATATTCTAAAACCCAAGGCTTGTCCTAAGGTTCCTGAAATATTGAAAAAGGATAATTGACATATCCCAAAGTGACTACCATTTGGATATGGCAGACACGAAGGAATTAAAGAAAGGGCAAGGCTCTGACTTTAAAAATGTTTGTCAAAGTTATGTTCACTACTAGTATTGAAATTATTTTTAAATACTTAGTATGGTACATAAAATATATGTATTGATGTTCAGAATCTGCTTTGAGCAGGATACTGACTTCAGGCTGAGATTGTTCTGCGAATCGGAAACGGGACGAAAGTCGCTGTTTCGACCGTAGATACCTAAGTTTAGGAACTACCCTTCGGGTGTGTACTTAAATTAGGAACTGTTATAATGTAACTAGTTTGACTAGAGACATTATCTCTATATCAGTGTTTAATCCATTGTGGATAAACCTTTATATTCTAGAACACTAAGTGTTTCATTATATAAAGATGATACTGAGATAAACACATTAGATGTGAATAACAGAATTTATATTTTGAATATATTAAAATCTCAAAACATATATAAAATGACAAATAAATAGCTCAAATTGATTTGATCAATAGAGACTTATTGTGGCATTGTTGTCTGGGACACAATTAAACAAGACTCGTATATCCGCACTTTTGAAGAGTGGGTACTAGGACTGATTTGACTATTCAAATAAAGTCTACGAATCTAGTTTGTTAGGTAAAGTACCTAAAACACTGTTTACTTGGTAATAGTGTAAGTGCCACCGATCTGTTAGCCCTATTCATGGTGAAGTTAGTGGGCCCATATCTAGCTAGGCTAGATATGAACATGAATATTTCGTGACCTTAACGGATGTGGCATCACGTTATTGTTATGTGTTTCTTTTGAAGAACACAGATCGGAAACTATTAGAGTTTCGACACGAAGTAGATAAACAGATCTACTATAGTATTATGCCGTCACGGTAAGACCGTAATGGAAAATACTTAAGCAGTAAGTTTCAAACATACATGAAAGAGTATAGTATTCTTTCAGATGAGGACTCCTCCCGAGACACGTCAGTTAGACGGTGTGTCCGAACGAAAACCGAATTTTGTTGGACTTGATTAGGTTTATCACGAGTCGCTCTGAGCTATCATTTCCTTCAACGGATATGTATTAACAGTGCAAAACTTATTTAGAATAAGGTTTCATATAAATCTGTTTGACAGATATCATATAGGATATGAATAGGAAAGAAACAGGGTTTCTCATTCCTAATAATTTGGGTATGCCGGGCATAACGTTTGGATGATACCAAACTAGAACCCAAATTGGATAAGTGCCAATAATAGGTTATCCTAAGGGAAACCATAAGTATAGTACTTGTAAATCTCACATGAGAACAATGTGATTGTTGCTCACCATGCGGTTTTTCCTGAGAGGAATACCGATATGCAGTGGTCAGTGGGAGGATAGTGATGCTCGATGAAAATCGGAGTAATACTGTTCAAGTCACGAAGTCCGTAATGGAACACATATAGTTCATCAAGGATGAAACTAAACCATTAATCTTCGAATACACAAGAACCGCGTAGATCGGAGAGAATCAGGAAACAACCTGGGGTATGGGTTTCTGATGTAACCCCTTAATGATTCTTGTGTATATAAGGAGGTTAGTGGGAGAGAACTGATAATGAAATTCCCATAAAGCAATTGTTGAAAGCTTGGCTTTCATAGATATTCTCCGTAGAATTCTGGGGAGTAACAACCTTTATTCAAGGAATAAAGATCTACTGGGATAGATTTGGAGTTGTTAACACTCTCTGGGAAATTGTACATTTAAAATGTACTTGATATGGTGTCTCATACGCTTTGAGCATATGGAGTCACAATCAGGACAATCCAAGTGATAGTCACTGGATTGAAGTTAAGGACATCTGTTAGTATCTTAGAGAACTAAATATGCTGTCTTAAACTATGGAGAAGGAGAACTTGAAGTGACTGGGATCACTACCGCAAGTTTCCAAACAGTTAAATACTGCGGTACTATAAAGTTTGAATAACGGGACAGTGAGCTGGAAATCTTCCGAGCAAGATACTGTTGCCGAATAAATAACAAATGCGGATTATTGCTGCAGCTGAGGCAGCAATAGAAGCCATTTGGGTCGATAATAAATCTAATTAGATTAGATATAGTTCTGTTAGCAGCTGAGCTAGGCGTCAGCACAAGGCTAAAGAATTAAAGGTCTCATCGACGATCCAGATATATACTTCTATATCATCTGATTCGTTAGGATCATACATCGTGGCGATGTGATGATCGTATAAATCGCGTCAGACGATAATCATGCAAATCCGCTGATGAAAACCTTTTCTCAGCAATTTGAGCGAACCGTACATAGTTCGGGTGTTCGACACTTGAGTGACTGGCTATGTGCCAAGTGGGAGATTGTTGGATAATATGACCCATAGCGTCACTATTTGTACAGATCATAGTGTTGTTGTACAAATTAACTATGTGACAAGGAAATTGCACTCTCATCATTTGTGATTAGATCACCTTAGATATATAAATGAAGAGAGGTCCCTATGATTAGTTCCTGGATTGAGATGATATGAGACAGTATCAGTCCACGAAGGATTAATCATTAAATATCCCTAGCCGGAGTATTATCGAGACTGGACATCGATAATGCGGAATAGGCTAGTATTGCACTTGTGCGCGTTGTGAGGGCACAACGGCATAGTTCTCATATATTTGGGTATTGGATACTCATGCAAGTGCGATAGGAGGTTGTGTTTCACCGATGGTACGGGAAACAGCTTCGCTCTGGATAGACCCCTCGGAATCCCATTGGTATTATGACTATGTGTCTATGGGAGTCCGACATCAGGGTAGGTGTGTATGGTCTTAACCTGAGACTTGTACCGCTAATGCTTACGACAATCAGTATACTTTTGTTGAGGTCGTCTAGGACTCTAACCGGTTCTGTGTACGCCGATGCTGGGTATATTGAGAATCGTATAGTGTTGGGTGTGATGTCAAGACGGAAGTATCACTCCAGTCATAGTGGAGATGATGTCACGCAGGATACGGTATTAGTGCTCTTAAGTGCTGGCCAGCCATCGGGATATTATGACAAGGTCATGTATATCCGATTATAGAGACTAGTTACCAGACATCTGATGTGTGCTTCGGACGGGGCATACACTTATCCAGCCCCAGCCCTAGCACGTGACTATCCGATACTGGGCCGATATACACGATACTTGGTATACTACGCTTGATATAGATCTTAAATATTCTTAGAGAATATGACCGGAGAATTGGATAGACTTCGTGCTTTGCTAGAAGCCGATCTTGTCTCGTAAATCGGTAGAACGTAGTACTTGGTACGTACGTGATTCGGATACTCCGACGACCGTATTTACTGCCGAATTATCCGGGGATCTCATGGGTCGCTTCCCGATAATGCACCGATGACGCATAACTCGCACTCATTAATAATCTGGGATTATATAGAAGAAAGAGAAAATTAATCTAGGATTAATTACGGAGATATTTTATCTAGGATAAAATATCGTCTAGAGAGAGATAACGATTAATTTGGAATTAATCGGTAAATTAATATATTCGATATATTAAACGAAATTGGATTTCGACGCGGAATTGAAATTGGATTTTAATTCGGGCGAACGAATTAATTTGGAATTAATTCGTTAGTGACGTGAATAGTGAATTCACTAGGCGTAATCATTTAATTACGACGCGACGGAAAACTCGCTAATTAGGAATTAGCGAAACCGAGCCCGAGTGTGATTGCGAGCGCATTCGTATTTCGAATTCGAGTGCGGCAACGCAAGTCACATCAAGCGTCAAATCAATCGTCACATCAAGCGTCAAATCAAATGTCACTTTGAATGATGTGATTGATTGATTGAAAGACCACATGTCACTTTAATAAAGTGAAATGAATAGTTGATGGTTTTAGGTGAAATAGTGTTGGTGGTTGAGAAAGCAATTTCCATTTGGTTTTATTTGATAAATAAAATGGTAAATGCTTTGTATTTTCTTGGAAAATATATAAAGGTTTTTGGAAAATATTTTATCAACTAATACATTTTTTTCTCTCCTCCATTTCTCTCTCACAATTCACGCCCAATGGGCTCTTTTCTCTTCTTCTTCACAGCTCACTGCCGTGAGCCAAATGGGAAGCAATGAGTGTGTTTTGTTGCAAAACACAAGTGCTAGCACACTTACGAGAGTTGCGAAGGTGTTAGGGAAGTCCACCCATGAGGCGGGATCCGTTCGACGAAGCTTGGAGCTTGCGGAAGGACCATTTTTCACTCCCAAACTAGTGAAGAATTCTGCACTGCAGTGGCGCCAAACCAGTGAGCGTTTTTGGCTCCATTCGTCTTCAAATCGTCTCAACCGATCGCTGTGAGTATTCCGCAACTTCGTCGATATGTATTCGCAATGTTTTTCATGCTTATAATCGATCCGGGACCTTAATAGAAACCAACATATTGTATGTGGTTGGTCCATCTATGACGAAAAATACCACTGTCTTCATAGTACTTCCCACTTGCAGGTCCAATGGAATAACTCCTTTTGTTGTCGTCGCCCCTCCATTAAAGCCGGTAAACACCACTTCCGTAGGGAGAATGTCTTCTTCGGACTTTGCCAAACGTCATAGCATCCTAACTGGTATTGCATTAATGGCCACCCCGTTATCAATTAGTACTTTGGTGACAGGTATCCCGTTAGCCTTTGCCTTTACATACAACGGCCGCATGTGCTTCGTCATTTGTGTTGGTGGCTTCGGGAAAAATACTCTCCCTGATAGCCCTATTTCCATTGCTTGATCGCCCTCAACTTGCGGCGATTCCTCTTCCATGTCCCATCTGGAAAGTGGCAACGTGGCTGGTGAATTCTGGGAGACATGATTGACAGTCAATCTCCGTTTTTCGGCTCTGGTGAGGGTCCGTTTTACCTTAGGCGTCCCATATAAGACAAGGAACATATATCGTCCCAAATCTTCTGAGAAGCCGATTCTGTGAAATTCCCCTTCTCCTTGATTCGGTCTTGATGTCTATTTCTTCTTCTACATCGGTCATCTCCTCATCTTCAGCTTCACTGTCTATGATTGAGAGCGCTGCAAATTCAGTTTTATCACCCTCATAAACGTCCTCGCTTGTTCCGGCTTCCCAATTGTTATCTCCCATGAATTTCTCAGGCAATAGATAATGATTAGCCACCACTGGCGGCATACTGCCGAACTGAATGACGATAGACGACTCTTCATCGTCTGTTTCGTCCTGTTTTCGTCTGCCGAATTTAGTTCGCAACTTATCATTGTTCCTTATTTGCCTGTGGTGGCCTTTGCTTCACCTTGTCGACGCATCAAACGTCCATAATTCATTTGGTGTCGCCTCAACTGCATCCTCGTCATTTCGTCTACAAAGGGATAGTTCATGCCTGGCCGCTGGCCCGAGTGTGGCTTTTGGTACGAATGCCAAACATTGGGCCGATTAATCTTCGACCTGAACGTCCTTACATTCTGGACGAAATTTGAATTCGACCTATAAAACCTTGAGGCGAAGGTCCGGGGCTGCCATGATGATGGCTTTCTCTTTGCAGGCCTTTCGCAAGTGTCTTCTAACTCTTTCCAGAGCGCTTGGACGATGACGGTGCTGTCCTTCGTCAAGCATTAATTTGACTTTCGGCAGGTTCATCTTGGCAAGGTCTGGATTGATCATGTTCAACCCCACCGATTTTGGAAACGGGTCGCTGTCCACTGCCATCTTTTTCTCGAACGTAATTCGTCCAGATTCTATGGCATCCTGTAAGACATTACGAAAAACAAGGCAATTATTAGTTGTATGAGACCATGCATTGTGCCACTTACAATATTTTTACTACCGATTTGCTCGGCTGTTGACAACGTATGTCTGTCGCTCAAGCTAATTTGCTTGTCCTTATGCAACTGGACAAATATAGCATCGACTTTAGTAATATCAAAGGAGAAGCTCCTACTCTTTTTATCATTCTTTTCACTCGCTTGGGGTTCCGCCCACGTCTTACAAACGTAAGGTTTCCCTTTAACCAATTCGGCCAAACATAAATCAGCCGACTCGGTGTTTACTTCACCCATTTCATAGTCGATATTCCTATAATATGTCCATTTTCTCGAATTCTTCATTTGCTCATCTTCTCGTAATAATCGCTTATAACGTACCACACTAGTGGTGAGTTGGGGAAGGTCCTAAAACTCGCGATCCTGAAACTTCTTTTTTAGATCGAGATTTAAGCAACCTTGAGCGATCCTCACAAATTCTTTTTCGGGCAAAGACACGTAACATCGGCCTCGGGCTACCTTAAACCGTTGTAAAAATGTCTCGGCCCACTCTCCTCGCAATTGTCTTAGGTTTGCCAAATCGGCTAAGGCCACTTCAGATTCAGCCTTGTAAAATTACGCATGAAACAGTTGCTCCATCTGCTGCCAACTTTCCACCGAATTGGCCTGCAGACTGACATACCAGGAGAAACCTACCCCTGACAGTGATCCGTGAAATAATCTCAGCTTGTGGAAATCATTGACTTCCCCACACTGGAGGGTAAATCGTCATACGTGTTCCATGATAGAAACTTCCTCAGACCCCGTAAATAGAGAAAAATCTGGTATCTTGTAGTTTTTAGGCCATGGATAGGCCACATCGACCCAATCAGGATACGGTTTCCGATATCTTGGCCGAATTGGCCGTATGCCTAGACCAAATTGGTTTTGAAGGATCTCAGTCATTTGCTCCCTTAGCATATCATTTCCATTAAACGACATAGCTATGGGCGGTGGCTGCGGTCCTCTCAAGAGTGGGACATAATCATGATTCTGCCCCTGAGAAACCTGAACATCCTGAGGCAACACCACTTCATTTTGTGCCATATTTGGCCCTTGGTGTATATTCGGCCCTAATTGTGGGCCATTGCCTCCAAGACTTATTCCTCCCCTAAGAACCGTAGGGATGTTGGTCCCCTGTGGAGGAACATTACTAGGACCAGCCTCCTGACTGCTCACCGCATGGAGGGGCGTAGTCCACGGCAGCGCTGTCCCGCCGTTTACACATTTGGCCATTAATTCATTCATCGAGCTTAGATGTTTAGCCATGTTTTCATAATGCGAATTGGTAGTTGATACGAATTATCTATGACATGCGCATTTTGAAGCCTAACCTGTTCGACAACATCCTGTGTGAATTCACCGAACAACGCGAGCATCGCGTTAAGGCTGAGATCTCTCATAGATTCGTACCGACTAGCATCTGCTAGACCCTCGAATTGACCCACTATGGCTGGAACGTTGGGCTGGTTGGTTTGCTCCAGTCCTCCTTCCTCCACAGTTGAGCCAGTTTGAGCGTTCTTTTTCGGAGGCATCTCCACTTTTTACACCAAGTCTCCCACTGTGGTCGCCAAAAACTGTTTGCGCAATTTTTAATGCTTGAAGAAAGAAGAGCGTGTAAGGTTCAAACCTCCTGAGACAATGTCCTGTGGTCGCCAAAAACTGTTTGCGCAATTTTTAATGTGTGAAGAAAGAATAGCGTGTAAGGTTCAAACCTCCTGAGACATTGTCCCAACAAGGGGTGTTTGATTAAGTGAATAAGCCTCCAAGGGGCGCAAGCACACAAGTTACAGTCCTAAGATTACAATCTAAGAAATGAAAAATAAAAATATGCTCATTTGAGTCTTCATTTTATCGGGCTTTCCTCTCTTGGCATAGATAAGCTTTTATAGTGAAGTTTGTCAACCGTTTTAAGCGGTTCCAGTATCTCCCTGCAGTTGCTGGATCGTGCCTGTAACTGCTGAGCTGCGCTTCTCGACTGTTTGGTTGTGGAGGAAAACTGTCAAACTGCCATGATCGTGGAAGTAACCGTATCATGGGTTTTCGTCCTAAACGTAACCGCATCATGGGCTTTCATCCTAACCGCTGGTCCCATCGCCCCACGCTCTTTGTCGCCCTTCGGTCCATCGCCATTCTTCCCTTCGCTCTTTCTTTAGTCTCAGGGCGATTTCGTTTTATGGTGGAGATTTTCGTCTGTTAACAGTAATCAAAGATATATTTTTTTTCTGTTGGGGTGTATAAAACCGGGTTCGGTTCGGGTTTCGAGTGGAACCGGAATCTATCCGGAAAAATTAATTTTCGATATTTTAGAATCAAAATCTACCCAATTAAATAGAGTATCTTATTTTTTTTATTTCTAATCGATTCTAATCCGATTCCGATTTTAAATAGGGTACCCTAATTTTACAACATTATGAAATTATTGAGAACCGAACCCAATGTTACACAAGGGTCTGTCAGTTATTCTGTCTGAATTGCAGCACTCATCAAATTTGCTTTCTTTTTCTGCAATTAAGATGTGTTTGTGGGGTAAGTTTTATGAAAATATGAATTTGAAAAATAAAATACCATTAAAGGAATTTTTTTTTTTAAATGAAGAACAATTGTATTAATTATTATCAAACAAAGACTAAACATGCCAAGATTATCACAATGGATATAAACATAATAGCATAGATTAACATGAGATTATCAAAATAAGAAATTCAATCAGTGATAAACTAACGCTGAACTTATGGTATAAATTCTATTAATTATAAAGTTTTCTTAATAAAAAAGAAAGATAATTTCATTGCTAAGATGTAATAATGATCTTATAAGAAAAATATTTTGAATATGTCTTAACATGTTTGTTTATGTTGTTAGCTTAAAAAATTGGTTCCCAAATCAGGAAAAAAAAAAAATCGGTTCCAAAACCATATACAAAATTAGAGCAATAACAAGTTCCAAAACTGGTTCTAGAATCGGTTCTGTTTAATGGTCTGGTTTAGATTCTTACTTTTGTAGAATCAGAATCGAATCGCTTAAAACCGATTTCGTATTTTTAGAACTGTAACCGACCCTAAACGAATCGGTTCCGATTCTTTACCCTAAAAAACGGATCGATTCTAATCAATTCCAGATCGAACCGAATCCGATGCACACCCCTATTTTCCGCAACCTCTCTTCCATGAGACGATTGGTCCTCTTTAGGAGGGTTCAAGATCCTTCATCTTTGCATGGTTTTGTTCCCGTAGAGAGCTCACTACGTGGAGTGATTGTTGGGCATTTTTAACTTTAATTCATATGATCACTTGATCTATTATTATGACATATTGAGTTGCAATTGCCGTTAGTGAGACTTGAATCTTGGATCTTTAAAGTCTATATAAGGTTTTGTAGTAGACTTTAAGCCCAACAAATCACTTCTCATGAGGAAGCTCTCTACAGAGACAGAATCATGAGGGGATGAAGGGACAATGTCCTCTCATGAAAAAGCGGTTGTAGATAAACATGCATTCAGTATTAGTTTAACAGCTTTGTTTTTAAATGACTTAAATTTCTTTTGATATATAATTATTTGTCATTCAAACTTCACGCCCTTTATGGATTTTTTTTTTTAGATATATGATGATCTCTTTCTCCTCACTTAAAATAATTACGATGAGACATAGATATCTGAAGAATATCGGGGACGAATACAAGGATGTCTATCACCTCCTCTCCCCATTGATATCCCTACTGCAGTTTCGGAAAATATAACTGTTGACGGCTGATTTTGGTCTCAGGGTAATATTGGAATATCACTCCCGAGAAAATCCTCTCTCAATAGTGAATTTGTTTGGTTATGGGGGACCAAAGGCAAACTTAGCGAAAAGCAGATAAACACACCAATCAAGAAGGGGATTTAACGTGGTTCGGCGGATTTGGATCCGACCTACGTCCACGGACACAAACGGGATGGTACTTTTTATTACTAAAATATGCTTCTCGGATCTCTTTTGTGTTTACAAGTCAGAGCTTGATGATTCTGATGTCCACTTTTTACCTTCAACTTGTTACCCCCCTTACCAATGCTCTACCCTCCTATTTATAATAGTGTAGAAATCATATTCCTATTTGTACAAGAATTTCCTAGTTGAAACAATTTCATTTCCCATAAGGATTCCTAGTCAAAACTGTTCCCTTTTCCCATAAGGATTCCTAATCAAAACTACATTTACTTCATTTATCCTATTAGGATATTAACTCACCAGTTTTCCTTATGAAAATAGGATAACTTGTCATCTTATCCACAATGATAGGGTGTTATCTTCTGGAGCACGCCTCGCTATATGGTCGGTCTTCATGAGGTCGGTCACAATAGTTTTTTGTACTGAGAGTGCTGCTGTCGACCTGATAATTGCCCGGTCATCCAATCTTTAAGTGGTCGGATTAACGATCTTAAGTGCTCGGCCCCTGACTCATGTGGTCGGGTCGGTATTAATGATCCAGACCAATAAGGGAATTACCCTTTTACCCCTGTCGTGCTGCTTAAATGACATAGTGCCCGGAAAACACCATCAACATCTGTCCCCTAGTTCTCGGTTCCAACGAGTATACAAGTTGGTGCCGGGAACTATAAAAAGATGGTGTGCTGATCGCCTTGCTGGTGGTGGCTCCAGAAATCACAGAGAAAAACGCATTTGGCTGCAAATCTGGTCATTCCTGCCACCTTCATGTGCTCAGTCAAAGAGGATCTCGATATCTACTCGTGGAAAAAATGTTTTGCCCTTATGCTGATGACGATCGACTCGGTGGGACGTAACCCGATCCCGAGCTGAGAAGAACATTTGGCTCTGGGGGAATGTACCTCCCCAGACCAATAGAGGGCCGACCATGTGGGAGATGCTTCGATCCCATGCCGATGATAAGTCTCTCGGTGGGACGTATCCCGACCCCGAGCTGAAGAAGACTTGGCTCTGGGGGAATATTACATCCCCAGTCCAAAGAATAAAATCCAGATCCGAGCCGATTAACCAAGCGGTCTCGGTGGAACGAAATCCAGCCCCGAGCCGATAAAACAATTGGCCTCGGCGGAACGAAATCCAGCCCCGAGCCGAATAAACAAGTGGCCTCGGCGGAACGAAATCCAGCCCCGAGCCGAATAAACAAGCGGCCTCGGCGGAACGAAATCCAGCCCCGAGTCGAATAACCAAGCGGCCTCGGCGGAACAAAATCCACCCCAAGCCGAATAAACATCGGCCTCGGCGGTACAAGAGCAGACCCGAGCCAAGAAGAAACATCGATCTCGACGGTACAAGAGCAGACCCGAGTCGGAAAGAAACATCGGTCTCGGCGGTACAAGAGCAGACCCGAGCCGGAAATAAACTTTGGTCTCGGCGGTACAAGAGCAGACCCGAGCCAGGAAGAAACATCGATCTCGGCGGTACAAGAGCAGACCCGAGCCGGAAAGAGACATCGGTCTCGGCGGTACAAGAGCAGACCCGAGCCGGAAAGAGACATCGGTCTCGGCGGTACAAGAGCAGACCCGAGCCGGAAAGAAACATCGGTCTCGGCGGTACAAGAGCAGACCCGAGCCGGAAAGAAAACATCGGTCTCGGCGGTACAAGAGCAGACCCGAGCCGTAAAACATATATCAACAAAACGAACTCGGCGGTACAAGAGCAGACCCGAGCCGTAAAAAAATATCAAAACTATTGTGTGGACCACAACAAACAAGCATAAATAAATGTCAGCCTAAGACAGAAGAGGTCTTACTCACATTTTTGGGATCCGTTGTCTTTCTTGCAACTCTACAAAGGTCACTACAAGTAAGACTCTTCTTAATACATCCTCTCTGCATCTCAGAATTCCATGCATCCGACCGGATGACTTCCGCTATCAACTTTGGTCGACCTCAAAAACAGAATGGTCTATGTACTCACTGAGATAGCCTTCTTTCACCAAGTCTTCCACCTTCTCCCGCAGGTCTCTCCACCCATTCGTGGCATGTCCCCTTACGTTATGGTAGATACAGTAAGCCCTACTATTTCCCTCCTCAATCGGGAACCTTCTCAAATTAGGCTCGGCCAACAGACATTTGTCCTGGATTTCCCGAACTATCTGGGTCATAGGTTTGTTCAGGGGGGTGTATATTGTCCTTCCCCGCGACACGGTTGACTTGGACAGGTGACTTCATCTCTTGAACATTACTACTCGGAGGTGTCGGTCTGAGTTTCTTCTGCTGCTCCGGGACCGATCTCCTCAAATTTCTGATCGAATCCCACTGATTGTCTGACCTGAGTATCTTAGCCTTTCGGGTGTCTACTCCCCGGACAATCTTTTTCTCCTCCTCTATTAAGATAAACTTCCTGGCCAACTCCAGGGCAGTGGCATAATCCAATATGTCTTGAATCCTCAGGTGAGTCCACAACTTCCCGACTTTCAGACCTCCCTTGAGACTTTCTAGTGCTTCTGATGACTCGTACGCTCCGACCTCGAGCACCAAATTGTGGTACCTTTCAATAAAATTCCTCAGGGGCTCATCATCCCCCTGCTTCATCAGTCTCAATTCTCCCACCATTTTCTTTGGGACGCATGCCCCTTTGAAGTGTCGTATGAATGACTTCCTCAGTTGTGCGAAGTTGCTGATGCTCCTTGGGGCTAGGCTTCTATACCATAGGATGGCGGGTCCACTCAAGGTTAGGGGGAATACTTTGCAGATGACATCTCTTACTACTCCCTGGACTTCCATCAACAAGACAAAACTTTCGATGTGTGATTTCGGGTCAGAGTGGCCTTTGTAGGGTGCCATGGTCGGCATGCTGAATCGCTTTGGGAATCTTGCCGACCTTATTTTTTCCGCGATGGGAGATTCATCTTTACCGTCCTGGACATCCCCTCTGTTTGCATTGGGATGTACTCCCCATTTGATCAGCTCCTCCCGTAACCAAGATTTTATGTTGCTATCTTTGGTTCCACTCCGCCTCATGCGGTCTTCTTTCTTTCTATTATCCCGGGGTAGGTGCTTCTCGTGGCCGGTATCTTCTCGTACTTCTTCGTCATATTCTTTCTTCTCCTTTCGCCGGGTGTTGCGAAGGCTATCATAGGAGGGGTCTGGTGACGATTTGTCACTCTCTTCATCCCATGTGTCCTCGGTCCGGGAATCTCCCTGGACCACTACAGATCTCACCCTGTAAGGGTCTCTCCTCCGGGGTCTGCCGTCCTCACTTATATCGACAATTCTCTTTCCTTCTGCTATGTCGTTCTTCGTCGGCTAGTCTCGGCCTCGAATTTTCCATTGTGTGCTCCTTCTATCCTTTCCAAACGGTCTACTATGGTTTTTAGCATAGTTTGGCTTTCCTCCCTTTCTTTCCTAAGGTTCTCCTCAATCTTCTCCATCCAATCTGCAGCCGAGCTCCCTGATGGTTGGTGGCTTCCGTCTTCCGCCATTCTCTCACTACGCGAGTTGCTTTTTGTTGAGTTCCCCACAGACGGCGCCAACTGTTGACGGCTGATTTTGGTCTCAGGGTAATATTGGAATATCATTCCCAGAAAATCCTCCCTCAATAGTGAATTTGTTTGGTTATGGGGGACCAAAGGCAAACTTAGCGAAAAGCAGATAAACACACCAATCAACAAGGGGATTTAACGTGGTTCGGCGGATTTGGATCCGACCTACGTCCACGGACACAAACGGGATGATACTTTTTATTACTGAAATATGCTTCTCTCTCGGATTCTTTTGTGTTTACAAGTCAGAGCTTGATGATTCTGATGCCACTTTTTACCTTCAACTTGTTACCCCCCTTACCTATGCTCTACCCTCCTATTTATAATAGTGTAGAAATCATATTCCTATTTGTACAAGAATTTCCTAGTTGAAACAATTTCATTTCCCATAAGGATTCCTAGTCAAAACTGTTCCCTTTTCCCATAAGGATTCCTAATCAAAACTACATTTACTTCATTTATCCTATTAGGATATTAACTCACCAGTTTTCCTTATGAAAATAGGATAACTTGTCATCTTATCCACAATGATAGGGTGTTATCTTCTGGAGCACGCCTCGCTATATGGTCGGTCTTCATGAGGTCGGTCACAATAGGTTTTTGTACTGAGAGTGCTGCTGTCGACCTGATAATTGCCCGGTCATCCAATCTTTAAGTGGTCGGGTTAACGATCTTAAGTGCTCGGCCCTGACTCATGTGGTCGGGTCGGTATTAATGATCCGGACCAATAAGGGAATTACCCTTTTACCCTTGTCGTGCTGCTTAAATGACATAGTGCCCGGAAAACACCATCACAATAAATTTTAATCTTGTTAAACATTTTCTTATTAATCGACTCACTTTTATCTAATTTTGAAATAAGGTTTTAATATAATTGGACAATTTTAAGTATTTAAGTTATTTAATATTAATAAGATGAAAAGTGACTCAAAATTAATGAAAAATCTTTAATATCCCATACTAAAATTTATATTTTCAAAATTATTAATATTAAAATATTTTCGGTCCAAAATACAAGTGGGACATATTGGCATATTTTTTTTTTTTTTTGAAATCGTTGGAAACCCCGCCACCAAACCACCCATTCTGGGCCGCCCGGCGCAGGTAAAACCCCCGGCTGCCCCAGGCTCTTACAAGAAGTTACATATTGGCATATTGCTTATTATATCCTCCTCATACGTGTCTAGTTGGCAAATTGGTCCAGGCAAGCGACGTTGATATAAAAGTAGAAACAGCACTTGTCTTTGCCTCCATTGGCAAACGAGAGGTCGAATATTCTTTTAGGTGGTGTTGGTTGAAGAAAGAGGGGAGGGGTGGAGAGAAAATGAAATGGTGATGAAATTTGATTATATTATTTGGTTATTATAAAGATTTGAGAGGGAAAAAATATTATATAATGTTTAGAGATAAATTTATCTATTTGTATTAAATATTAATATTTATTAAGAATTAATTTATTAAATCAATAAATTTTAAATAATCTAAAAATTGAAAAACATTATTTTAATTAAAATTGTAAATTATTTATTTTGTAAATTATTTATTTTGTAAATTATTTATTCGATATTATTTTAATCATTAATGTTATTTTAATTAATTATAATAATTTTTAAATATATTTATAATAGAATTATTATTATATGCAAAAGAATTATTTATAATATTAATATATATTTTATAAATAATTATAAATATGAAAAATAAACAACTAAAATAAATAATATTATATAATGAATATCGAAATTCGGGATTAGGACCCAGATCGGGCTCGGTCCCGACCCCAGCCCTGGGCTCGATCACGTTCCCGACCTCGAGTCTTGGGTTCCGACCTGATCCGGGTCTCGATTCTAGAGTCCCAGGGTTGGGCCCCTGGCCCAGGTCTCGGTGTCAAATCTCAGGTCCATATCCCGATCTCGATCCTAGGTCTCGCGCCCTAGTATCGACTCTGGCTCGGGTCCAATCCCAGCCTCGACCACGACCACAACCCCCGTCTCGGTCCTGGCCTTAGGTCTTGGGTCCCGGGTTCCGTACTTTGTCCCGGCTGTTGTCACGAGTTTTGGGTCCCTAGTCACAGCCCTGATCACGAGTCCCATCCCTTGTCTCGATCCTGGTCTCGGCCATATCCTGGTCCCGGTTACTGTCCAATAAATTAGTAAAAAATTATTCACATATAATAATAATTTAGATGTATTTAAAAGTTCGTGAATATTACAAGAATAATAAATATTATAGAACTAATTCATTGGAAGGATGATTAAGAAATTTTTAAAAAATTCGACACTCTTTAATTTCGCTGGTTAAAATCAATTAGAATTTTCAGAAACCACATGTTTAATCTGCCCTCACTATCAATTCCTGCCTTACTTTTTCGTTATCACCAAACTCCCTGACACTCTAAATTTTACACTAACCAGCTCTTCCTTGCACCTTTGATTATCGGGTAATGTTTCGAAATTCACTGGCCACTTCTTTCTTATTTTGTTATGTTCATCGGTTTCTTTAAATACCCTGTTGGTTATTTGCTGCTTTTTCGCATGTCATATTACGAGCTAGGTGTTGTGAGAGCTGTGAATTATATGTAGGACTATGCTTTTTGATTTTTTGATTTTTTTTTATAAAATTTTTGATGTACAAATTTATGGAGGTGGTTATTGAAGTTGATTCTGACAGTTACTAGTTTAAGGTTGAATTAGGAAGTTGAGTTTGTGCGGAGCACTAAATCAACAGATAATTGGGCAGTGTTCAAAAATATGGCTCCTAACCGTCAGTGGGGGTTAGGTGTTTGGTCGTCTGGTTGGCGATTTCTGGCGCGTTTGAAAACTGCTGTGTACGGCCACTGATTTTGAAACCCTAACCCTAGCGGTGATGTTTTCTGATTTTTTCTTTACAATCTTCCTAATTTTACAAACTCAACTCTCTATCTCCTCAATTTCAAAAAACCTCAATTTTTCAAGCCATAAACCCTAAATTTCGAAAAACTCTACTTCAATTCCTGTTGGTTTTTGACCATCTTGAAACCTTCCCCATCACTCAAACAACATTCCCTTAGGATCAATTTGTCCAAATTCCAGGATACTCAAAAATTCCCAAAATGTGTTTGTCGTCTTGTTGAATAGTTGCAGCTTGTAAATGAACTAGACTTGACTCCTGAGTGATATTTTCTTCCATATGTAATTATATAATATATGTTAATACGAATAAATTTCATGCAATGAAACAACAAGGTCAGGCCAAAAATCATAACAAAAGCAACAATCATCCACATAAATTTAAAATGTCAAAAACTGTAGGTGTTGATTGTGGATATCAGAGATTTACTTTGCAGTCGGTTTATTTCTGCTTAGGTTAGGGGGATATATTTTCTTCATTTGATGGTATTTGGGACACTTATAGAAAATTGACCAATTTGGTCAATGTTAACTATTTCCCGGTCAATGAAAAATTTAAGTCATTTTTCGGAAAATGATTTACGGAATATAAATCTGAGTTTTTTTTTTTAATCCAAAATTTCCTTAGCTCACTTCAAGGAATGACAAAATTCAAACTTGGACTCAAATCTGCATGAATCTAGGTCGGAATGTGTTTTGGTGAATTAAGTTTGTATTTAGATCTGATAAAAAAATATATGGATCTAAATGTGGGTATAGTCAGTTCCGATTCGGTTATATGTGGACTGAATTCGAAAATCTAGATTTTTTATATATATTTTCAATTATATTTGTATAAAATTATAAATTCAAGTCCTGAAATCTCGGACCCGTGTAGATATGGATTCGAGAATACCCGAGTCTGAAAATTCGGATTTTAAAAAATCTTTTTCAATTATATTTGTATGAGATTATGGACTCGAATTACGAAATTCCAGGCTTGCTTGGATTCATATTTGGTTATACGAAGATCGGATCTAGAAATCCAGATTTGTTAATTTTTTTCAATTTTTTTAGTACTACGTCTTGGAATTTTGAACCCACGTGGATATGGATCTGAGAATGCTCTGATTTGAAAATCAATTTTTATATTTTTTTAATTATATTTGTATAAAATTATGGATTCGAGTCCCGAAATTCTAGATCTGTGTGGATCCAGATCCGATTATACCATGTCCGGATCCAAAAATTCGGATTCAAGTATACGTAGATTGGATCCAAAAATTCATATTTTTGATCTATTTTCAATTATATTTGCACGAAATTTCACAAAATTTCGAACTCTGTATAGATATGAATCCGAGAATACCTGAATCTTAAAATATGGATTTTTTAAAATTTTTTTTTCAATTATTTTATATAAAATTAATAAAATTTTGGATGTTGGTCTCGAAAATCTGAAGTGGATCTAAATCTGAGTATACTTGATCGAATCAAGAAATCTGAATTTTTTAAATATATTTTTTCAATTATATTTATATAAAATTAATAAAATTCTGAATTATGTCATGGAAATCTAGACTTGCATGGACTTGGATCAAATCTAAAATTTGGATTTTTTTTCCTTTTTCAATTAAATTTGTATGAAATTAATAAAATTATGTATCCGAGTTCCAAAATTTCGGACCCAAATAGATATGGATTCGAGAATATTCGGATCCGAAAATTCGAATTTTTAAATCTTTTCAATTATATTTGTATAAAATTAATAAAATTCTGAACCTAGATCTCAGAATTCCGGACTCGGGCAAATCCAAGTCCAGAGTTCCTATTGGGAATAGAAATATTTTCACATTATAGAATTACAGTTTTAGCTACAGAATTTAACTACAAAATATTTCATTTCAAGATTTAGAATTGAATAGTGACAAAATTGAAATGGATAGTGACATTAGTTACGAAATTTAACCACAGAAAAAAAATTCTGTACCTAATAATGGCATTAATAAAATCGCGAGAAATCAGTTATCGAATATCACATATTTGCGACTAAATTAAAGACGGAAAAAAATTATGTCGCAAATTTAGTGGCAATTTGAAGCGGAAAGTGGGAAAGTATGCTAATTAGCGACGAATTTACAAATCCGCGCTAAATTTCAATTATTAGGGACAAAATATATCCGTCTCTAAATTTCATGATCATGTTCCGGGTATTTCTTGACCCAGGCCTTATGTGTCTGCGAATTTGGGTTTGATAATTGTTAGAGTTGGTGCTTCGAGTGCCAATCCGGATCGTATTTATGTCCGATTCATAAATACGAGCGATTCAATTTTTCATAATATTACTAATTTAACGGTAGCCACCTTGTCTTTTATACGCCTATTCGATCTAATTGCGATTAGATATCTGAATACGATTAGATCGAAACTGAACCTGGTTCAGTGATACGTGTATATTAGACAAAGTTCTTAGGATTTACAGTATAATGCGCAGTTACAACGTAGTTTGTAATTGACATTGTGAAGCGCACTATTAGTTGTATATCCTTAAATAAAGTTCTTGGTCAAGATTTACTAACACGGTCGGTTAGTAAAATCCGCTGAGACCAGTACATGTCGTATATTGTGACATGGTTTGATGGTTTCTCGGGAGACTAATATAGACATGTAGATGTTTATTTGATAAGACACTGAACGAATCACTGAAGGTTTCCTAATAGATGGTACACCAACGTCAATAGGAACCTTCTCGAGTTGAGCGAGCATAGTGGTCATTTGACTTGAGATAACACTGTGGATATATGAGCTATCCTCCACACTTTGATGGAAGTCACGTCAACGATCTAGTCATGATCATACCTCCGCCTGTTCGTTGGGTGTGGATTGATGCTCATGATATCCTGTGCGTATCAAGATAGGATTAGTCAGTCCTGTGTACAGGGCATAGACATCCAGCACATGTTTACGATCTAGTAAATCCATGGCCGTGGTATAATGTCGGAAACCAGTTCCAAGTGTTATTTAGAGATCGTAAATTGAAAGTCGACTGTATTATACCGAACGAATTTGACGTTCTGATCTATATCCCATGTATAATACGGATGACCTGTGACAGAGGATTATACGTATGCTATGACATCGGCTAGTATAGTTTAGCAAGATTTGTTAGTGTGTCCAACACTTCCTAAGGACCCTAAACATGATTCTAGTGTGAATAAGAAGTGGAGTTGCAGAGATACTCACTTTGATCGGATGAGAGATTTCAAATTATTTCTTTGTATATTGAAGCTACAAGCCTTTTGTTGAGTTCAAAACTCTTGGGTGAGTTTCCTTATCACCTTGATTTAACTCCTTTAAGTGCTAGCTTGAACAATTTGTGAAGCAAAATTTCCCCAAGGAAGAACAGCTCTCACGGCAAAGAGAGAAGGAATTGAGAAAGAGTGTTTTTCAATTTTCTAAAAATTGGTGTGTTATGTTTTTCCAAAAACAAAACTGTGTGTTGGAAAGAAAAATGCATTAAATGCATCCAACTACTTCCATCAACTTTGTGACAAGTGATGTAAGTTAGTGGGTCCCACCACTTTAAATTCAAAATGGCTTACACAATACACTTTGGGCTCAGGTTCGTTTAATCCGATTAAACGAATTTTCCGTTGCGACGTAATTAAATCCAATTTAATTAAATAATAATGACTAGTAATTAATTACGAAAGTCGCTTACGAATTAATTTTAAATTAATTCGTTCGTTCAAATTAAAATCCAATTTTAATTCCGTATTTAAATCCAATTTCAATTATATATCCGATATATTATTTTAGCCCAAATAAATAAATTAAATAGAAAAATCTAATTTAACTATTAAATTTATTTTACCGATTAATTCCAAATTAATCACGTTATCTCTTCTATGCGAATTTAATCCCACATAAATTATTGCCGTAATTAATCCCAGATTAATTTTCTCTCTAATAATTAATCCCAGATTAATTCTGTTAGAGTCAAATATCATCGGTGAATCTTTGGGAAGTGACCCAAGAGATCCCTGGATATGTTGGCAGTAAATACAGTCATCGGACTATCCGAAAACGTGCGTACCACGTACCACGTTCTCACCGATTTACAAGACATGGTTGGCTTCTAACAAAGCACCGTGCTGATGAGTGGTAAATGTATCACTATTTCCCACTCATTTGACCTAATATTTTGTATAGATTCTTGAGTTTTGTGAATATTTATTATTGAACGCTTGTGTTATTTTGTAGATAAATAAAGTTTCAGGACATTTTGGAGGTGATTTGGGGCCAAAACAGTGAAAAAGGACAACAAAGGGCAAAAATGTCATTTGGTGGGTCGCGCGACGCGCCCAAGTCGCGACGTCTAATGTGCGTCGGCTTGTGCTAACTTGCGCCGCTTCATGCTAAAATGCGCCGTGCCACATGTCAAAATCTGAGAAGTCTACTAACATGTGCCAGATGCTAACGTGAGCATGCCACGTGTCAACATCAGAGGAGATCTCATAACGTGCACCGTGCCATGTGTCATCATCCTATGGTGCCGACAATCGCCATCGCCACATGTCGTCCACGTGTCGTCCACGTAGGCGTCCACATCAGCAACATGCCAAATCAATGTGCACGTCATCGTCATCCAATCATCGCGTGACACATGTCGCAATCCTATGGTGCCGACAATCCACATCGCCACGTTAGCACTATCATTCAACTCCCAGCCGTTTTGCCACGTGTCAGTCGATCCGGAAAACGTGCCGCATTTGGCCCCGGAAAACGCGACGCGTCGCGATGCGCAAGGAGTTTGCGTCGCGACGCGTGAAGCCCGTCGACCCTTATAAATTCAGCTCGAAATTTCAGTTTCAGATGTACCTTCCTCTCTGTAATTCTCTGAGCAAATAAGGAGTTTGTATTTAATTTAGTTTAATTTTAGTTTTGTAATTAATTTTATTTACTTTTTGTAATAGTAATTTTCTTTCTTTACTTTTTTAGTTTTTACTATTCAGCAATTATGAGGTAATTTCCCTCTGCTAGGGTGAAAGGTAAAACTTTTATTACTGCTATTTAAATTAATCTCCCTTAATTATAATATATTCATTATTTAAAACTTAACTTAACAAGGATACTGCTATATTGGTCGGTTGGTAATTAATTTATAAACTGGTTTTAACCTGACTAAGCATGGATACCGCCTGATTGGTCGGTTGGTAATTACCGCCTATATGGCTGGTTTATGGAAAATAATGATACCGCCTTTATGGTCGGTTGAACTTAATTTGACTTAATCAGGTTACCGCCTATATGGCTGGTTGGTAATATCACACAAGTTATTATATTATATTAAATGAGATATCTAAAATAATAGTGATAAAAGTAGATCCTATAGCCCTATCATTTTCTTTATTGTATTTTTCTTTATTTACTTTCCAACATCTTACTTTTCAGTATTTTTACTTTATGTCTTTTATTTTTAAGTTTTTACTAGCCCTAGTTATGTGTTGTAACTAAGTTAGTTATCTGGGGTTGTGATGAATTCCAATATCACCAGTTTATAAAGGGGTTAGATTACAGTTTGGGTAATATAAAGGTTTATTTATTAAGCCCTAGTCTTAATGCGTCTTGTTAACTGGCCATTAATAAGATTGACTTGGTAAACTTAAAATGAACTTGAAAAAGAGATTTTAGGTTTAAGACCTTAGACTCAATAACCCTCGATCTTCCTTGAGGATAGATAACCCTTTAATAAATTTTCTTACATGATAGGAATATACCTGTCTGGCGGGGGTAGCCATAATTGGAACTTAATCTTAATGAATTCAGATAACTTAATTGACATAGGAATATGATTAATTGAGTTACATTGGGTATTTGTATCTAACCATCAGAAGAGGCTTTTACATATTTTTGTGTTCCAGGTTAATAAAACACTATATTACATAACTGTAAAATAACCACTTCATCTTAAATAGATATTGGAAGAAATCACAACCCTGGATAATTTTATAAATTTGAATTTTCCTTAATCTACTTTCACGCCATTTTATTTACTTGTTTTAATTTTTAATTTGTAAGTCACCATCCCATTCAAAACAATCAATCCATTAGATACTAGTAATCATTTGGTCTCATAAAAATTAATAGCATATGTATTAAGTCATCGTGGGATCGATACTTTTTATACTACTTGAACGATACGTGCGCTTGCGTTATACACGTGTGATTACGCCGGTCAAGTTTTTCCGCGCCGTTGCCGGGTCTATTTATCTTTCACTATAGTTTTGAGGTTAGATATCTTTACTTGTATCTAATTTTCTTTTTACTTATTGTTTTTGTTTTCTTGTGTTTCAGGTTCTTAGACGCTACATGAGACGAACCAGAAGCTTTGAACTTCAACTGCTTGACCCAAAGATTGAAAGAACCATCAGACAGTTGAGAAAGGAAATGTGAGAAGGCCAAAAAGCAATAGTCAGGGCAAAAGAACTATCCACCACCCGGATTCCAACAGCAACAGAACAAAGGCCATGAGCAGACAAAATAACCAGAAATGAAAGAATGGATTGCATAGATGTTTAAAAAGCAACAAGCAACATATGATGCTATTTTTCAAAGTCAATCTACTTCCATCAAAGCACTGGAGAATCAAATTGGACAACTGGCCAATGCTCAGAGTTACAGACCGCCAGGTACCCTTCCTAATAACACAGAACAAAATCCAAGGAACATGGGAAATGAGCAATATCATGCCATCATGTTAAAAAGCGGTACTGAAATCAACTGAAATCAAGAACCAGTTTCAGATGACATAGATAAAGCCTTCGAGTACCAATCATTTCACAATGACACTTCAACAGAGGAGGAGGCTGAGCAGTATCAACAACCAGAGGTATCAGTTCAGGAGCCCGAACCGGCAAAGTCTCAATTTGACTTTTATTATTCAGATTCTGACGAGGATGAAGCTGATCTATTTGTACCAACTGCACCAACAACGAAGGATCAAACTTTCAATCCTCAAAATGAAGATCTTGGAGCATGCTTTACCTTGATGTTTGAAGAAGATCTATCTGAACCATCCATTCCAGTCGTATCAGAGGATGAAAACCTAATGTCAGAAACATCTTTGCATCCTCGGGTTGACAATTTTGAAGCATGTATTTCACAGATGACAGATGAAGAGATGAATACAAGAATTTTACAATACATCTGTGAAGAGAATGTGGAGCAAGAAACAGAGCAAATGGAGGAGCAAATGTCTGACCTTAATAAAGATCCAGAGCATTCAGGAGAAACATCGCTGTTTTGGGGAGTACAAATTAAAGATATCAACCAGAAGCTTGACAGAATGGAATTTCCATTCCAAGTCAAGCATCATACGAGACCTCCTGATTTTCTTTTTTCTTTGCAGGAACCACTGGATAACAAGGAGCAAAAAGGTGGCACGAGTACTGAATGAGACAAAACTCTTTTTGCCACTTTACCGTTGGAAGAGACCCTTCAAAAGCAACGCTCACGGGATTGTCTTTAATCGGACATCCAAAACGACATTGAAACCTCCTTAACAGATGAATTTCAGTCACGTCTAGCTGAAGACGAAAAATTTAGCGCTAGCAGGGAGGCAACCCATGCAATTTGTTGTAATTTGTTTTCATATTTTGTGTGAACTTTTTAATTTTGTGTGTTATTTTTGTAGGGAAAGGCACAAACGAAGCATTTTAAGACAGAAGGAATTGTGTTTGGCAATCAAAGATGAGAAACAATTCATTAGAGATGGCTGAATAAGGAATGAAATCTTGAGACACATCCTAATGAATTTATACTAAGCGAGTGGCGTATTGCGTACACAATTCCGTTGCCGTAATTATTGCTTTGATTCGCTTTTCTATTGTAATTATCTTTATTTTCGTAGACAGGATCCAGACTTTTTGACCTTTCACAATCTCTTTTGTTGTTTAGCTAACAATCGTCCTTTGGAAGATATTAGTGCTATTATTACTCACCCTTTTTCAGGTACTATAAATTCAGCCCGTCATTGCACTTTTGAAGGCGTCCAGAGTTGAAAAAAAATACAAAAAAAAAATATGGAAGCCACTTCAAGAAGACGAGTTGAAAACATCTGCGTGTTTTGCGGTAGTAGTGTTGGTACTAAGCCACAATACATAGAAGCAGCACATGAATTGGGTCGAGTCTTAGCTGCAAGGAATATGCACTTAATATATGGCGGAGGAAATCTTGGACTTATGGGGATCGTTTCAAAGGCTGTACAGGAAGGAGACAGTCATGTTTTGGGAATCATCCCAAAACCTTTGGCAGAGGCAAATCTTATTGGTTCATCAAACGGAGAGGAACTGATCGTGCCAGGTATGTCTGAACGACTGGTAGAAATGATTAACCGTGCTGATGCTTTTATCGCTTTGCCAGGTGGCTTGGGCACATTGGAGGAAATTTTTATAGTTCTATCTTGGGCGAACCTGAACATACACCAGAAACCGCTTGGACTGCTTAACGTTGATGGATTTTATGATTTTCTTTGTGTGTTTCTTGATGATGCTCGGAGAAATGGGTTCGTGTCAAAACCTATGAAAGAACTCCTCTTCACTGCCAGAACTGCTTCGGATCTAATAGACCAACTCATAGCCTATGAACCACAAGTTGACCCTATCATTTCAAAGATAAATTGGTCTGGGGACGATCGTGGTAAGAGGCGTCGGGTTAATCTGGATCTTAACCTTTAATTTCCTGTAGAATTTCTGCTAACCAGGTATTATCTTCTAAACTCTTCTTCTATTGTTTAAGATATTGGGGACAATGTCTCATTTAGGTTTGGGGGGGGGGAATTAGTTGATCAGTACCTTGTTTTTTTTTTAGTTTGTGTGTTTTTTTATTTTTTAGTCCAAAATTTTTTCGAAAAATACAAAAAAAATTGAAATTTTTTTAAAAATTATAAAATTTTTTTGCGTTTTTGTGTATTTTATTTTTATTATGACTAAAAAGGTGAAATTGGTGAGAGATAGCTGAGTAAGGAGTTTCCACTCCTGATACGTATCTCAAACCTATTTCGAAACAAGTTAATTTTTGTTTATTTCATTTTGAATTATTTAATTTGTGAATTCTCCTTAAAACAGACTAAAAATGAATCTTCATATGTTTAGTTAACAGATATTATCAACATATATAGTAACATACGGACATGAGCTAAATTGAAAAGTTTGTAGTATTCAGTGCTCTAGTTTAATTGGAGGAAGCATCTCAAAAAGCAATTGAGTAAAAAAAAAAAAAAAAAAAAAAAAAAAAAAAGCGTCTGAGATCCGAGTTATTAAGTCTGTAAGGGTGTTTTAACACCTAGTGCCCTAAAGCCAACTGGTTTGGGAGTCACTGGCCCAAAGCTCGTTACATGGATCAAAGATGCAGCAAAAAATATATATATCTGAAGTCTGGGTAATTAAGTCTGTAGGGTGTCTTAACACCTGGTGCCATAAAGCCAACTGGTTTGGGAGCCACCGACCCAACACTCGCTACATAGATGGAAGATATTGTATATAAATAAAAAATAGAAAAAGAAAAAATCAATGAAAAAATCAGAAAAATGAGAAAAATTATTCCAATGCTACCAAAAGGTGTTAAATCTGATATAACTTTAGGACAAAAATATTACTCTCTTATCAACTACACTTATGACTGTTGTGGGCAAAAAATGAGTTGTTTAATATTTTGTTGGCTGTGTATATGGAGAATGGTAAAAATAATCGGAGAGTTTACTTATTCTGTAATTTAGAATAAAACAAAACAACTAGTAACTCGGAGTAGAAGTTTCACCTGATTAGTCACTAACATCTTTATTCTCTTTTCGCTTGTCTTTTTGCTTTTGTGTGCATTAGTTTTAACTAACTTTTTACTTTTGTAAAACGTTTGTGGGTATCGTTGCTGTAAACCCTCACGAGACTACAACTCGTCCACTAGGGACACCTAGGGGTTTAAAGACTTGTTGCATATGCTAAATGCAACCGTGATCCCTACGAAAGTGGCTTAGTTTAATTTTAATTTTATTTTGTTATTTTGCTCGAGGACTAGCAAAATGTTAGGTTTGGGGGTGTGATGACCGGAAAATATATCAATATTTACCGCCCCTTTTACTTAATATTTTGTTTAGTTTCTCGGGTTTGATGAACGTTTTGATATGTTTTATTTTATTTTGCAGATAAAATAATATCGGGACTCAATGAAATCATTTAGGATAAATGTGGATCAAATAAGGGCAATTATTGGACTTGATATATTAATTTTGGAGATTGGAAACTTGAAAGGGCGTTTTTGACGAAGTGCAGTTTTGGAAATTCCAGTTTTGCGCATCTGTCGTATTTTGGGCATAACTGTTTACTCAGATATCGGATTGAGCTGATTCAAGTTCCAGATTAAAGAAGACTCAAAGATCTACAACTTTGAAAGAGAACATATTTTCAAATTCTGATGATTTCATGACCGAAATTGATGAACCATCCAGAAGTGTGTGGAGTGTAATTATTAAAAGTCATTATCAATCATTTTCAAAGCAAAATATTAATTAATTAATAATTAATAAAAATTATCAAATCAACACCAAAAGATAAGCAATTAGTGGAGCAATTATGGATTTGGTGGAGTAATTAGTGGAGAAATTAATAATGGATTTGGTGGAGAATTTGATGGATGATTTGATGGAGGCAAAATTTTACCTATAAATACCAAGCCATTTCATTTGTAAAATTCATACTTCTTCTTCTTTGAAATTATTAATGAATAAATAAGAAGATTGTATCTAGTTTGTTTATTTTTAGTTTTCAGTAATTAATTTCAGTTTCGCACTTTCTTTTCTTTACTTTTCAGTTTTTACTTTCCGCGATTTACTTTTACGCACAGTACTTTTCTTTCTTTAATTTTTCAGTTTTTACTTTTCAGTAATGAGGAGGTAATTTCCCAAGCTAGGGTGAAAGGTAATTCTTTTTTTACTTTACTATTTAGATTAATCTCCCTTAAAAATAATATATTCACTATTTAAAAATACTGATTAATAAAGGATACCGCTATATTGGTCGGTTGGCAATTCAATTTAATCTGGTTTAAACCTGACTAATCAAGGATACCGCCAGATTGGTCGGTTGGTAAATTTATTTTGGTACCGCCTTTATGGCTGGATTATGGACAAATATTACCGCCTATATGGCTGGTTGGACTTAATTTGACTTAATCAGGATACCGCCAGATTGGTCGGTTGGTAATATTATAACAAGTTTATATATTATTTTATGGGAGATTTCTAAATAAGTAGTAGTAAAAGTAATTCCTTTTACCTTAGCATTTATTTTACTTTTTACTTTATGTCTTTTACTTTTCAGTATTTTTACTTTATGTCTTTTATTTTTCAGTTATTAGTCCTAGTTATGTGTTGTAACTAAATAGTTATCTGGGGTTGTGATGAATTTCAATATCACCGGTTTATAAGGGTTAGATTATAGTTTGGGTATTATAAAGATTTATTTATTGAGTCTTAATCTTAATGCTTTTTATTAATTGGCCATTAATAAAATTGATTAGGTAAACTTAAAATGAACTAGACATAGGGATTTTAAGTTTAAGACCTTAGACTCAATAGCCCACGATCTTCCTTGAGGATAGATAACCCTTTAATAGATTTCCTTACAGGATAGGAATATACCTGTCGGGCGAGGGAGCCATAATTGGAACTCAATCTTAATGAATCCAGATAATGTGGTTGACATAGGAATATGGTTCAATTGGGTTACACTGGGTATTTGTGTCTGACCATCGACAGATGCTTTCGCATAATTTCGTGTTCCAGGTTAAAAAATCAATGTTTTACCCATCTATATATAATCACTTCATCTTTAAAATGGTATTGGAAGAAATCACAACCCTAGATCTTTGTGTCTTTTGTAGTTTCTTTAGTATTTTCTTTTGTCTTTTTATTTATTTATTTATTTAGTAAAGCCATTCAACCAATCAAACAAACAATATCTCTCTTATCCATTTAATTAGATATTTGTAAATAAATAGATTCAACAATTAATAACAACAGTAGGAATTAAGTCCTCGTGGGATCGATATTTTTATACTACTTGAACGATACGTGCGCTTGCGTTATACGTGTGTGTTTACGCCGGTCAGCGTCGCGACGCCAAGGCATTCAGCGTCGCGACGCTGAAATAGTGAGGCGTGGCACAATGACAGCTTGACACGTGGCGATTCGGATAAGAAGATAAGGCGACACGTGGCGAGGCGGCTAAGAGCTCAATTATTATGCTGACGTGGCGATGACGTGGCAAGGCGGCTGAGATCAATTGTCTGCACCATAAGATTGCGACACGTGTCACGGCGTGATTGGCTGATGATGACGTGGCATGTTGACTCAGTTGACCTGCTGACGTGGATGATGACGTGGCATGACGCGTGGGAGAGTTGACTAGTTGTCCGGATGACGTGGCGACACGTAGGATGACACGTGGCACACGTGGAAATAGTAATTGTCGGCATCGTAGGATGATGTCACGTGTCAAGGCGCATGTTAGCAGATCGGCTGTGATGGTGACACGTGGAACGGCGCATGTTAGCAAAGTCAAACTTCTCAAATTCTGACACGTTGACCGGGCGCATGTTAGCAGATTCGGCGCATGCTGGGCGTCCCGACGCGGGAAATTACCAAAAATGCCCTTTTCGTCCAATTTTCACTGTTTTGCCCCAAATCACCTCCAGAATGTCCTGAAACTTTATTTATCTACAAAATAACACAAAACACCAAAATATTCACAAAACTCAAGAAACTATACAAAATATTAGGTTAAATGAGTGGGAAATAGTGATAGATTTACCACTTATCACACCCCAAACCTAACATTTTGCTAGTCCTCGAGCAAAACATAGAGTAAAATAACATAAATAAATTAACTAAGCCACTTTCGTAGGGATCACGGTTGTATTTAGCATATGCAATAAGCCTTTAAACCCCTAGGTGTCCCTAGTGGACGAGTTGTAGTCTCATGAAGGTTTACAGCAATGATACCCACAAACATTTTACAAAAGTAAAAAAGGTATTAAAACTAATGCACACAAAAGCAAAAAGACAAGCGAAAAGAAAATAAAGAAGTTAGTGACTAATCAAGTGAAACTTCTACTTCAAGTTACTAGTTGTTTTGTTTCTTCTTTCTAATTACCGAATAAGTAAATTCTCCGATTATTTTTACCATTCTCCATATACACAGCCAGCATAATATTAATCAACTCATTTTTGCCCACAACAGTCACAAGTGCAGTTGATAAGAGAGTAATATGTTCGTCCTAAAATTCCATCAGATTTCACACCTTTTTGTAGTAATGGAATAAATTTTTCTGATTTTTCTGATTTTTTTCTTTGCTTTTTCTGAATTTTGACTTTTTATTTATATACAATACCTTCCGTCTATGTAGCGAGCTTTGGGTCGGTGGCTCCCAAACCAGTTGGCTTTAGGGCACCAGGTGTTAAGACACCCCTACAGACTTAATTACCCAGACTTCATATAATATATTTTTTGTAGCATCTTCGATCCATGTAGCGAGTTTTGGGCCAGTGACTCCCAAACCAGTTGGTTTAGGGCACTAGGTGTTAAAACACCCTTACAGACTTAATAACCCGGATCTTAGATACTTTATTTTTGTACATCAGAATTTTTTTTTATTCCATTGCTATTTATATATGCTTCCTCCAATTAAAATAGAGCACAGAATATTACAAACATTTCAATTACAGCTCATGTCCGTATGGTACTATGCATGTTGATAATACCTGCCAACTGAGCATATGAAGATCCATTTTAGTCAGTATTATGGAGAATTTTACAAATTAAATAATTCAAAAGGAAATAAACAAAAGTAAACTTGTTTCGAAATAGGTTTGAAATACGTCTCATGAGTGGAAATTCCTTACACAGCTATCTCTCACCAATTTCACCTTTTTAGTTAAAACATAAAAACGCAAAATATTTTTGTAATTTTTTTTGAAAATTTTCCAATTTTTTTTGTATTTTTCGAAAACTTTTGGACTAAAAATAAAAATACATACAAACAAGTACTATTAACTATTCCTCACCCCTAAACCTAAATGAGACATTGTCCCCAATGTCTTAAACAGTAGAAGAGTTTAGAAAATAATACCTGGTTAGCTGAAATTTTACAGGAATTAAAGGTTAAGATCCAGATTAATCCGATGTCTCTTACCACGATCGTCCTCAGACCAATTTATCTTGGAAAGAATAGGGTCAACTCGTGTTCATAGGCTATGAGTTGGTCTATTAGATCCGGAGCAGTTCTGGCAGTAAAAATGAGTTCTTTCAAAGGTTTTGACACGAACCCATTTCTCCGAGCATCATCAAGAAACACACAAAGAAAATCATAAAATCCATCAACGTTGAGCAATCCAATTGGTTTCTGGTGTATGTTCAGGTTCGCCCAATATAGTACTATAAAAATTTCCTCCAATGTGCCCAAGCCACCTGGCAAAGCAATAAAAGCATCAGCATGGTTAATCATTTCTACCAAACGTTCAGACATACCTGGCACGATCAGTTCCTCTCCATTTGAAGATTCAATAAGATTTGCTTCTGCCAAGGGTTTTGGGATGATTCCCAAAACGTGACTGCCTCCTTCCTGTACGGCCTTTGAAACGATCCCCATTAGTCCAAGATTTCCTCCGCCATATATTAAGTGCATATTCCTTGCAACTAAGACTCGACCAAATTCCTGTGCTGCTTCTATGTATTGTGGTTTAGTACCAACACTACTACCGCAAAACACACAGATATTTTCAACTCGTCTTCTTGAAGTGGCTTCCATGTTTTACTCTGGATGTCTTTAAATGTGCAATGATGAGTTGAATTATAATACCTGAAAAGGGTGAGTAAAATAATAGCACTAGTACCTGCCAAATGACAATTATTAGTTAAAAAAAATATCGTGATAAAAAAGTCTGGATCCTGTCGGAGAAAATAAAAGAAAACAACAAAACAAATTACAATTATTAGGAAAAGACAAAGAGATATAATATTTACAAGAAAAGTAACGGCTTGATTGACGTCTATGCGTCAAGGACAAGCTTCCCATCCAATTTTCTTATAAATTGGCAAACAAGGTCTTTTTGAGTCAGATTCCCGAGACTTAACATTGTCTTTCCTTTTGGAATTGTGTATGTAATTTACGAAAGGCTATGTGAACATATCCACTGGGATGCGTCTCAAGAGTCGAAGATATATCATCTAAAGACTCCTTACTCAAGCCATCCCTAATGAATTTAATTTTGTCTTCGCGATTATCAGACACTATTCCTAAAGAACGACAACGAGTATTGCAATTCCATCGTGCACATTTGTAACAAACACCCATTTGCTTAGCTCTATGTTTCTTTGCATAGGTGCTTTTTCCAAAACCAGGCATATGTGAAACAAAAGAGTCAGAAGACTCACCTGCCAATCGGACACGTGCTTCAATTACCAATGAATATCATTAGGAACACCGTGAATTGTCAGTAGTCTCATTCGTTCCAAGCGAGCTTTGTAGACTTTCATTAGAGATTTTTTAGGGAGAGAAGGAAATTGCTTGTGAAGGTTTGCGAGAGCTTCTTCTTCTTGAAATGATTTAATCTGCAAAAACTAAACACACAAAATTAAATTACACCAAATCACAATATATACACAAATTGCATGGGTTGCCTCCCTGCGAGCGCTAAGTTTTAAGTCGTCAGCTAGACGTGACTGCCTGAACGTTATGCTGGATCTGAAAGTGTGACACTTTCTTTTTGTCGCTCAAATGATTCTCCCCAGTAGTGTTTGACACGCTTGTTTTTAACCTTGAAAGTTTTGTTAGCGTCAGGATCATGTATCTCAACGGCTCTTTTTGGTAAAACTTTGGTGATCACAAATGGACCTGACCACCCTGATTTTGGCTTCCATGGGAAGAATTTCACCCTTGATTTGTTTAACAGTACGTTCTGCCCTGGTTCCAGTTGTATGCGCACTAACTTCTCATCATGTCTTTTCTTGCCCTTTTCTTTGTACAATTTGGCATCCTCAAAAGGCTGATTGTGAAATTCCTCCAATTCGTTGAGCTGGTGGAACTTTTTCTCTTCTGTTGCTTGTAGTGCAAGATTGTCTCTTTCAGTGCAAAAGATGCTTTATCTTTAGGCTCCACAGACAATTGACATGTTTTAAGTTTGTCAGTAGAACTTTGCATTGCATTAGAGTTCTGAATGGTACTGTGTATCACATCAAGTTTGAAAACATTCCTCCTTCTTTTCATCATTGGGAAATTCATGGCCTTGAAAACATTAAATGTTACTTCTTGGTCCTGTACCCTCATGGTTAGTTCTCCTTTTTGTACATGAATAATGGTTCGACCTGTAGCCAAGAATGGTCTCCCGAGGATGATTGGCACGTCTGCGTCTTCTTTCATATCAAGGACAATAAAATCTGCTGGGAAAATGAATTTGTCAACCTTGACCAGCACATCCTCAACTACGCCTCTTGGAAATACGAGCGTTCTATCAGCAAGTTGTAGTGAGACTGAAGTTGGCATTGTTTCTCCAATCTGTAATTTCCTAAAATAGAGAAAGGCATCAAGTTAACACTCGCACCTAAATCACACAAAGCCTTACCAAAGTTATGTTCTCCTATGACGCAAGGAACAATGAACTGCCAGGATCTTTCAACTTCGGGGGAAGTTTCCTCTGAATGATGGCACTGCATTCTTCTGTTAATATGCCTCGTAATCTCCCAATCTCCCTAATCTCCATTTTGGTGAAAGAATATCTTTCATGAATTTGGCATAGGTGGGCATTTGTTCCAATGCTTCTGCAAATGGAATGTTGATATGCAACTTTTTGAAGATCTCCAGGAACTGAGAAAACTGCTTGTCCAATTTGTTCTTCTGAAGACGTTGAGGAAAAGTGGAGGTGGAGTGATCTGTTCTTTTTCCTTTGCTTCTTTTTCCTCCATCTGTTGCTTTGTTTCTTTTGGATCTTCCTCAGTAGCTGTTTTGGCTCCAACTTTTTGTTGATTTCAGTACTGCTTTTTAACATGATGGCATGACATTGCTCCTTCCCCATGTTCCTTGGATTTGGCTCTGTGTTGCTAGGAAGGGTACCTGGTGGTCTGTAATTCTGAGCATTGGCTAGTTGTCCGATTTGATTCTCTAGTGCTTTGATAGAGGCTGAATGGCTTTGAGTCAATGCTACTTGATTTTGAAACATAGCATCATATCTTGCTGCTTGAGAGTCGTGTTTTGCTTCCATCTTTTTCAAGTAGGTCAACACTTCTGTTATTCCTGGTTCATTTGCCTGCTCCTGGCCTTTGTTCTGTTGTTGGAATTCAGGTGGTGGATAGTTCTGTTGTTGACCAGAATTGTTGCTCCATGCGAAATTAGGATGATTCCTCCACCCTGGGTTGTAGGTGTTGGAATATGGATTGTTCCCCTGCCTGTTGAAATTGTTGACAAAATTCACCGTTTCTTCAAGTTGGTTTAGTTCTGGTGCTCCTCCATATGGTGAACTTGTGGATCCAGTGGTAAGATTTTCCATGAATTTGCATATCTGATCTAGCTTGGCGTTGACAGCTGTGTTGGCTCCACTTTCATAATTCCTGCAATTCTTTGGATCATGCTCCTTTCTGTTGGCCACAAGGAATTGTTGTTGGCCATTTCTTCAATTAAGTCCCAGGCTTGATCTTCTTCTTTTGCCATCAAAGCTCCTCCAGCAGCAGCATCGATTGTGGTTCTCATTATTCCAGAAAGTCCATTGTAGAAGGTCTGAACTTGTAGCCACTTTACGATCTCATGATGAGGACATTTCCGGAGTAAATCTTTGAATCTTTCCCAAGCTTCGCAAAAGGATTCTGAATCTTGTTGCATGAAGGATGTGATGTCATTCCTTAACTTTGCAGTTCTGGCTGGTGGAAGTATTTTGCAAGGAATTTGGTGGCTAGAGTGTTCCAAGTTGTGATAGAACCTGCTGGTAGTGAGTGTAGCCAAGCTTTAGCTCTGTCCTTCAAGGAGTATGGAAAAACTCACAGTCTCATTGCTTCTTCAGCTGCTCGGTTGTAATTGAAAGTACCGCAAACTTCCAGGAAGTTGCTGATGTGGGCATTAGGATCTTCAGTTGCATTTCCCCCAAACTGCACTGACTGCTGAATCATCTGAATGCATGTTTTGATGTCACCCGCATTTGCTGGTAAAGGAGGAAGTACAATACAAGAAATGAGTCTGTCAACCACCGGAATGGTTCTGTCTCGAATGGGAATTGGTGGTGCAACGTTCAAAGGTTCAGGTTCCATGTTGACTAAAGCTTCTTGGCCTTCTCGCCTTTCCCTTCTCAACTGTCTGATGATTCTTTCAATTTCCGGGTCAAGCGGTCGAAGTTCAAAACTTCTGGTTCGTCTCATGTAGTTTCTGGAAACCTGAAACACAAGAAAACAACAACAATAAGTAAAAAGAAATTAGATACAAGTAAAGGTATCTAACCCCTAAACTAATAGTAAAAGATAAATAAGTCCCCGGCAACGGCGCCAAAAACTTGACCGGTGTAAACACACACGTATAGCGCAAGCGCACGTATCGTTCAAGTAGTATAAAAATATCGATCCCACGAGGACTTAATATCTAATCTATTAATTTTATGAGGTCAAATGATTACTGGTATCTAACAGGTTGTTTGATTGATTAGAAATGGTGACGATTCTAAATTTAAAACAAGTAAAAAAATTGTTCGAAAGTAGGTTTTAAGAAAATTCAATATTAAAAACTATCTAGGGTTGTGATTTCTTTTAATATCATTTTAAGATGAAGTGGTTATCTTAAAGTTGGGTAATATATTGATTTATTAACCTGGAACACTAAATTATGTAAAAGCCTCTTCCGATGGTCAATTACAAATACCTAGTATAATTCAATTGAACCATATGTCTATGTCAACCAAATTACCTAGATTCATTAAGGTTAAGTTCCAATTAAGGCTACCCCCCCCGCCGACAGGTATATTCCTATCCTGTAAGGAAATCTATTAAAGGGTTATCTATCCTCAAGGAGATCGTGAGCTATTGAGTCTGAGGTCTTAAACTTAAAATCCCTATGTCTAGTTCATTTTAAGTTTAATCAATTTTATTAATGGCCAGTTAATTAAAAAGCATTAAGATTAAGACTCAATAAATAAAACTTTATATTACTCAAACTTTAATTTAACCCCTTATAAACCGGTGATATTAAAAGTCATCACAACCCCAGATAACTAATTTAGTTACCAACATAACTATAGGGCTGGTAAGAACTTGAAAATAAAAGACTTGAAGTAAAAATGCGGTAAAGTAAATACTGAAAAGTGAATTACAATAAAATAAAATGCTAAAGTAAAAGGAATTACTTTTACTACTACTAATTTAGATATCTCCCATAAAATAATATATAAACTTGTGATAATATTACCAACAGACCAATCTGGCGGTATCCTGATTAAGTCAAATTAAGTCCAACCAGCCATTAAGGTGGTAATATGTGTCCATAAACCAGCCATAAAGGCGGAACCAAAATAAAATTACCAACCGACCAATCTGGCGGTATCCTTGATTTGTCAGGTTTAAACCAGATTAAAATTAAATTACCAACCGACCAATATAGCGGTATCCTTGATTAGTCAGGTTTTAAATAGTGAATATATTATTTTTAAGGGAGATTAATCTAAATAGTAATAGTAAAAGAATTACCTTTCACCCTAGCTGGGGAAGTTACCTCCTCATGTGAATAGTAAAAACTGTAAAAAGTAAGGAAAGTAAATTACTATTATTACAAAAAGTAATTAAAATTATTAAAAACTAAAAACTAAAAATTAAAAGAAACTTAGAGAGAGAAAAACTCTCTATTTACAACAAAGAAATGGGAGGGAATGGTACAAAGAAATCTGAAATCTCGAGCTCAATTTATAGGTGCGGATAAGCTTCTGGCGTCGCGACGCCAAGGGCTTCAGCGTCGCGACGCTGAAACAGTGAGGCATGGCACAATGACAGCTTGACACGTGGCGATTCAGATAAGAAGATAAGGCGACACATGGCGAGGCGGCTAAGAGCTCAATTATTATGCTGACGTGGCGATGACGTGGCAAGGCGGCTGAGATCAATTTTCGGCACCATAAGATTGCGACACGTGTCACGGCGTGATTGGCTGATGATGACGTGGCATGTTGACTCAGTTGACCTGCTGACGTGGATGATAGGGGTGAGCAACGGGTCCGGGTCTACCCGGAACCGATTGGAACCGGACCGAAAATCCGGGTTTGGAACCGGAATCGGTTGTAACCGGTCCGGTTCCGGTTCCAAATACAAGGAACCTGTTGTAACCGGTTCCGGTTCCGGTTCCAAAATAATCGGAACCGGAACCGGACCATAGAACCGGAACCGGAACCGCATTTCAGAACCGGATTAGATACCCGATTTTGATACCCGAATTTAATACTAATGGTGTTAAAAAAATCAACCGTAGCAGTAAGTAATCGACCCTGATTCAGGACAAAAGAAAAGCTAAGCTTACTGGTGACAATTAGCATATTATAAGACTATTACTTCCAGATTATTAATCTCTTCAAAACCTGTTTTGTTGTGACTATATATATCTGTGAACTCGCAAAGTTAAGAGCATCAGAAACACCAGGATAGAGTCTGTAGAAGAATAGCATCTTCAAATTAAAATTCTGCAGGGTCATATTTATACAACACTGAAACAACCTACTGTATGCAAAACTCATCACTCTAGGAATGGGAGCTCTAATGAGGTTTTAACAAACTAATTGGTGCTGAGCAAAGGTGAATGAATACCTATTGGCACCAATCCAAGTTGTCAAGTCTGTATCCATCCATTCGTCTCTGACCTTTCCAAAAAGTTCTATTAAAGCTTCTCTGTTCTCACTCCATTCTTCCATAATCACAGGCTTTATCTTAAGCCAGTTCTCCAATATCACCTCCACTGTGAGTCCCTCTGCTAACTTTAGAATTTAATCATACAGTCATCAGAATTACAGTGGCACAAGGTATGAATTACAGATTACTTGCAGATTATTATTTTGCGTTGGTTATTAATAATGGTTTGTATAAATTGCTATCTCAGTTCTGATGGAATTATCGTTTGGTACAGCCACGTCAAGTTAATAGGGTAATTCGGAACCGGACCGGAACCGGACCGGAACCGAATTGGAACCGAATAATAGGGTACCCTATTTAATTGGGTAGGTTCCGGTTCCACTTAGTTAGGAACCGAATTTTTCCGGGTAGGTTCCGGTTCCATGCGGAACCGGAACCGAAATCGGTTTTGCTCACCCCTAGTGGATGATGACGTGGAAGAGTTGACTCGTTGACCGGATGACGTGGCGACACATAGGATGACACGTGGCACACTTGGAAATAGTAATTGTCGGCACCGTAGGATGATGACACGTGTCAAGGCGCATGTTAGCAGATCGGCTGTGATGGTGACACGTGGAACGGCGCATGTTAGCAAAGTCAAACTTCTCAAATTCTGACACGTTGACCGGGCGCATGTTAGCAGATTCGGCGCATGTTAGCAAAGTCAAACTTCTCCAATTTTCACTGTTTTGCCCCAAATCACCTCCAGAATGTCCTGAAACTTTATTTATCTACAAAATAACACAAAACACATCAAAATATTCACAAAACTCAAGAAACTATACAAAATATTAGGTTAAATGAGTGGGAAATAGTGATAGATTTACCACTTATCAGCTTTACCAGACTGACCAATACCAATTTGTCTCTAAATCGTACTATTGACAATGGTTTGACTTTTCTGAGTCATAAGGCGCAGTGACCCTTAGGCGAACTTAGTGGCAAAGATTGGGTGTCCACGAGGACTAGCATAAGCTATGTCATGTTTGATTGTCCAACCCAATGATCAATGAATTGTGATTTATATCATAAATTGGTTGGGAACCTACCTAATTATCGTATTTTATAACGATCGGCCCTAGCCGGAGTTATGAAATGATGATAATGGGATCCTTGCCCACAAGAAATCCATCAAATTGGGGTTGATGCGATTTGCTTAAAATTTTAAAACAATTGAGTGTGAGCAACTTTATAATATTAAAAGCCCATGTTATTATGAAATATTAATGAAAACATATTCCTAATTTTAACATTCTCTCTTAACAGGTGGGTTAAAATATTTCAAAAACATTCAAATGACAAACAGAGTATCACTTTGTTCCATCCTTGATGGGCATAAGCTTAAATGAGACAACTACAATGACTGGTTTAGAAACCTTAAAATTGTCTTACGACAAGAAAAGATTTTCTATGTTCTTGAAAGACCATTTCCCCTGAACCCGCAGAAAATGTTGACCAAAATACATTTGATGCTTGGAAGAAACACGTCGATGATGATGAGCAAGCAGTTTGCATAATGCTTGGCTCTATGTCGGACGAACTTCAGAAAGCTCACGAAGATATGGATGCTCAAACCATCATCTTTCACTTGAAGGAGTTATATGCAACTTCTGTTCATACCGTGAGATTCCAAGTGTCATGTGCCTTATTCCAAACAAGGTATAAAGAAGGATCTGTTAGTGGACATGTGCTTAAGATGATTGGCCATATTGAAAAATTGGCCAACCTCGGGTTCATCATGGATCATGAGATAGGTCACGATCTAATTCTTCAGTCCTTACCAAAAGACTTTTATAACTTTATTATGCAATTTCATCTGTCTAATAAAGAAGCTACTATAGCAGAATTGCAAAATCTAATAAAGCAAGCAGAGAAGGACTTGAAACCGGAGCTTAAAACCTCCGTCATGCTTACAGGTACGGACCTGAAGCCATGAGGCCCAAAGAAAAATAAGGGCAAGGCCAAGGCTTCAGATCACCTAAAGACCAATGGTAAGGTGGAGAGGAAAAAGAAAATGGGAAATGTTTCTTTTTTGGAAAGAAGGGTCATTGGAAGAAAAACTGCAGATCCTTGAAAGCCAAGGAAGCTAGGGAAGCCCAAGAGGCCAAAAAGCCCAATGCTTCAGGTATGTTGTAGATGATTGAACTATATTCTCAAAACTCTGAACCTTCTACTTGGGTGCTTGACACCGGTTAAGGGACTCACTTGTGTAACAATGTGCAGGGCATGAGAAACAGTAGGAGACTCTGTCATAGGGAGGTTGACTTATGCATGGGTAATTGAGCAAAACTGGCTGCATTGTGTGTGGGGAATTATTCATTAGTTTTTCCGAATGGTTTAGTTTTAGACTTAGAAGATTGTGTTTATGTACCTGTGGGACACAGAAACTGGGCGACGCATGCTGTTCTAGGCTCGCAGCCTAGTTGGGAGTACAGAGTAGCCCGCGGGGGAATAAACTGGAGAATAATGGAGTCGCCACCCGGTGTGAACCGGGACAAAGATTTAAGGCCGCACTCACCCCTCGTAAGGGAAGACCTTAAACCATTGGGTTCGGAATGGTCCCTTACTTATGCCACTTGTAATAATGTGATTTGTGCAATAATTTAATCGAATCTAGCAACATACATTCCCAAGGGTATTCTATTTCACATGCATAAGTACAAGGCTCATATCTAAGTTCGCATATAACCTATGTCCGAATTTGCATACAACCTATTTGCATATAACCTATGTCCAAATTTGCATGCATAAAGGTAAATTGAAATACGGCAAGCATGCAAATTCATAAGCACATTATATTCATGGATACGAAAACGCAAGCAAACAATAATCATACAAGCATGCATAAAATTGAATAAGAATAATGGCAAGTGCATAATTTCACAAACACATTGCATTGATAATCATGGAAGCTCAAACAAGCAATAATTATACAAGCATGCATATTAAAGAGGGGCAATTAAGCGCATAATGTAAAAAGATAACTAGAGAGGCAATCATACGTTAAAATAAACATGCCATGGTGCGATGCAAAATGATGCATGATTATGCAAGAAGATGACATACAAAGAAAAACAAATTATGAAATAAAAGGCGCAGCGAAGTATCGTGGTAAAGGTAGACCGTAGGCTTTTTATCCCTCCAAATAGAGGACCTTTAATCCAACTTACTAAGCCCATGCACATCAAATCATAATACAGATAAAAGTAAGGACAACAATATTGGACTTCGTATCCCCGACTGAACACGTCTTAAATTCAACCGAATATACATCATCCGACGTGGCAAAACATCATAGTAAAGGCTTTTAACCCCTCGACATGGAGGACCTTTAATCCAACTTACTAAGCCCATGTGCTAATAAATAATGCATATAAAAATAAAGACAACAATATCGGACTTCGTATACCCGATTGAACACATCTTACATTCGACCGAATATACATCATCCGGCGCGACAAAACATCGTGGTAAATGATTTTAACCCCTCGACATGGAGGACCTTTAATCCAACTTACTAAGCCCATGCGCTAATAACATAATGCATATAAGAAAATAAAGACAACAATATCGGACTTTGTATACCCGATTGAACTCATCTTACATTCAACCGAATATACATCATCCGGCGCGGCAAAACATCGTGGTAAATGATTTTAACCCCTCGAAATGGAGGACCTTTAATCCAACTTACTAAGCCCATGCGCTTTATCTCATCATTACACAAACAAATAACATGAAGAAATTAAATAACGGATAATAAACAAACAAGACAAAATAAATCGAAATATATGCCGTTTGCTCGAGTGGTACGTGGAGTTGTATCCCAAGTACAGAACGCACTACCGTCCATTCAGATTCGGCTACGGAGTTTACGTCTGGGTTTCCATCCTATATACCACAAGAGGCGACACATTTTCCATTTATTCAAGGGCCACAACACACATTATTCCATAATACACACATTTTCCATTTATTCAAGGGCCACAACACACATTATTCCACAATACTTATGCAAATAAAATTCAATGAACAATAAAAATACGAATGAAAATAGATGTGAAAAGTGCCCTCAGGTCTAACCTTTTGTGCCGACTTTCGGAAGCGCGTTACAAGTCCTTCGGAAGGGCTAATACTCCGTAACTCTTCCCGTTCACTGGTTCAATGTTTTTGCTCGTTGTTTCGCTGTTTCGGCCGCTGTTTTCACTCCATTTTGCTACTATTTTTCTATATTTTCTGGTCACTATTTTGGGGTAATTTAGGGACTGTTTTGGTGTTGGTTTTAGGGGCTTAAGGGCTGCGGTTTTGGTGATTTTGAGGGGGGTTTTTGGACTGTTTGGAGGATCTGATGTGCGGCAATTCTGGGCAGTAAATGAGGTTATTTGCGGCAGGTTTAGGGGCTGGACAGTGGGCCGTTTCAGGCCTGATTTGGAGGGTAGTGCAGTGGCTGTTTTGGGCGTGCAGTGGGAGGTCTTGTGCGGCTGTTTTGAGGACTTTTGGTGCGGTTATTTGAGCAGTGAGAGGCGTGAATTTGAGGGCTGTGTGGCGGGCTAAATGTGTGAGTTTGAGGGTGGTGAAGGATGGCTAAATGCGTGAGTTGGTGAAGGTGGTGAAGGAGGGGATGTGTGGACTGAAATATATGGGTTTTTTGGGCGTGAATGTCTTGTGTTTTCTTATGGGAATATTGTGTGAATGAGCTAGGGTTTATTTTTTGTGTTTTTTTCGTGAATAGTCTCCTTCTTAGGGTTTAGTTTGTGTTATATTTGTGAGATTGAGCTAGGAGGTGTGAAGGGTTGGAATTGGGTTTCTTTTATAGACAAAGGCTAGGGTTTCTCCTTGTCTGAAAAGGAAGGAATCAATTAGTGTCTTACAAGGAAAGTCTAATATTTGATTGGGGGACATGTCTTGGCTAGATTAGGAATATGATATATTTAATTTGTTTTGTTTAGGCATGATATTTGTTTAGTTAGGAATATAATATAATTGATTGATTTTAATTAGGCATGATTTTATTTGATATTTATTTTAATTTGGTATATGATTTTTAGATTTTATTTAATTCCCCGTGTGTTAAATATGCATTTTATTAATTTGGATGTGTTTCAAGTGGGCTTGGGTGTGAATGGGCTTGGTGTGGGCGTGTGGCTTGGCTTTGGAAGTGGGCTTGGTGTGTGTGGGCTAGGTGTGTGGCTTGCGGGGGTTTTTGGGCTAAAGTGCTTTAAAACGAAAGTCCAACAAGCAAAACCGAAGCATAAACAAACGAATTAATTCCAACAATGTGTCAATTCTTGACTCTTCCCTTTCGACGTCCGTTTCCTGTGACTTCCGCGACTTAAAAGGTAGTGCCTCTAAATGAGACTCATCATAGGGAATTATATGCAAAAATGCAGTGCCTACAGTACCTTCTCTAGTAAAGAACATCATTTCAATTCATTCTTTATGTAATAAAGGCTTTTCATGCCTAATAAGTTGTAATGAATGTGTTATTTATTTCAATGAAATAAAATATGGAGATGGTATTTTAAATAATGGTATCTATGTCTTATAAACTAACAAAGAATGTTCAACCTCTAATATATACAACATTAACTCGAATAATCTCAATGAATCACTTCTATGGCACAGTCACTTAGGTCATATCAATGAAACAAGATTAACTAAGCTACATAAGGATGGGTATTTCAGACCCTTCAAATATGAACCTTATGGAACTTGTGAGTCTTGTTTACTTGGTAAAATAACCAAATTACCCTTCAAAGGTAAATGACAACGTGCATCAGAGACATTAGAACTCATACGCTTTGATGTATGCGGACCAATATCAGTTACCGCTAGAGGTGGATTCTCCTACTTCATTACCTTTATCGATGATCACTCGCGATATGGGTATCTGTACCTTATACGGTACAAATCTGAAGCCTTTGAGAAATTCAAAGTCTTCAAAGCTGAAGTAGAAAACCAGCTTAATAAAAGTATTAAGTCACTAAGGTCTGACCGATGTGGTGAATACTTAAGCAACGAATTTCATGATTACTTGAGAGAAAATGACATTATTTCCCAGTGGACTCATTCGGGAACTCCACAGTATAATGGGGTCTCCGAAAGGAGAAATCAGACATTATTAGATATGGTCCGATCAATGATGCTAAGCACGGATCTACCTCTTTCATTTTGGGGTCTTACTTTAGAAACTGCAACACTACTACTAAATCAAGTTCCTTCCAAGACTGTTAGTCAAACACCATATGAGTTATGGTCTGGGAAACATCATAGTCTTAGTTATCTAAGAGTTTGGGGATGTGACACATATGTTAAGCTCACACAAACTAACAAATTGGATGATAGGGCAAATTAAATGTAAGTTTGTAGGATATGCCTTGAACTCAAGAGCATACATGTTCTACGTCCCAAATGAACAAAATACATTTGTCTCACGAAATGCTAAATTTCTAGAGAATGAATTCCTTCTCAAGAAATATAGTGGGAGTAGATTTGACCTCGATGAGGTAGGAGAAGAACAAACTAACCTAGAACTAAACCCCAGGCCCCTCAAAAGGGTAGCGATGAAACAACCACAATGTTATGAACTTAGAAAGTCTGGTAGGGAAAGATATGAGCCTGAAAGATATGGTTTCCATATTGATGAGGAACATGATCAGGTCATTGATAATGACGATCCCACCAGTTATGACGAAGCAATATGTGACATTGATTCAGTCAAGTGGCTTGAGGCCATGAAATCCGAAATAGACTCTATGTATCAGAATCAAGTCTGGGACTTGGTGGATGCACCTGAAGGGATAAAACCCATAGGCTGCTTGTGGATTTACAAGCGTAAAACTGATGCAGAAGGCAACATCCAAACCTATAAGGCTAGGTTGGTGGCGAAATGTTATAGACAAATCTAAGGAATTGACTATGACGAAACTGTTGGTTTCTATTAAGGTCCCAAGATCATTATAAGCATGAAAAATAATTGTGAATACATCAACGGAAGTAGCGGAATACTCACATCGATCGGTTGAGACGATTTGGTGAAGAACAAAACTGAAATTCTGCCCTCGAAAACGCCACTGCTGTGCAGATTTTCTGCCTCCAAAAATCAGATTTTGATCCAACATTTGAAGCTCCAAGCTTCGTCGTTTGATTCCCGGCTCATGGGTGAGCTTCCCTATCACCTTCGCATGTCTCGTAGTGTGCTAGTACTTGCGATTTTTGCCACAAAAATCCAACTCTTGCTTCCCATTTTCTTTCCTTTATTCGGCAGTTTACTGCCTCACAAGAACAAGAAATGGCGTGAGAGAGGGATGAAGAAGAAAGACAGAAAATGTTGTAATGGTTATTGATTTCCAAAATCTATTAACATATACCAAATATTATAATAATAATATATGTCAATCAAGCATTCAAAAGCTTTCCATCAACTCTCATCAAGTCACATCTATCAACTCAATCAATCACATCAATCAATCAATCCAATCAATTGTCATATCACTCAAAGTGACATGATTTGACGCTTGATGTAACGCTAGATGCGACTACCGATTTGACGCTTGATTTGACGTGCCACACTCGAATTCGAAATGCGAATACGCTCGCAAATAATCTCGGGCTCGGTTCGCTAATTCCAAATTAACGAATTTTTCGTTGCGTCGTAATTAAATGATTACGCCTAGCGAAATCACTATTCACGTCGCTTACGAATTAATTCTAAATTAATTCGTTCACCCGAATTAAAATCTAATTTTAATTCCACATCGAAATCTAATTTCGTTTAATATATCGAATATATTAATTTACCGATTAATTCCAAATTAATCGTTATCTCTCTTTAATGGATATTTTATCCCAGATAAAATATCTCTGCAATTAATCCCAGATTAACTTTCTCTCTCTTCTAATTAATCCCAGATTATTTTAGAGTGCGAGTTATACGTCATCGGTGAATCTTTGGGAAGCGACCCATGAGATCCCCAGATTTGTTGGCAGTAAATTCGGTCGTCGGACTATCCGAACACGTAAGTACCTCGTACTACGTTTATACCGAATTACAAGACAAGGTTGGCTTCTAGTAAAGCGCCATGCCTCCCCAATTCTCTGGAAATATCCTTACAGGAATAAAGGATATGTATCAAGCGTAGTATACCGTAGTATTGCGTATTTCTGTCCAGTATCGGATGATCACGTGCTAGGTCTAGGGCTGGAATTGTGTCTGCCCCGTACGAAGCACATGTCGGATGTCTGGCGACTAGTCTCTATAATTGGATATACATGACCTAGTCATAATATCCTGATAGCTGCGCAGGATTTAAGAGAACCAGTCCCGTATCCTACGTGACCATCATCTCCAAATGACTGGAGTGACACTTCCGTCTTGATATCACACCCAACATACTACGATTCTCGATATACCCAGAATCGACGTACACAGAAACCGGTTAAAGCCCTGGACGACCTCAACCAAAGTATATTGATTGTCGCAAGTATTAGCGGTGCAAGTCTCAGGTTAAGACCAAATACACCTACCCTGATTTCAGACTTCCATAGACATATAGTCATACTACCAATGGAATTCCGAGGGGGTCTTATCAAGAGCGAAGCTGTTTCCCATACCATCGGTAAAACACAACCTCCTATTACACTTGCATGAGTATCCTATACCCAAATATATGAGAACTATGCCGTTGTGCCCTCACAACGCGCACAAGTGTAATACTAGTCTTTTACGTATTTATCGATGTCCAATCTCGATAATACTCTAACTAGGGATATTTAATGATTTATCCTTCGTGGACTGATACTGTCTCATATCATTCTCCGTCCAAGAACAAATCACAAGGACCTCTCATCATTTATATATCTAGGTGATCTAATCACAAATGATAAGAGTGCAATCTCCTTTGTCACATAGTTAATTTGTACAACAACACCATGATCTGTACAAATAGTGACGCTATGGGTCATAATTGTCCAACAGAAACCTTCTCACCTGTTGTAATGATAAAGTCCATTCAAATTTTACTGGCACTAGCTGCACACTTTGATTATGAGATTTGACAGATGGATGTCAAAACAACTTTCCTTAATGGGAATCTCATAGAGGAAGTCTATATGACACAACTTTAGGGGTTTGCATCTAAGGATGATCATAATTAAGTATGCAAGCTTAAACGATCCATTTATGGACTTAAGCAAGCCTCCAAAAGTTGGAATATACGATTTGATGAGACAATCCAAAAATTTGACTTCATAAAAAATGTAGACGAGCCTTGTGTTTACAGGAAAAGTAGTGGAAATGCTGTTGTATTTCTTGTATTATATGTCAATGACATATTAATCATCGGGAATGATATTCCCATGATGCAAGCCACCAATCAATGGTTATCTCAGAATTTCTCCATGAAAGATTTGGGAGAAGCAGCCTACATCATCGGCATTAATATCTACCGTAATAGATCTAAGAGGTTGTTAGGACTTTCTCAATCTACATACATAGATAAAGTTTTGAAAAGATTTAAAATGATAGAATCCAAAAGAGGTAATTTACCTACTTGCCATGAAATCAAATTATCTAAGGAGCAATGTCCACATACTCTTTCAGATAAAGAGCGTATGAGTAGGATCCCTGACAAGAAAGTCACTTGAGTTGGAAACCAAGCAAACCCCCAAGCATCTTTCTCAAAACCCCAAGAACTTTGAATACTGATTTTGTAGGAACAAAACCCAACCAAGATCAGCCCCTAACCACCATGAAACCCACGTCCATGGTAACCACAAGCATGAAATCAGATTGTATTTTGCTAGCAATGGAGACGCCACTAAGTTGCCAAGCTTAGATAAGTCAATTTGAACTTGAAAAGGGGAATCCCTCCCTCACAAGAAATTTAGCCATAGCCAAAGCTTAAAAGCTTGAAAGTTTGATGAAAATGTCGTGAATGGTATTCCAAAGAAGAAGAATACAAAGTTTAAATAGGTTACAAAGAGAAACCCTAAAGGTGTGAATGGACAAAAATGTCCCTAAAGTGAAATTACCAAAAGACCTAAAAACTACCCAAAGCTTTCACTCAAGCATGTCCCCAAAAGTCTTTTCCCACCTAAAGTAGCTTAAAACAATGATTAGAAACTAATCTAACTTAAGCTAATTTGAGGTGCTTACATCAAATAGTAAATTGACGTGCTTACTCAATAACCAAGGTTCTAAGCATAATTAACCCTAACGACCTGGTCAACTAGATTATTACATCATAAATACAGTCAACATGTCGAGCACAAATGACAAAAATGCCCCCATTTGGCCGAATTCAACATAGTCCCAAAATAGGTCAAATCGGGTCAAAAGAGTGCTAGTGCTGAAGCTACTCTGCTACGCTTCAGTCTGAGCTGATATGGGTCAAATTAAATAGCTTGGGGACCTCTCTGGTTATGCCCATATGTGTCTCTGGTGAGCACTTGACTTGGTTGCTGCAACTGGTCACATAGCTTTGAGCTAGTCCCGTAAAGGCCTCTCTGATCTTCTTTGCTCTTTGGCGTATGATTGGACTTGTTGGCAACTGCATGGGTTCCTCCAAGTTGTTAGCTGCATCCTGTAATGTCTCTGGTGTGGTTGGACTCATGACATTCCCTCATTGTTGAAAAGGATTCGACCTCGAATATGAACCTGCATCAAAATGAGTTAAGTCAGAAACATTAAAAGTAGCAGATACGTTGTACTTACCTTGCAAATCCAGCTTATATGCATTGCTGTTAATCCGTTCCAAGACTTGAAATAGACCATTCCCTCTTGGTTGCAACTTGGATCTTCGTTATGCTTGTATCTTTTCCTCTTGCATATAAAGCCACACCCAATTGTCGGGGTCAAACACAATGCGTTGGAAACCTATTATTCTCACCAACTCTGCCTTTCCCTATCATTCATACTCCCAAGCTTAATAACAATCAAAGATAATAAATCCATAGGAGTTAAAGAATTAGAATCATAATAAATCTCATAAGGCAAGTAAAAACTAGAAGGATGAATGCATATATTATATATGCAAACTCTGGCCCCGCTATTGCGTCTGTGATCTTCTTAGCTCTTTGGCGTGTGATTGGGCCTGTTGGCAATTGAAAGGGCTCTAATGTTCCTTGGGTGACTGCATTCATGTCAAATGTTGTCCCTTGGATCATGTCATTCTCCATCTCTTGAAATGGATTCTTCCTCGATCCGAACCCGAATCATAGATAGTTATGACAAAATCAATTGGACGATGATATTGAAATATAAAAGAATCATACTTGACCACTTGTACCTGAGATGAAAAAGCATAAATAATAGAGAAAATATTATGGAAAACTTCACTACCACATCTACTTTCTTTTCACCAGCTCTTACAGCTTCATCATCATTCATGGCCACTATCTCAACCATACTTGCAAAGACCTCCTCACACACCTGCTCAGCTTCACTATGTTTTTCAACCTCAAAGCACACTACCTCACAAGTGTTTACTCCCTCAATGCTCACGGTCTCACAAGCATTTTCACTCACCATGTCACTTATAACACAATTCACAACATTTAAGGCCTCACAAGTGTTTTCATTCGCTATGCACTCAACATCACAAGTGCTTCTCACTTCATTACACACAACTTCAATAGCTTTTGGTTGTTGAGTACTCTCCTCATTCATTGCATATTTAGTTACCTTCCAAGTCTTTTTCCATTTCTCATAAGATCTTCTATAATCACTCATAATATCTTGGATATCACTTTTGAAAGTATCCAAAACCTCGATCTTATCATCAATGGTTAAACTTGGACCTGCCATCTCAACACTAAACAAACAGATTAGAAATAATAAATAGCAAAACAAATATGTAAATCCTCATAATCTCATGTGTTTACACTCGAATGATATCACTCCACTCGTGTTTTCACTCTATTGGCTTTTACCCGATACTGTGCTCACAATCATTGCCTTTTACCACTCTTGAGTTCGTCCTCAATTCAAATGTGAATCACACTTAATCCAAGAATGGTCAAATAAGGTATAGTCCACAAGCTAGCAGAAACACAATGTATATATAGAGCAAGTGGAATAAAGCAAATAAGATAAGTAATCACGAAGACTCAATCGAAAGAAACCTACAGCTAGAGTGCTCAGAATAAGAAAGAATGACGAGTTAGCTAAATGCAATAAATAAGCAAGCAAGCAATCAACGTGTCACTGAAGCAATCTTGTGGTCACTCGCTATAGTGTTTGAGCTCACCTTTCTTTTCTTCTCACACACACTCACAAGTGTTTACACTCCAATGAAACACAATGAAGCACAAAGGATTTCAATTCGACTATAACACAAATATAGTCTTTCAAGCTCAAACCAATACAAACCAAACCAAATATCAATGTAAATCATGTAAAGCAATCCAATCAACTTGCAAATGGTCTAATCAAGCTAAGTTCAATGCGACCAATTCTTTTTTTTTTTCAAAATAAGTAGGTGACTCAGCTGCTTACTTAAGTAGCTTACAAGTAGGTCAAGTAAGCATGTCAATTCGGCAATGCTAAGTTACAAACCAACTAAACACTTTTTCCAACTAACTTGGTGATGCAGCAGCTTGCCTCTTCAAGCACCTCTCAAATACAATGATGGCTACTCAAATTTCCATGTCAAGCTCATTAGTGTTTCCATTTTCAATGTCATGCTAATGATTTCAACATAAACCCAATGTCAAGCTAATGATGGCTTACGCAAATCAGCAAGAACACTTGTTAATTCATGCTTCAACATAAGCACATCAAGCATCTGACTCACGACAATATGTGTAACAAAGCAACCAGACTTGTCTCACAAAGTTAACACACAAGCATAAGTAAACTTCAAGAGTAAGTCACGGCCTCATCAATCCATAAGCATTTCATTCTGTTTCAACACTCATTCACTCAAATGCCTCACCACAGAACTCAAACACACTTGTTTTCCTCACACTTCACAAGATTGTAACAACTTCACAAAGATTGCAAACAAGCTAGTTCACGCAAATGCTAGGAGTAATGAAGTGCAATCTGATTTTCTCAAAGTAGATATGAACAATACCTATTGAAAACAAGCTAAGTGACATGCATATGGCAAGAACAAAGCAATGATGGTGATGGTTCTTCCCTGGCCGAATCTGACCTGATGCATTTTTTTTTGATTTTTTGAAACTAATAACTTAATAACAATGTTAAACACGTCCTAGTAACTTACAATTAACAACTAAACACTTAATTCAAGCAAATAACACAAAAGCCTTAATTTTGACCTAAGTAGCCAAAGCTTAACTCAAAGAAATACTCAAAATTAGCAAAAACTACTAAAGGACAGATTGTTATTCATGCAACAAGGATTAGAAATCTGCAAGAAACAACAAGAAACAACAAAGATCCAACAATGGCCGAATCAAGGTGGAAGTAAAACCTTGACGCCGAAATTAAATCAACAAAGAACAAAGATGATAAAAGATTAAACAACACAAAAGATAGGAAATTAGACCTCAGAACCCTAAGCTCATGATACCAAATGACAAGAACTCACTTGGGTTGGAAACCAAACGAACCCCCAAGCATCTTTCTCAAACCCCAAGAACTTTGAATACTGATTTTGTAGGAACAAAACCCAACCAAGATCAGCCCATAACCACCATGAAACTCACGTCCATGATAACCACAAGCATGAAATCAGATTGTATTTTGCTAGCAATGGAGACGCCACTAAGTTGCCAAGCTTAGATAAGTCAATTTGAACTTGAAAAGGGGAATCCCTCCCTCACAAGAAATTTAGCCATAGACAAAGCTTAAAAGCTTGAAAGTTTGATGAAAATTTCGTGAATGTTATTCCAAAGAAGAAGAATACAAAGTTTAAATAGGTTACAAAGAGAAACCCTAAAGGTGTGAATGGGCAAAAATGTTCCTAAAGTGAAATTACCAAAAGACCTAAAAACTACCCAAAGCTTTCACTCAAGCGCGTCCCCAAAAGTCTTTTCCCACCTAAAGTAGCTTAAAACAATGATTAGAAACTAATCTAACTTAAGCTAATTTGAGGTGCTTACATCAAATAGTAAATTGACGTGCTTACTCAATAAGCAAGGTTCTAAGCATAATTAACCCTAACGACCTGATCAACTAGCTTAATTACATCATAAATAAAGTCAACATGTCGAGCACAAATGAAAAAAATTCCCCCATTTGGCCGAATTCAATATAGTCACAAAATATGTCAAATCGGGTCAAAAGAGTGCCGGTGCTGAAGCTGCTCTGCTATGCTTCAGTCTGAGCTGATATGGGTCAAATGAAATAGCTTGGGGACCTCTCTAGTTATGCCCATATGTGTCTCTGGTGTGCACTTGACTTGGTTGCTGCAACTGGTCACATAGCTCTGAGCTAGTCCCATAAAGGCCTATCTGATCTTCTTTGCTCTTTGGCGTGTGATTGGACCTGTTGGCAACTACATGGGTTCCTTCAAGTTGTTAGCTGCATCCTGTAATGTCTCTGGTATGGTTGGACTCATGTCATTCCCTCCTTGTTGAAAATGATTCGACCTCGAATCTGAACCTGCATCAAAATGAGTTAAGTCAGAAACATTAAAAGTAGCAGATACGTTGTACTTACCTTGAAAATCCAGCTTATATGCATTGTCGATAATCCATTCCAAGACTTGAAATAGACCATCCCCTCTTGGTTGCAACTTGGATCTTCGTTATGCTTGTATATTTTCCTCTTGCATATAAAGCCACACCCAATTGCCGGGGTCAAACACAATGCGTTGGAAACCTATTATTCTCACCAACTCTGCCTTTCCCTTATCATTCATATTCCCAAGCTTAATAACAATCAAAGATAATAAATCCATAGGAGTTAAAGAATTAGAATCATAATCAATCTCATAAGGCAAGTAAAAACTAGAAGGATGAATGCATCTATTATATGCAAACTCTCACCCCGCTATTGCGTCTATGATCTTCTTAGCTCTTCGGCGTGTGATTGGGCCTGTTGGCAGTTGCAAAGGCTCTAATGTTCCTTGGGTGACTACATTCATGTCAAATGTTGTCCCTTGGATCATGTCAATCCCTTATGCTTCAACAATAGGATCCATCATGTACGCCATGCTATGTACAAGACATGATGTCTCTTATGCTCTTAGCATAACGAGCAGGTATCAGGCAAATCCTGGTGAGCAACACTGGGTAGCTGTCAAAACAATCCTCAAGTATCTGAGAAGAACTAAGGATGTGTTCTTGACATACAAAGATTTTTAGAAATGAAAGTCATTGGTTACTGTAATGCGAGCTTTCAGACCGATAAGGATGACATCATATCACAAACATGATATCTGTTTACTTTGAATGACAGAGCTTTCAGTTGGAAAAGCTCAAATCAGTCAACTACAGCAGACTCCACCACTGAAGCCGAGTTTATTACAGCATCTGAGGCAGCTAAAGAAACAGCCTGGATAAAGAAGTTCATCACGGAGCTGGAAGTGCTTCCCGCGATAAAGAATGGCATCACGATGTACTGTGACAACACGAGCGACATTGCTCAATCAAAGGAACCAAGGTCCCATCAGAAATCCAAGCATGTACTCAGGCGATTTCATCTCATCAGGGAGATTATTGAGAGAAAAGAAGTTATTATAGAGAAAATACCCACAAAAGATAATCTTACAGATTCTTTGACTAAAAGGCTGACTCAATAAAAGCATGATCGGCACACCCGAGTGTATGGTGTCCATATTCATACTAGTTGGCTATAGTGCAAGTGGGAGATTGTTAGGGATATGCCCTATACCCAACTTGTGGATGGGCTATATGTACATGTATTTGTAATATTTTCATTAATTAATAAAATGGCAATCTTTATTATACGTGTATTACATAACTTATATGAATCATCAAACACTGTAATAAAGCCCTTGGAGTAATAAGATGATGGCTTCCACGCCTTATGAGAATCATTACTCTTAAACGTTCCTAATCATAGTTTTGTGAATAATATGGGCGTTCACAAAGCGGATGGACTAGCATGATAATATGATCCGCCCTTAAGTGGGGTAGCCAATCTCATAGGCTACTAGCGGAGATCCGTCCGCTTGGTGTATCACATGGATGCATGAGTTGCTCGTGTCCATCGAACTGACCGCCGAAAGTTTTCACATGGAGTGTTTATCCGATGTGTCTGTGAGAACTTTCATGTATCGATTGTATGACTAGTCCTTAGACTTAAGGTCTTTACAATCTTATGTGTGGATCAAATAACTTTGACATTCTCCTTCCCTGGTTCAAAAGATCCGGTCATAAGGGTATGATTGGGTCATTTGTTGAAACACATGAAGTTTGTAAAGATACAATAGAGAATCGCCACTCTCTCGGATAATATTTTCTTATAAGAGTAGTATTCCAGTTCACGGGTTGATATGTGTGATCAGTGCTTGAGACTGTGGCCGCAGTGGAGGAATCATGTGAGATTCTTGGGTTAGCACGATTCATGACACTATCAACATCATACCTTTGACTATATGGGTAGACACTTTCCATACCCTAGGTCAAACGGTGGGGATACAGTGAGGCGAGGGACCGTATCATATGTAAATCGCATACATAATGGGTATATATATCTTTCCTTCTCATTTGGGGGCCTTGGCATGTTGCTAGATGTCAACCTTGGTCCTTGAAATCGAACGACCATCTGATCGGAGGATAATTTACGTTCGATTAAATTATCACGATTCATTTCATGTCCAACTTGAGGGGAACTCAAAAGGTCCCACACAACAAAGTCGAAATCAATGGTTAACAATGCACGGTATAAATTTAACAGCATATATGATTGTTGTAGGAATTGTTCATAAATGGTTCAATGTGTTTAATTATTGAACAGATCATTTATGAGGTTCCATAGTGGCTTAGGGATTGGTGAATGATGATAGGGGCACTTTGGGAATTGGAATAAAAAAATATGAATAGTAACATGAATAGTAATATGAATAGTAATTTTTTTTATTTGTTATTTGTTTTGAATTCCAATTCGGCCCAAACTCTTATTAGGGTTTTATAATCTCATTAAACCACTAAATTAAGATCCAATGGCTAAGATTAAATTAACATTTATCCCACATCAGATTCTTAATTAATTTTGTTGTCTTTGGAGTACCTATATAAACCCAAAGAATTCTTTACAAAATTTTGCACCAAACCTTTCATATCTTGGGTTTGTATAAGTGAGCAACTCTAAAGTTTAAGAGTAAACCACTGATTTTGAGGATCCTTAAGTCTAATTGACTAGAGGAACCTCGAGTTAAAGGTTTTGAGGTATTTGCCTAGGTTAGCACCAATGGTAAAATACCCGTGATCTCAAGGCGTAGTCTTGCCGTTGAGTTTTGGCTTTGGTTTGTGCACCTTTGGAGGCCACACACTTGGGTGGCTCTTTAGAACGTGGAAGAGCTTGCTGAGTTCGAGAAAAGCTTGTAGATTGGAGGGAGGACTGGAGGAGTCTTCGGTTCAAGTAAGTCTTTTTCTTTCTTTATTTTAATTAGAGTTCTTATGATAGTTAGCATGTTTAGGTTTATGTTCTTTGCATGTTTTATGAGTTTTTATGCTTAGAATATATAGTAACATGCCTAGACTTGTAGAATAATCAAAACAAATGGGTCATGGGCAAAGAGATAACGGCTTCATAATTTGATTTATTAAATTTTCTGCTGCGCACTCGCGGCCTCTTCCCAACAATGCCTTTTTCTATTTTCAGGAAATTACAAATCGGAGAAATAATGCATTCCTCAGTCTCTTTGCAACTTGCTGATCGAACGCTCGTATTTCCGAAAGGTGTAGTGGAAGATGTGCTGGTCAAGGTTGACAAATTTTTTTCCCAGCAGATTTTATTGTCCTTGATATGGAGGAAGACGAAGACGTGCCGATCATCCTCGGGAGACCATTCTTGGCTATAGGTCGAACCATTATTGATGTACAAAATGGAGAACTAACCATGAGGGTACATGACTAAGAAGTAACATTCAATGTTTTCTAAGCCATGCATTTCCCAAATAACGAGAATGAAGAATGTTTCAAACTTGATGTGATAAATAGTACCGCCCAGATCTCTGATGCAATGCAAAGTTCTACTAACAAACTTAAAGCATGTCAACTGCCTATGGAGCCTGAAGATAAAGCGTCTTGTGCACTAAAGATGCAGATTCTTGCACTACAAGCAACATAAGAGAAACAGTTCCACCAGCTCAACGAATTGAAGTAATTTCACATTCAGCCTTTTGAGAATGCCAAATTATACAAAGAAAAGGCCAGGAAAAGACATGATGAGAAGTTATTGAGCATACAACTGGAACCAGGGCATAAGGTATTGTTAAACAAATCAAGGTTGAAACTCTTCCCATGGAATCCAAAATCACGGTGATCAGGTCCATTCCTAATCACAAGGTTTTACCAGATCGAGCCGTTGAGTTACATGATCCTGACTCCAAAAAAACATTCAATGTTAAAAATAAGAGTGTCAAACACTACTGGGGAGAATCAATTGATCGACAAAAAGAAAGTGTCACACTTTCAGATCCAGCCTAACGTTCGGGCAGTCATGTCTAGCTGACGACTTTAAACTTAGCACTAGCTGGGAGGCAACCCATGCAATTTGTGTATATATTGTGATTTGGTGTGCTTTAATTTTGAGTGTTTAAGTTTTTACAGGTTAAGTCATTTCAGGATGGAAGAAGCTCCTGTAAATTTTCACAAGCAATTTCCTTCTCTCCCGCAAAAATCTCTGATGAAAGTTTACAAAGTTCGCTTGGAACGGATGATACTTATGATGATCAAAGGTATTCCTAATGACATTCGTTGGGTAATTGAAGCACGTGTCCTATTAGCAGGTGAATATTCTGATTCTTGTAATTCTTATTTGCCTGGTTTTAGAAGAAGCACTTATGCAAAGAAACGTAGAGATAAGCAAATGGGTGTTTGTTACAAATGTGCACGCTGGAATTGCAAAACTCGTTGTTATTCTTTAGGAATGGTGTCTGCTAATCGCGAAGATAAAATTAAATTCATTAGGGATGGCTTGAGTAAGGACTCTTTAGATGATATATCTTTGACTCTTGAGACGCATCCCAGTGGATATGTTCATATAGCCATCCACAAATTACATACAAAATTTCGTAAAGAAAGACAACAATTAAGTTTCGGGAATCTGACTCAAAAAGACATTGTTTTCAAATTTTTAAGAGAATTGGATGGGAAGCTTGTCCTTGACGTATAGACATCAATCAAGCCGTAAATTATTGTAAATATTATAACTTTTTGTCTTTTCCTAATAATTGTGATTTGTTTTGTTATTTTCTCCGACAAGATCTAGAACTTTTTGACTACACGATTTATTTTACTGTTTAACTAATAATTATCATTTGGTAGGTACTAGTGCTATTATTTTTACTCACCCTTTTCAGGTGTTATAAATTCAACTCATCATTTCACTTTTGAAAGCATCCAGAGTAAAACATGGAAGCCACTTCAAGAAGACGAGTTGAAAACATTTGTGTGTTTTGCGGTACTAGTGTTGGTGTTAAACCAGAATATGTAACAGCAACACAAGAATCGGGTCGAGTCATTGCTACAAGGAATATGCACTTAGTATATGGCGGTGGCAATCTTGGACTTATGGGGATCATTTCAAAGGCTGTACAGGAAGGAGGCAGTCAAGTCTTGGGAATCATCCCAAAACCCTTGGCGGAGGCGAATCTTATTGGACCATCAAACAGAGAGGAACTAATCGTGCTAGGTATGTCTGAACGACTGGTAGAAATGATTAACCATGTTGATGCTTTTATTGCTTTGCCACGTGCCTTGGGTACAATGGAGGAAATTATTACAGTGTTATCTTGGGCGAACCTGAACATATACCAGAAACTGTTTGGATTGTACAACGTTGATGGATTTTATGATTTTCTTTGTGTGTTTCTTGATGATGTCCAGAGAAATGGGTTCGTGTCAAAACCTGTAAAAGAACTCTTCTTCACTGCCAGAACTGCCCCAGATCTAATTGATCAAATCTTAGCCTTTGAAAAAAAATTGACCCTATCATTTTAAAGATAAATTGGTCCGAGAACGATCGTGGTAAGAGGCGTCAGATAAATTGGATCTTAACCTTTAACTTTTCATTTAGATGTAGAATTTCAGCTAACCATGTACTATTTTCAACACTCTTCCTCTACTTTTTAAGACATTGGGGACAATGTCTCATTTAGGTATGGGGGAGGGGAATAGTTGATTAGTATCTTGTTTTTATTTTTAGTCAAAATTTTTCGAAAAATACAAAAAAATTGAAAAATTTTACAAAAATCAAAAAATTATTTCGGTGCTTTTATGTTTTTAATTTGATTAATCGGGTGAAATTGGTGAGAGATAGCTGTGTAAGGAGTTTCCACTCCTGAGACGTATCTCAACTTATTTCGGAACAAGTTAATTTTTGTTTATTTCCTTTTGAATTATTTAATTTGTGAATTCTCCATTAAACTGACTAAAATGGATCTTCATATGCTCAGTTGATAGGTATTATCAACTTGCATGGTAACATACGGACATGAGCTGTAATTGAAAAGTTTGTAATATTCAGTGCTATAGTTTAATTGGATGAAGCATCTCAAAAAGCGATGTGATAAAAAAAACGTCTGAGATCTGGGTTATTAAGTCCGTAGGGGTGTTTTAACATCTAGTACCCTAAAACCAACTGGTTTGGGAGTCACTGACCCAAAGCTCGCTACATGGATCAAGGATGTTGCAAAAAAAATATATATCTAAAGTCTGAGTAATTAAGTCCGTAGGGGTGTCTTAACACCTAGTGCCATAAAGCCAACTGGTTTGGTAGTCACTGACCCAAAGCTTGCTACATAGACGAAAGATATTGTATATAAATAAAAAAAATCAAAAAGAAAGAAAAAAAAATTAGAAAAATCAGAAAAATTATTCCATTGCTGCAAAAAGGTGTGAATTCTGATAAAACTTTAGGACAAAAAATATTACTCTCTTCTCAACTGCACTTGTGACTGTTGTGGGCAAAAATGAGTTGATTAATATTTTGTTAACTGTGTGTATGGAGAATGGTAAATATAATCGGAGAATTTACTTATTAGGTAATTTATAAGAAAGAAAACAACTAGTAACTTGGAGTAGAAGTTTCACCTGCTTAGTCACTAACTTCTTTTCTCTTGTCTTTTTGCATTTTGTGTGCATTAGTTTTACTATCTTCTTACTTTTGTAAAATATTTATGGGTATCGTTGCTGTAAGCCCTCACGAGACTACAATTCGTCCACTAAGGACACCTAGGGGTTTAAAGGCTTGTTGCATACGCTAAATGCAACTTTGATCCCTACGAAAGTGGCTTAGCTTAATTTTATTTGTATGTTATTTTATTTTGTGTTTTACTCGAGGACTAGCAAAATATTAGGTTTGGGGGTGTGATGAGTGGTAAATGTATTGTTGGTTTTTATTAAGGTCCCAAGATCAAACAAGCAATGAAATTAATGTGTAAATACATCGACGAAGATAGCGGAATACTTACATCGATCGGTTGAGTCGATTTGAAGACGTTTCAAGCCAAAAACCTCACTGTCTTGCTCACGCCACTGCAGCAGTCCATGCTCACTGGTTTGGCAGTTTCGGGTCTCAAAAAGAAGCTCCAAACTCCGTCGGATGAGTCCCGCCTCATGGGTGAACCTCCCTAACACCTTCGCAATGTTTTCAAGTGTGCTAGCACTAGATATCATCAAATGAAATCAACTCATTTACTTCCCAAAGTCACGCCCAAACTGGTTTGAAAAACCAGTAAAAGGCTTCAAAACGGCGTGAGAGAGAGGAGAAATGGTGAGAGAGAAAAGGGTGAAAAAGTGTAATGACTTAGTAAAGCATTTCCAAAAAATTCTTTATATATTTTCCAAGAAAAATATTAAAACCATTTACTTAATTGATTAAATTAAAATCAAAAGTAAAGTTTTTCCCTCCAAACACTATTACACCTACTTACATCAACTATTCACATGTCACTTTAATAAAGTGACTTGATGTAAGTTTTTCAATCAATCAACTCAATCACATCAATCAATCACATCACTCAAAGTGACATTTGATTTGACGCTCGATGTGACGATTGATTTGACGCTTAATGTGACTTGCGTCGCCGCACTCGAATTCAAAATACGAATGCGCTCGCAATTACACTCGGGCTCGGGTTCGTTAATTCCAAATTAACGATTTTTCCGTCGCGTCGTAATTAGATGATTACGCCTAGCGAATTCACTATTCACGTCGCCAACGAATTAATTCCAAATTAATTCGTTCGCCCGAATTAAAATCTAATTTTAATTATGCGTCGAAATCTAATTTCGTTTAATATATCGAATATATTAGTTTACCGATTAATTCCAAATTAATCGTTATCTCTCTCTTGACGATATTTTATCCTAGATAAAATATCTCCGTAATCAATCCTAGATTAATTTTCTCTCTCTTCTATATAATCCCAGATTATAAATGAGTGCGAGTTATGCGTCATCGGTGCATTATCGGGAAGCGACCCATGAGATCCCCGGACAATTAGGCAGTAAATACGGTCGTCGGTGTGCCCGAATCACGTACGTACCAAGTACTACGTTCTACCGATTTACGAGACAAGGTCGACTCCTAGCAAAGCACCAAGTCTACCCAATTCTCCGGACATATCCTTTTAAAGAATATTAAGATCTATATCAAGCGTAGTATACAATTGTATTGTATTGTGTACATCGATCCAATATCGGACGATCACATGTTAGGCCTGGGGCTGGAAATGTGACTGCCCCGTACGAAACATATATCGGACATCAAGCAACTAGTCTCTTTAAATCGGGCAATACTGACCTAGTCATATTGTCCCGACGGTTGCAACCTTTTATAGAGCACTAGTTCTGTATCCTGCGTGATCATCAACTCCATATGTCTGAAGTGACACTTCCATCTTGACATCACACCCAGTGCACTACGATTCCTGATAAACCCAGAAGAGGTGAACACAGAACCAGTTAAGATCCCCCAACCACCAAAACCAAAGTTTACCGATTGTCGCAAGTACTAGCGATGCAAGTCTCAGGTTAAGACCATATACACCTACCCTGATGCGGCCTCCCATAGACACGCAGACATACTACCAATGGGATTCCGCGGGGTCTATCCAGAGCGAACTGTTTCCCGTACCATCGGTGAAACACGACCTCCTATCGCACTTGCATAAGTATCCAATACTTATATATATGAGAACTATGCCGTTGTGCCCTCACAACGCACACAAGTGCAATACTAGCCTATTCCGCATTATCGATGTCCAGTCTCGATAATACTACGGCTAGGGATATTTAATGATTAATCCTTTGTGGACTGATACTGTCTCATATCATCTCAATCCAGGAACTAATCATAGGGACCTCTCTTCATTTATATATCTATGGTGATCTAATCACAAATGATGAGAGTGTAATTTCCTTATTACATAGTTAATTTGCTACAACAACACAATGATTTGTGCAAATAGTGACGCTATGGGTCATATTATCCAACAATCTCCCACTTGGCACATAGCGAGTCACTCAAGTGTCCAACACCTGAACTATGTATGGTTCGCTCAAATTGCTGAGAAAAGGTTTTCCTCAGCGGATTTGTTTGATTATCGTTTGACGTGATTTATACGATCATCACATCGCCACATGTATGATCCGAACGAATCAGATGATATAGAAGTATATATCTGGATCGTCGATGAGACCTTTAATTCCTTAGCATGTGCTGACGCCTAGCTCAGCTGCTAACAGAACTATATCTAATCTAATTAGATTTATTTCAATCCAAAAGACTTCTATTGCTGCCTCAGCTGCAGCAATAATCCGCATTTGTTGTTTATTCGGCAACAGTTATCTTGCTTGGAAGATTTCTAGCTCACTGTCCCGTTATTCAAACTTTATAGTACCGTAGTATTTAATCATTTGGAAACTTGCTGTAGTGATCCCAGTCACTTCAAGTTCTCCTTCTCCATAGTTTAAGACAGCATCTTTAGTTCTCTGAGATACTAACAGATGTTCTTAATTTCAATCCAGTGACTATCACTTGGATTGACCTGATTGTGACTCCATATGCTCGAAGCGTATGAGACACCAATACAAGTACATTTTAAATGTACAATTTCTCAGAGAGTGTTAACAACTCCAAATCTATCCCAGTAGATCTTTATTCCTTGAATAAAGGTTGTTACTCCCCAGAATTCTATGGAGAATTTCTATGAAAGAATATCTATGAAAGCCAAGCTTTCACCAATTGCTTTATGGGAATTTAACTGTCAGTGCGCTCCCACTAACCTCCTTATATATACACAAGAATTATTTTGTTTTGAGTCAAATCATAAACCATTATGATTATTTCAAAACGACAGTTCCAAGAACTTTATGCTTGCTTCAATCCAAACATGGATTGAATAATCCGCAAACCTTGTTTGTCGGTTATACAAAATCGTCAGAATGTTATAAACATTCTCCAAAAGGTTTCCTTTTCAGGAAAGCGATTTTGATTTACAACTGACATATTTCATAAATGAAATATACAGTTATCAACAAGCATCTTCAAAATGGATTTACCATGGCAACAAGCAAAAGGTTGAACCGTTATTAACACGATGTTGATAACGATACCTTCCGTCAAAAGCCTAGCTTTGTACGTAGGTATGTTGCCATCCATGTATGTCTTCCTTGAAGACATTTAATGTACCAATAGGCACAATGCCTTGTGGTACAACTAGTATCCAAAATAGTTGTTATACATGGAATCCATTTCGGATTCATGGCACTTTGCCATAATAGGTAGTCGACACATCGTATCACTTCCTCAAAACGTAGTCGGATGGTACACCTCCATAAGATTGACATCTTTATGAGGTTAGATCAGAAACCCATACCCTAGGTTGTTTTCTGACTTTATCCGATCTACGAAGTTCTTGTGTATTTGAAGATTAATGGTACAGATTCATTAGATGAACTGTTTGTGTTCCATTAAGGACTTCGTGCCTTGAACAGTATTACACCGATTTTCATCGAGTATCACTATCCTCCCACTGACCACTGCATATCGGTATTCCTCTCAGGAAAACCGCATGGTGAGCAACAATCACATTGTTCTCATGTGAGATTTACAAGTACTATACTTAAGGTTTCCATTAGGATAACCTATATTGGCACTTATCCAATTTGGGTCTTTTAGTTTGGTATCATCCAAACGTTATGCCTGGCATACCCAAATTATCAGGAATGAGAAACCCCGTTTCTTCCCTGTTCATATCCTATATGACATCTGTCAAACAGATTTTCATGGAACCTTATTCTAAATAAGTTTTGCACTAAAATACATATCCTGTAGAAGGAAATAGTAGCTCAGAGCGACTCGTGATAAACCTAATCATGTCCAACAAAATTCGGTTTTAGTTCGGACACACCGTCTAACAGACGTGTCTTGAGAGGAGTCCTCATATGAAAGAATACCGTACTCTTTCATGTATATATGAAACTTACTGCTTAAGTATTTTCCAATACGGTCTTACCGTGGTGGAATAATACTATAGCCGATCTGTTTGTTTACTTCGTGTCGAAACTTTAAAGTTTTCGATTTGTATTCTTCAAAAGAAACACAAAACCATAACGTGATGCTACATCTGTTAAGGTCACGAAATATTCATGTTCACATCTAGCCCAGCTAGATATGGGCCCACATACTTCACCATGAATAGGGCTGACAGATCGGTGGCACTTTTACTATTACAAAGTAAATAGTATTTTAGGTACTTTACCTAACAAACTAGATTCGCAGACCTTATTTGAATAGTCAAATCAGTCCTAGTACCCACTCTTCAAAAGTGTGGATATACGAGTCTTCTTTAATTGTGTCCTAGACAACAATGCCACAAATAAGTCTCTATTGATCAAATCAATTTGAGCTATTTATTTGTCATTTTATATGTTTGAGATTTTTCTTTATATTCAAAATATAAATTCTGTTATTTACATCTAATGTATTTTATCTCAGTATCATCTTTATATAATAAAACACTTAGTGTTCTATAATATAAAGGTTTTATCCGCAACGGATTAAACACTGATATAGAGATAATGTCTCTAGTCAAACTAGTTACATTATAACAGTTCCTAATTTAAGTACATACCCAAAGGGTAGTTCCTAAACTTAGGTATCCACGGTCGAAACAGCGACTTTCGTCCAGTTTCCGATTCGCAGAGAAATCTCGGTTTGAAGTCAGTATCCTGCTCATAGCGGATTTTGAACATCAATTCATATATTTTATGTACCACACTTAGTATTTAAAATCCAATTTCAATACTAGTAGTGAACATAACTCTGACAAATATTTTTTTAAAGTTAGAGCCTCGCCCTTTCTTTAATTCCTCCGTGTCTTCCATATCCAAATGGTAGTCACTTCGGGATATGTCAATTATCCTTTTCAATATTTCACAAACCTTTGGCCAAGCCTTGGGTTTCGGAATATCGAAACGATGTGCACCTTGTGCTACATGCCCAATTGCAAACTTTGATACTTTTAAATCTAATGATAGATTTATTATAAGTATATTAATTAAGCATTAAAGTCATCATCACATAAATCTTCCAAAGATTTTATGCTCTACTATTTGCTTAATTATGGGCTTAGTCATAATAAGTTATTTTATCAAATAAATTAACCTATTATTAATTCCCAATTGAAAATTAAATCATTTAAAACATTAATCCCAAGGATTATATTATTTAAATATTCAACCTTTCAATTCTTTCTTGATTTTAATAGTCCAACTATTTAATCAATTTAATAAGGTACTATTTATTATAATGATTACAATAATCCAATTATTTAATCAACTATAATTTAATATTGATTACTATAATCCAATTATAAAATCAACTATCATTTTAATTCAATTATATTGATTACTATAATCCAATTATAAAATCAACTATAATTGAATGAGTTTGTATATAGTCCAACTATATATATAATTAAAACAACATAAAATATTAGTCCAACTAATACTTTTGATTAATGTGACGAGTAAAATATAAATGAGTGTGTTTAGCGAGTAATTGAACGATTGTTGCAAATTCAATACTTACCTCCCACTATTTTTCGTCGAGCCTCTAACCCTCTGTCGAATACTCGGGAAACCATGTTCCTAGTGGGCTAGGATCCTATTAAATAACATACAACCTTGACTTTGGCCAACAAGCTGTATGTTATTTAACTAGGTAGATCTCACAGATCAATTGGATCCAATCCAATTCCTAGATCCGGTTAGGTGGACATCCAAGTCCTAAACATATTATTTACGCCAATGTATCTAATACATTTTCCTGACCATATCCTCCGAATCATCTAGGCCTTGGCTTTGGCACAACAAACCTAATGACTCCAGTTAAGCGGGACCCATTGACAAGGAAAGTTTCGTAATCAATGTCGTTGGACAAGAAGTGATCTTGACTTTGGCCAACAAATCACAACTTGGACAAGACACCGATGTGGAACAAAACCCTCATGATTCAAATACATCCATAATTGACAAGGTCTTGACTTTGGCCAACAAACCAATGCCAATCGGATCTTGAACAAGAATCATTCAATGGAAGGATAATCGCTTAATATAGAACGAGGGTTTTTCGCGTGCAAATTGGCTACCAATTTAATTATCTTTGTTAAGGTCTCATCATCATACACCCTTAAACATGCATTCTAAATACATAATAAAGCGAGTATGAAAATAAATAATAATGATATGCGGATGGATACTTTACACATTGATCCTAGATCAAATCTCTCCCTTTCTTACTCAAGCTAGCACTAGTATTACTTCTACCCGTTACAATACACTTCTAAAGAAACCTCATATACATAGAGGGGAATAGGTGAGAAGAGAATACAAGAGAACGAAGGTGAAAAGGCTGGACACGCAGGTCCAATTTAATAAATCGAATTTATTACAACAATTTCTAAAATTGCCCACCCAACTAATATCCATCCGATATACATTATTCATTCAACACAACCACGCATTAACACACATAAGCATGCTATCAATCAATCTAATCAAATTAATTAATCTGATAATTAAGTGATCATCCAATGTTCAAACAACGATTTGATTTTGTTCGAGTCAAACTCGTTTTTGCAATAAGTACTCAAAGTACGAATTCATGAATTAAATTAAACTACATCATTAAATCTAATTTAACATGTATTTAATACTAATTCACTATTCAATTCCAAATTAAACATTTACACTTTATTTAATAAACCTTTTCGATTTAAATTCCAAATTTAATCGTAACGCGTCTCAAAGACCGATTAACGTCCAACGTCAATTCAATTAAAGTCCAATGGGCTTTTAATTGATTTCATAAGGCGTGGACTTTTGGTCAACTCGGGTCAAACCGATAACCAAAGTCCAATCCGGGATTTACCCATAAGCCCATAAATCAATCTTGGCCCATTAGGCCCAATTGAACTTTAAAGGTTCATTAGTCGCATTTGGGCTTTATGGTTAAGGTTTTGGGCCCAATTGGATCCAATCCACTTGGCCTAAACCAAACTTGATAAATCAAGCCCAATAGGCCCAAATACAACAATAGAAGCCCAAATCCAATTTAAGCCTAAATAATTAAATTTCATTAATCCAATTACGCAATTTAATTACTTAAAGTGCATTACATGATTAATCAACTAAATCATCATTTCCAAAACACTAAATTAGTCCAATTAATCATGCTCATTATCATTATCACATGTCCAACACATAAATGATAAAATCAAACCCATTACATGCTTCCATGCTCTCGGCCAAAAGAGGGATTTTGTGTCCGATTCGGTTTCGATCCAATCGAACCTACAATCGACATCAAATCACCATCCAATTTGATTTATACACATCCAATGTCACAAAATCAAAAAACACCAAGACATTAGGGCATATGCACCAATTCGGCCAAGGTAAGGTTTTGGGGATTTTGTCCAATTCGAAATCCAATCCAATTCGATTCAAATTAACGTCAACCTAATCGATTCTAACTCATCAAATGAATTAAAAAATCAAAAAATCCAAGATCCCAAAATTCAATATACATTCGGCCATGGCATTAATTTTGGGGAAAATAATTCCAAATCATTTTTTGTCAAATTAGTCCAACCAAAATGAAATTAAACATGTTATAAGCATACTCAAACAAACAATTTATTCAAATCATGCTCAAATCACATTTACCCAAATTTTAAGCCCTACCAATTTCATGCTTGAACCTAAGCTCTTGATGCCATTGTTGGTTTTTATTAAGGTCCCAAGATCAAACAAGCAATGAAATTAATGTGTAAATACATCGACGAAGATAGCGGAATACTTACATCGATCGGTTGAGTCGATTTGAAGACGTTTCAAGCCAAAAACCTCACTGCCTTGCTCACGCCACTGCAGCAGTCCATGCTCACTGGTTTGGCAGTTTCGGGTCTCAAAACGAAGCTCCAAACTCCGTCGGATGAGTCCCGCCTCATGGGTGAACCTCCCTAACACCTTCGCAATGTTCACAAGTGTGCTAGCACTAGATTATCATCAAATGAAATCACTCATTTGCTTCCCAAAGTCACGCCCAAACTGTTTGAAAAACCAGTAAAAAGCTCAAAAGGCGTGAGAGGAGATGAGAAATGGTGAGAGAGAAAAGGGGAAAAAGGTAATGACTTAGTAAAAGCATTTTCTAAAAATGCTTATATATTTTCCAAGAAAATATATTAAAACCATTACTTAATTGATTAAATTAAAATCAAAAGTAAATGTTTTTCCCTCCAAACACTATTACACCTACTTACATCAACTATTCACATGTCACTTTAATAAAGTGACTTGATGTAAGTTTCAATCAATCAACTCAATCACATCAATCAATCAATCACTCAAAGTGACATTTGATTTGACGCTCGATGTGATGATTGATTTGACGCTTAATGTGACTTGCGTCGCCGCACTCGAATTCAAAATACGAATGCGCTCGCAATTACACTCGGGCTCGGGTTCGTTAATTCCAAATTAACGATTTTTCCGTCGCGTCGTAATTAGATGATTACGCCTAGCGAATTCACTATTCACGTCGCCAACGAATTAATTCCAAATTAATTCGTTCGCCCGAATTAAAATCTAATTTTAATTATGCGTCGAAATCTAATTTCGTTTAATATATCGAATATATTAGTTTACCGATTAATTCCAAATTAATCGTTATCTCTCTCTTGACGATATTTTATCCTAGATAAAATATCTCCGTAATCAATCCTAGATTAATTTTCTCTCTCTTCTATATAATCCCAGATTATAAATGAGTGCGAGTTATGCGTCATCGGTGCATTATCGGGAAGCGACCCATGAGATCTCCCGAAACATTAGGCTGTAAATACGGTCGTCGGTGTGCCCGAATCACGTACGTACCAAGTACTACGTTCTACCGATTTACGAGACAAGGTCGACTCCTAGCAAAGCACCAAGTCTACCCAATTCTCCGGACATATCCTTTTAAAGAATATTAAGATCTATATCAAGCGTAGTATACAATTGTATTGTATTGTGTACATCGATCCAATATCGGACGATCACATGTTAGGCCTGGGGCTGGAAATGTGTCTGCCCCGTACGAAACATATATCGGACATCAAACAACTAGTCTCTTTAAATCGGGCAATACTGACCTAGTCATATTGTCCCGACGGTTGCAACCTTTTATAGAGCACTAGTTCTGTATCCTGCGTGATCATCAACTCCATATGTCTGAAGTGACACTTCCATCTTGACATCACACCCAGTGCACTACGATTCCTGATAAACCCAGAAGAGGTGAAACAAGAACCAGTTTAGATCCCCCAACCACCAAAACCAAAGTTTACTGATTGTCGCAAGTACTAGCGATGCAAGTCTCAGGTTAAGACCATATACACCTACCCTGATGCGGCCTCCCATAGACACGCAGACATACTACCAATGGGATTCCGGCGGGGTCTATCCAGAGCGAAGCTGTTTCCCGTACCATCGGTGAAACACGACCTCCTATCGCACTTGCATAAGTATCCAATACTTATATATATGAGAACTATGCCGTTGTGCCCTCACAACGCACACAAGTGCAATACTAGCCTATTCCGCATTATCGATGTCCAGTCTCGATAATACTACGGCTAGGGATATTTAATGATTAATCCTTTATGGACTAATACTGTCTCATATCATCTCAATCCAGGAACTAATCATAGGGACCTCTCTTCATTTATATATCTATGGTGATCTAATCACAAATGATGAGAGTGCAATTTCCTTATTACATAGTTAATTTGCTACAACAACACAATGATTTGTGCAAATAGGGACGCTTATGGGTCATATTATCCAACATGTATCACTATTTTCACTCATTTGACCTAATATTTGTATAGATTCTTGAGTTTTGTGAATATTTTGATGTGTTTGTGTTATTTTGTAGATAAATAAAGTTTCAGGACATTCTGGAGGTGATTTGGCCAACACAGTGAAAAAGGACAACAAAGGGCACAAAATGTCATTTGGCGCGTCGCGACGCGCAGCCCGAGTCGCGACGCCTAAATTGCGCCGGCCTGTGCTAACTTGCGCCGCTTCATGCTAAAATTACTGTGCCACGTGTCAAAATCTAAGAAGTCATCTCAACATGCATCAGATGTTAAAGTGCACCTGTCATGTGTTAACATCAGAGGAGATCTGCTAACATGCACCGTGCCACGTGTCATCATCCTATAGTGCCGAAAATCACCATCGCCACGTGTCTTCCATGTAGGCGTCCACATCAACAACATGCCAAGTCAATGTGCCACGTCATTGTCAGCCAATCATTGCGTGACACATGTCGCAATCCTTTGGTGCCGACAATCTACATCGCTACGTGTCGCCACATCATTGCCACGTCATCACCACATCAAACAATCATTCAGCTCCAGCCGCCTTGCCACGTGTTAGCCGATCCGAAAACGTGCCGTATTAGAGCCAGAAAATACTGCGCGTCGCGACGCGCAAGGGGTTTGCGTCACGACGCGTGAAGCCCGTCGACCCCTATAAATTCAACTTGAAATTTAAGTTTCAGATATACCTTCCTCTCTGTAATTCTCTGAGTAAATAGAGAGTTTGTATCTAGTTAGTTTAATTTCAGTTTTATAATTAATTTTATTTACTTTTTGTAAAAGTAATTTGCTTTCTTTACTTTTTCAAGTTTTTCTATTCATCAATGAAGAGGTAACTTCCCCCTACTATGGTGAATGTAAAACTTTTATTACTGCTATTTAGATTAATCTCCCTTAATTATAATATATTCACTATTTAAAAACTTGACTTAACAAGGATAACCGCTATATTGGTCGGTTGGTAATTAAATATAAACTGGTTTGAACCTGACTAAGCATGGATAACGCCTGGTTGGTCGGTTGGTAATTACCGCCTATATGGCTGGTTATGGACAAAAATTAATACCGTCTTTTTTTCTGGGACTTTGACATTTTGACTAATCAGGTTACCGCCTATATGACTGGTTGGTAATATCACACAAGTTATTATATTATATTAAGGGCAATATCTAAAATAGTAGGGATAAAAGTAGATACTCTAGCCCTAATATTTTCTTTTATTGTATTTTTCTTTATTTACTTTCCAGCATTTTACTTTATGTCTTTTATTTTAAGTTTTTACTAGCCCTAGTTATGTGTTGTAACTAAGTTAGTTATCTGGGGTGTGATGAATTCTAATATCACCAGTTATGAGGGGTTAGATTATGGTTTGGGTAATATAAAAGTGTATTTATTGAGCCCTAGTCTTAATGCGTCTTGTTAACTGGCCATTAATAAGATTGACTTGGTAAACTTAAAATGAACTTGGAAAATAGATTTTAGGTTTAAGACCTTAGACTCAATAGCCCTCGATATTCCTTGAGGATAGATAACCCTTAATAGATTTCCTTACATGATAGGAATATACCTATCGGGCGGGGGTAGCAATAATTGGAACTTAATCTTAATGAATTCAGATAACTTAATTGACATAGGAATATGATTAATTGAGTTACACTGGGTATTTTTATCTGACCATCGGAAAAGGCTTTTACATATTTTCATGTTCCAGGTTAATAACCCTATATTACATAAGTGTAAAATACCCACTTCATCTTTAAATAGATATTGGAAGAAATCACAACCCTGGATAGTTTTATAAATTTGAATTTTCCTTAATCTACTTTCAACGCCATTTTATTTACTTGTTTTAATTTTTAATTTGTAAGTCACCATCCCAATCAAAACAATCAATCCATTAGATACTAGTAATCATTTTGCCTTTTTATACAATTAATAGCATAGGTATTAAGTCCTCGTGGGATCGATACTTTTTATACTACTTGAACGATACTTGCGCTTGCGTTATACGCGTGTGATTACACCGGTCAAGTTTTTGGCACCGTTGTCGGGGACTTATTTATCTTCACTATTAGTTTTGAGGTTATATACCTTACTTGTATCTAATTTTCTTTTTACTTATTGTTTTATTTTCTTCTGTTTTAGGTTCTCATCCACTATATGAGACGAACCAGAAGCTTGAAACTCCGACCGCTTGACCCAGAGATTGAAAGAACCATCAGACAATTGAGAAGGAAAGGTGAGAAGGCCAAGAAGCAATAGTCAATATGCAACCTGAACCCTTGAAGGTTGCACTGTTGACAGTTATGACCCATAGCGTCACTATTTGTACAGATCATGGTGTTGTATGTACAAATTAACTATGTGACAAAGGAAATTGCTCTTTTATCATTTGTGATTAGATCACCAAGATGTTATAAATGATGAAGTAGTTCCATATGATTAGTTCCTGGATTGAGATGATATGAGACAGTTCAATCCACGAAGTTTAATCATTAAATATCCCTAGTCAAGTATTATCGAGATTGGACATCGATATGCGGAAAAGACTAGTATTACACTTGTGCGCGTTGTGAGGGCATAACAACATAGTTCTTATATATTTGGGTATAGGATACTCATGCAAGTGTAGTAGGAGGTTGTGTTTTACTGATGGTACGGAAAACAAGCTTCGCTCTGGATAGACCCCTTGGAATTCCATTGGTAGTATGACTATGTGTCTATGGAAGTCCGAATCAGGGTAGGTGTATTTGGTATTACCTGAGACTTGCACCGCTAATACTTGCGACAATCAATATACTTTGGTTTTGGTCGTCCAGGGCTTTAACCGATTCTGCGTACGCCTCTTCTGGGTATATTGAGAATCGTAGTGTATTGGGTGTGATGTCGAGATGGAAGTATCACTCCAGTCATAGTGGAGATGATGATCACGCAGGATACAGAACTGTTTCTCTTATGTACTACTGTCATCAGGATAATATGACTAGGTCATGATTATCCGATTATAGAGACTAGTTGCCAGAGATCCGATATGTGCTTCGTACGGGGCAGACACAATTCCACCCCCAGGCCTTGCACGTGACATCCAATACTGGATCGAAATACGTAATACTACGTATACTACGCCTGATATAGATCACATGTTCCTGTAAGGATATTTCTGGAGAATTGGGTAGGCATGATGCTTTGCTAGAAGCCAACCATGTCTTGTAAATCGGTTCAAACGTAGTACTAGGTACTTACGTGTTCGAATAGTCCGACGACCGAATTTACTGCCAACATATCCGGGGATCTCTTGGGTCGCTTCCCGAAGATTCACCGATGACGTATAACTCACACTTTATTAATCTGGGATTAATTAATGATGAGAGAGAAAATTAATCTGGGATTAATTGCGGAGATATTTTATCTGGGATAAAATATTAATTAAAGAGAGAGAACGATTAATTTGGAATTAATCAATAAAATAATATTTCGATATATTTTATACGAAATTGGATTTCGACGCAGAATTGAAATTAGATTTTAATTCGGGCGGACGAGTTAATTTAGAATTAATTCGTTAGCGACGTGAATAGTATTTTACTAGGCATAATTATTTAATTACCACGCAACGAAAAATTCGTTAATTTGGAATTAGCGAACCCGAGCCCGGGAGTGTTTGCGGGCGCACTCGCATTGTGAATTTAAGTGTCACATCAAGCGTTAAATCACATATCACTTTGAGTGATGTGACAACTTGTCATTTGAGTGATTGATGGAAGTAGTTGGTTGGCTTTAATGCCATTTACCAATTTTGAATTTGGTAAATCAATTAATTGATTTTGGAAAATCAATATTGTGTATTAGATACACAAACCAATTAATTCATCACTCTCTCTCTTCATCACACACGGTTTTGAGCCATTTCCCTCTTCTCTCTCACAGTCTTGGACCTCATTTTTCTTCTTCTGTTTTTTCTGCTACTGCCGTGAACAAAGAAGAAGCAAAATGAAGATTTTGTTGCAAAATCATGAGTGCTAGCACACAAAGGAGTCATCCTAAGGTGATAGGGAAACCAACTTGTGAGCTTGGAATCACTATATAAATCTTGGAGCTTGGAGTATCAATGGAGGACATCCATGGAGGTTGGCCGAATTTCTTGGAGCTCAAAAACTGCCCAAATCCAAGAGCTTCATCACCTTGGAGGAAATGATTTTTCTTCGTCGCATCCAAACCGATCAATGTAAGTATGTTTCCGCCGTACTTCTTGAGTATTCACATGTATTTTCATTGCTTGATATGATCTTGGGATGCTTAGAGAACCCAACAATGGTATCTATGAGCCTAATTGAGCATGAAAATGATTTAGGGTTAAAATTGGGTAAATTGAATTTGAGCATGATTTGATAAAATTCTTTGATTGAGTATGCTTGAATGATGTTTAATTGAAGTTAGATGTGATCAATTTCATGAAAATTGATTTGGAACAATTTCCCCAAATTGGGTTGGCTTGGCCGAATTCAAAGGAAGCCTAATCTCATGGTAATTTTTGTTTTTTGATTCATTGGATGAGTTTGAAAGACTTTGGGAATGTTAATTTAAATTCAATTGGATTGAAATTAGAATTGGACAAAAATCCCTACCATTGCCGTGAGTTAAGAAGCATGAAATGGGTTTGATTTTTGATTAAAATGTGTTGGAAATGTTTTGATGTTAATGAGCATAATTAATTGTACAAATTTGTGTTTTGGAAATGTTAATTTGGGTAATTAATTATGGCATACACTTTAATTAATTAATTGTGAAATTTGGAATTTTGTAAGTTAATTAATTGGGCTTATTTTGGAATTGGGCCTTAATTGTAATTGGGCTTTAATGGGCTTGGTTGTACCAAGATGGATTTAGGCTAAATTGGCTGGATCCAATTGGGCCCAAAACCATTTCCATAAAGTCCAATTATGACTTAAATGGACCTTTAACTTTAATTCGGCCTAATGGGCCTAAATTGGTTTCTTGGCAAATAAGGGTGATTCCTTAAATGGGCTTTGGTATTTGGGTTTGACCCATATAGACCAAAAGTCCATGCCTTAGAAATTAATTGAAAGCCCATTGGACTTTAAATTAAATTAACATTGGATGTTAATCGGGCTTTGAGACCCGTAACGATTAGATTTAGAATATAAGTCGTAAAGGTTCATTAATAAAGTGTAATATTTAATTTGGAATTAAATAAATGAATTAGTATTAAATACAAATTAAATTGGATTTAATGTTGTAGTTTAATTTAATTCAAGAATTCGTACTTTGAGTACTTATTCGCAAAACGAGTTTGACCGCGCAAAATCAAATCGTTGTTTGAACATTGGATGGTCATTAATTATCAATTAATTAATTGGATTAGATTGATTGATAACATGGTTGTGTGAATACATGGTTGCGATGCATGAATAATGCATATCAGATGGATATTAGATGAGTGGGGAAATTTTGGAAATTGTTGTAATAAATTTAGAATTTATTAATTGGACCTGCGTGTCTAGCCTATTACCTCCTTACTCTTTGTATTTCTCTTCTCACCTATTCCCCTCAATGTAAATGAGGTTTCTTTAGAAGTGTTATGTAACGGGTAGAAGTAATACATGTGCTAGCGGGAGAGAAGAAAGTGAGAGATTATTTCTAGGAACAATGTGTTAAGTATCCATCCACATATCATTATTACATCTATTTATATGCGCCTTATTATGTGTTTAGAATGCATGTTTAAGGGTGTATGATGATGAGACCTTAACAAAGATAATAATTGGTTGCCATTGCACGCGAAAAACCCTCAACATCATATTAAGCGTTTTTCCTTCCATTGAGTGATTCTTACTCAAGATCCAAGACTGGCATTGGTTTGTTGGCCAAAGTCAAGACCTTTGTCCGTCAAGGATGTGTTTGAATCATGAAAGCTTTGTTCCATATTGGTGTCTTGTCCAAGTTGTGATTTGTTGGCCAAAGTCAAGATCACTTCTTGTCCATCAACATTGATTACGAAGCTTTCCAAGGTCAATGGGTCACGCTTAAGTGGATCACTAAGTTTGTTGTGCCAAAGCCAAGGCTTAGTTGATTCAGAGGAAAAAGGTTAGGGAATATATTGGATATATTGCATATATAAGATATTGTTTCGGACTTGGATGTCCACCTACTGGATCTAGGAATTGGATGGGATCCAATTGATCTTAGAGATCTACCTAGTTAATTATCACACAATTTGTTGGCCAAAGTCAAGATTATGTGTTATTTAATGGGATCCTAGCCCACTAGGAAACAAGGTTTCCCGAGTACTCCACAGAGGGTTAGAGGCTCGCCGAAAAATAGTGGGAGACAAGTATTAAATTTGCAATATTCGTTTAGTAACTTGCCATTCGCGCTCATATCATTTTTCGTCAATATAAATTAATATATTAGTTGGACTAATATTTAATAGTTGTTTTAATTAAACAGTTGGACTGTATTCAAACAATTTCAATTAATAGTTGATTTTATAATTGGATTATAGTAATCAATATAATTAAATTAACCAATTAAATTATAGTTGATTATATAGTTAGACTATAGTATCATTATAATAAATTGTACCTAAAATCGTTGATTAAATAGTTGGACTATTAGAATAAAGATAATTGAAAGATTAGTGTTTAAAACATAATCCTGGGAGAAAAATATTTTTTAAACGACTTTAATTTTCAAATTGGGAATAATGAATCAGGATAGTCCTGAAAACTAAGAAGTTACTTTATTTGATAAAATAACATCTTAAGCCTAAGCCTGGAGTTAAGCAAATAGTAGAACATGATATTTGGAATATTCATGTGATGATAACTTTAGTGCTTAATCCATAAGCTTGCCAAATAGACTCCTTAATTTCTTAATCAGAACTAAGGATTAGATCCTTAAAGTATGATAATGAAATTGAAGGATCTTCATAGATATATTTTTAGATCTTTGAAGTACTAACTTGTAATAGTAAACTCTTGGAGAGTTAATGGCTATACTCAAAGAGTCAAAGCCAAAGTTTGCAATAAGGCAAGAAGCGCAAGACGCGCATCTTATTTCGAAATTCTGGATGGCCAAGGCTTCGCCAAAGGCTTCTGAAATGTGAAAAAGGGCAAAAGGCAAAATCATTATAATCTTCTGGGAAGACAAAAGACATATCCCAAAATGTCTGCCTAAACTGTGGCAAACGGGGACACGGAAGCGTGACTGCCGTATGGACAAGGCAGACATGAAGGAATTGAAGAACGAGCAAGACTCTGACTTCAAATATGTTTGTCATAAAATATGTTCACTTCTAGTATTAAAATTGGATTTTAGATACTGGATGTGGTACATAAATATGTACTGGTGTGCAGAAATTGTTGAAAAGTAGGATACTGACTTCAGTTGAGATTAATCTGCGAATTGAAAACGGGACGAAAGTCGCTGTTTTAACCGTAGATACCTAAGTTTAAGAACTACCCTTCGGGTGTGTACTTAAATTAGGAAACTGTTAAAATGTAACTAGTTTAACTAGAAACATTATCTCTGTATCAGGGTTTAACCCGTTGCGGGTATACCTTTATATTCTAGAACACTAAAGTGTTTTATTTTATAAAGATGATATTGAGATAAACACATTAGATGTGAATAACAGTATTTATATTTTGAATATAAATAAATCTCAAACATATAACATGAAAAATATATAGCTCAAACTGATTTGATCCTTTGAGACTTATATGTGGCATTGTTGTCTAGGACATAATTAAACAAGACTCGTATATCCACACTTTTGAAGAGAAGATACTAGGACGGATTTGATTCCATTCAAATAAAGTCTACAAATCTAATTTATTAGGCAAAGTGCCTATAACACATTTACTTGGTAAAAGTGCAAGTGCCACCGATCTGTTAGCCATTGTTCATAGTGACATAAGTGGGCCCATGTCTAGCTAGGCTAGATGTAGATATGAATATTTCGTGACCTTTACGGATGTGGCATCCGGTTATGGTTATATGTTTCATTTGAAACACAAATCGGAAACTTTTAGAGTTTCGACACGAAATAGACAAACAGATCGGCTAAAGTGTAAAACCATCACGGTTAGACCATGATGGAAAATACTTAAGCAATAAGTTTCTAGTATACTTGAAAGAGTATAATATTCTTTCAATGAGGACTCCTCCCGGAACACGTCAATTTGACGGTGTGTCCGAACTGAGAAACTGAATTCTGTTGGACATGATAAGGTTAATCATGAGTCGCTCTGAGCTACCATTTCCTTCAACGGATAAGCATTAAATAGTGCAAAACTTATTTGAATAAGGTTCCATAAAAATCTATTTGACAGATTTCATATTAGATATGAACAGGAAAGAAACTGGGTTTCTCATTCCTGATGATTTGGGGATGCTGGGCATATGTTTGATGATACCAAACTAGAACCCAAATCAGATAAGTGCCTAAATTGTTGGTTATCCTAGGGAAACCAAAGTATAGTACTTATACAACTCACAAGAGAACAATGTAATTGTTGCTCTCCATGCAGTTTTCCTAAGAGGAATACCTTTATGCAGTGGTAAGTGGGAGGATAGTAAAACTCGATGAAAATCGGAGTAATACTGTTCCAAGCACCGATTCCTTAATGAAACACAAATAGTTCATCAAGGATGAAACTATACTAATAATCTTCGAATGCACAAGAACCGCGTAAGTCGGAGAGAGTCAGAAAACAACCTGGGGTATGGGTTTCTGATCTCACCTCATGAAGATGTCAATCTTATTGAGGAACCGAACTGACTACGTATCGACTCTCTATTATGGCAAAGTGCCATGATAATCCGAAATGGATTCCATGTATACCAACTAAGTTTGGATACTAGTTGATGTACAAGAAGGCATTGTGCCTATTGGTACTATTAAGTCTTCAAGGAAGACATACATGGAAGGCAACATACCAACGTACTAAGCTGGACTTATAGCGAAAATGTATCGTTATCAACATTGTGTCGATTACGATGAAACCTTTTACCTGTTGCCATTGTTAAATCCATTTGGATAATGCTTGCTGATGCTGCATGTTTCATTCATGAAACATGGCAGCTGTTATGCCAAAACCGCTTTCCTTAACGGAAACCTTTCGGAGGATGTTTACAACATACTGACAGGTTTTTTCGTACCAAAAATAGCAAACAAGGTTTGCGAGTTAATTCGATCCATGGATGGATTGAAGCAAGCATATCGTTCTTGGAATTATCGTTTTGATGTAATCATAATGGTATATTATTTAATTCAAAACGAAAATGATTCTTGTGTATATTGAGGTTAGTGGGAGCGCACTGATAGTGAAAGTCCTAAATAATGATAATATTCATTTCTTGGAAATGATATTCCCATAAATACAATCGGTGAAAGCTTGGCTTTCGTGAAAATTCTCCGTAGAATTATTGGGAGAAACAACCTTTATTCTAGGAATAAAGATCTACTGGGATAGAACTAAAAGTTGTTGATACTCTCCGAGAACTCGTACATTGAAAAATATACGCAACCTGGTGTCTCATACGCTTTGAGCATATGGAGTCACAATCAGGCCAATCCAAGTGATAGTCACTGGATTGATGTTAAGAACATCCTTTAGTATCTTAGATGATCTAAGGATGCTGTCATATACTATGGAGAAGGAGAACTTGAAGTGACTGGGTTCACTACTGCAAGTTTCCTAACCGATAAAAATGACCATAAGTCGAAACAACGGTACTGTAAAGTTTGAATAACGGAACAGTGAGCTGGAAATCTTCCAAGCAAGATACTGTTACCGAATAAACAACAAAAGTGGATTATTGCTGCAGATGAGGCAGCAATAGAAGCCTTCTGGATTGATAATAATCCTAATTAGATTATGAGTAGTTATGTTAGCAGCTTAGCTAGGCTACAACACAGGCTAAAGAATTAATGGTCTCATCAACGATCCAGATATATACTTCGATATTCATCTGATTCGTTCGGATCATACATCGTGGCGATGTGATGATCGAATAAATCGCATCAGATGATAATCATGCAAATCCGCTGATGAAAGCATTTCCTCAGTAGAAATTTGAGCGCCCGGTACATAGTGTAGGACACTCGAGTGACTAGCTATAGGCCAAGTGGGAGATTGTTGGACAGTTATGACCCATAGCGTCACTATTTGTACAGATCATGGTGTTGTTGTATAAATTAACTATGTGCCAAAGGAAATTGCTTTTTTATCATTTGTGATTAGATCACCAAGATGTATAAATGATGAAAGTTCCATATGATTAGTTCCTGGATTGAGATGATATGAGACAATATCAATCCACGAAGGTTTAATCATTAAATATCCATAGTCAATGTATTATCGAGATTGGACATCGATAATGCGGAAAAGACTAGTATTACACTTGTGCGCGTTGTGAGGGCATAACAACATAGTTCTTATATATTTGGGTATAGGATACTCATGCAAGTGTAGTAGGAGGTTGTGTTTTACTGATGGTACGGAAAACAGCTTCGCTCTGGATAGACCCCTTGGAATTCCATTGGTAGTATGACTATGTGTCTATGGAAGTCCGAATCAGGGTAGGTGTATTTGGTATTAACCTGAGACTTGCACCGCTAATACTTGCGACAATCAATATACTTTGGTTTTGGTCGTCCAGGGCTTTAACCGATTCTGCGTACGCCTCTTCTGGGTATATTGAGAATCGTAGTGTATTGGGTGTGATGTCGAGATGGAAGTATCACTCCAGTCATAGTGGAGATGATGATCACGCAGGATACAGAACTGGTTCTCTTATGTACTACTGTCATCAGGATAATATGACTAGGTCATGATTATCCGATTATAGAGACTAGTTGCCAGAGATCCGATATGCGCTACGTACGGGGCAGACACAATTCCACCCCCAGGCCTTGCACGTGACATCCAATACTGGATCGAAATACGCAATACTACGTATACTACGCCTGATATAGATCACATATTCCTGTAAGGATATTTATGGAGAATTGGGTAGGCATGATGCTTTGCGAGATGCCAACCATGTCTTGTAAATCGGTAAAAATGTAGTACTAGGTACTTACGTGTTTGGATCGTCCGACGACCAGATTTACTGCCAACATATACGGGGATCTCATGGGTCGCTTCCCGAAGATTCACCGATGACGTATGACTCGCACTTTATTAATTTGGGATTAATTAATGATGAGAGAGAAAATTAATCTGGGATTAATTGTGGAGATATTTTCTCAGGGATAAAATATTAATTAAAGAGAGAGAACGATTAATTTGGAATTAATCGATAAAATAATATATTCGATATATTATACGAAATTGGATTTCGATGCGGAATTGAAATTAGATTTTAATTCGGGCGAACGAGTTAATTTAGAATTCATTCTTTAGCGATGTGAATAGTAATTTTGCTAGGCATAATTATTTAATTACGACGCAACGAAAAATTCGTTAATTTAGAATTAGCGAACCCGAGCCCAGGAGTGTTTGCGGGCGCACTCGCATTGCGAAGTGCGGCCCACAAGTCACATCAAGCGTTAAATCATTAGTCACTTCAAGCGTCAAATCACTTGTCACTTTGAGTGATGTGACAACTTGTCATTTGAGTGATTGATGGAAGTAGTTGGTTGGCTTTAATGCCATTTACCAATTTTGAATTTGGTAAATCAATTAATTGATTTTGGAAAATCAATATTGTGTATTAGATACACAAACCAATTAATTCATCACTCTCTCTCTTCATCACACACGGTTTTGAGCCTTTTCCCTCCCCTCTCTCACAGTCTTGGACCTCATTTTTCTTCTTCTGTTTTTCTGCTACTGCCGTAAACAAATGAGAAGCAAAGTGAAGATTTTGTTGCAAAATCATGAGTGCTAGCACATAAAGGAGTCATCCTAAGGTGATAGGGAAACCAACTTGTGAGCTTAGAATCACCATATAAAGCTTGGAGCTTGGAGCATCAATGCAAGACATCCATGGAGGTTGGCCGAATTTCTTGGAGCTCAAAAACCGCCCAAAGCCGAGAGCTTCATCACCTTGGAGGAAAAGATTTTTCTTCATCGCATCCAAACCGATCAATGTAAGTATGTTTCCGCCGTACTTCTTGAGTATTCACATGTATTTTCATTGCTTGATATGATTTTGGGATGCTTAGAGAAACCCAACATGCACCCCCAATTCCCATCCAAGACAGAACCATTCCGGTGGTTGATGGCTTCATTTCCTGTATTGTACTTCCTCCATTGCCACAAAATGCGTGTGACATCAAAACATGCATTCAGATGATTCAACAGTCAGTTCAGTTTGGGGGGAATGCAACTGAACTAATGTCCACATCAGCAACTTCCTGGAAGTTTGCAGCACTTTCAATTACAACCGAGAAGCTGAAGAAGCTATGAGACTGCGAGTTTTTCCATATTCCTTGAAAGACAAAGTAAAAGCTTGGTTACATTCACTACCAGCAGGTTCCATCACAACATGGAACACTCTAGCCACTAAATTCCTTGCAAAGTATTTTCCACCAGCCAGAACAACAAAACTGAGGAATGACATGACATCCTTTGTACAACTTGACTTGGAAACTCTCTACGAAGCTTGGGAAAGGTAAAAAGATTTGCTCCGGAAATGTCCTCACCATGAGATTCCAAAATGGCTTCAAGTCTAAACTTTCTGTAATACTATCTAGTATCGGATGTCACATGCTAGGCCTAGGCCTGGAATTGTGTCTGCCCCATACAAAGCATTTATCGGATCACTAGCAACTAGTCTATGTAATCAGATAATCATGACCTAGTCATACTATCTCGATAGCTGCAGCATTTAAGAGTACTAGTTCTGTATCCTGCGTGATCATCATCTCCATATGACTGAAGTGATACTCCCATCTTGACATCACACCCAATACACTACGATTCTCAGTAAACCCAGAAGAGGAGTACATAGAACCTGTTAAAGCTTCGGATGACCAAAACCAAAGTATATTGATTGTCGCAAGTATTAGCGATGCAAGTCTCAGGTTAAGACCACATACACCTACCCTGATTCGGATTCCCATAGACACATAGTTATAATACCAATGAGACTCCGATAGGTCTATCTAGAGCGAAGCTATTCCCGGTCCAACGGCTAACAGAACCTCCTATCACACTTTCATAAGTATCCAATACTTAAATATGTGAGAACTATGCCATTAAGCTTTCATAACGCGCACAAGTGTAATACTAGCCTATTCTGCATTATCGATGTCCAGTCTCGATAATACTACGACTAGGGATATTTAATGATTAAATTGTTCGTGGATTAATATTGTCTCATATCTTATTAATCTGGTTTAACCATATGGACTTTTATCATTTATATATCCAAGTAATCCAATTACAAAATGATAAAAGAGCAATTTCCTTTGTCACATAGTTAATTTGTACAAAAACACCATGTCTTTTACAAATAGTGATGTTATGGGTCATAATTGTCCCACAATCTCCCACTTGGCCTATAGCCAATCACTCAAGTGTCCAACACCTGAACTATGTACAGGTCACTCAAACTTTTGCTGAGATATAACTTTCGTCAGCGGATTTGCAAGGTTGTCATCTTGATGTGATATTGACATCGCCACGATGTATGATCTCATGAATCAGATGAAACCGTCGAAGTACATACTTGGATCATTGATGAAACCGTGGTTCTTTAGCCTATGCTGTAGCCTAGCTCAGCTGCTAACAGAACTACTCCTAATCCAATTAGGAATTTATAGATCCAAAATGCTTCTTTTGCTGCCTCAGCCGCAGTAATGTATTCCACTTTTTTTGTTGAATCGGAAACAGTATCTTGCTTGGAAGATTTCCAGCACACTGCTCCGTTATTCAAACAAAATATGTACCCTGATTGCGACTTATAGTCGTCTTTATCGATTTGGAAACTTGCATCAGTGAACCCAGTCACCTCAAGTTCTCCATCTCCATAGACTAAGAAGGCATCCTTAGTTCGTCTAAGATGCTTAAGGATGTTCTTAACATCAATCCAGTGACCATCACCTGGATCGGCCTGATAGTGACTGCAGATGCTCAAAGCATATGAGACACCAGGTCGCGTACATATTTTTCAATGTACAAACTCTGGGAGAGTGCCAACACTTTTAGATCTATCCCAGTAGATCGTTATTCCTAGAATAAAGGTTGTCTCTCCCAAGTTTTTCATGGAGAATTTTAATGAAAGCCAAGCTTTCACTGATTGTAGCATGGGAATGTCATTGCTTAAAAGTAATACATCATCAACATATATGACAACGAATGTCAGTGCACTCCTACTAACCTTCTTGTATACACAAGAATCGTCTTTATTTTGAATGAAATCATATTCTTTTATGATCTCATCAAAACGTTGGTTCCAAGAACGTGATGGATATAAACGCTTCAATCCATAAATGGATCGATTTAACTTGCAAACCTTGTTTGCCTGTTTTGGCATGACAAAACCGTCAGACCGTTGCATATAAACATCCTCCAAAAGGTTTCCATTAAGGAAAGCGGTTTGGACGTCCATCTGCCATATTTCATAATCAAAATATGCAGCAATAGCAAGTATTATCCGAATAGATTTAATCATGGCAACAGGTGAAAAAGTTTCATCGTAATCGACACCATATCGTTGACGATACCCTTTCGCTACAAGCCTAGCTTTGTACGTTTGTATGTTGCCATCCATGTCTGTCTTCTTCTGAAGACCCATTTACAACCAATAGGCTTAACGCCTTCTGGTGCATCAACCAGTGTCCAAACTTGGTTGGTATACATGGAATCCATTTCGGACTTCATGGCATCTTTCCATAAAGCGGAGTTGATACCTTGTATCGCTTCCTCATACGTAGCCGTATCATCTTCCTCAATAAGATTAATATCTACATGAGGTGAGATCAGAAACCCATACCTCTCAGGTTGTTTTCTGGCTCTCTCCGACCTAAGCGATTCTTGTGTATTAGAAAATTATGGTACAGTCTCATCCCTGATGAACTGTTCATGTTCCGTGAGGGGGTCGGTACCAGGAACAGTATCACTCCGATTTTTATCGAGTTCTACTTTCCTCACACTTACCACTGTATTTAGGAATTCCTTTTCAAGGAAAACCGCATTGAGAGCAACAAATACCTTGTTATCTTGTGGGTTGTAGAAGTAATATCCTTTGGTTTCCCTAGGATAACCTACAAATAGGCACTTATCCGATTTGGGTTCTAGTTTGGTACCATCCAAACGTTTGACATATGCCCAACATCCCCAAATCTCCAGGAATGAGAAACCCGGTTTCTTTCCTGTCCATATTTCATATGGAGTCTGTCCAACAGACTTTGACGGAACCTTATTCAAAATAAGTATTGCACTGTTCAATGCGTATCCCCAGAAGGAAATTGGTAGCTCAGTGCGACTCATCAATGACCTTACCATGTCCAACAAAGTTCGATTTCTCCGTTTGGACACACCATTTAATTGTGGTGTTCTGGGAGGAGTCCACTGTGAAAGAATACCATATTCTTTTAAGTAATCTAGAAACTCATTGCTTAAGTATTCTCCACCGCGGTCCGACCGTAATGTTTTAATACTTTTACCGGTCTATTTTTCTACTTCGTGTTGAAACTCTTTGAATTTCTCAAAAGTTTCCGACTTGTGTCTCATAAAATACACATAACCATAATGCGATGCATCATCCGTAAAAGGTTACGAAGTATTCATATCCACCTCCAGCCTGGCTAGACATGAGCCCGCATACGTCACTATGAACGAGGGCTAACAGTTTGGTGGCACATACATCTTTACCGCTAAAAGGCGTTTTAGACATTTTTCCTAATAAACAGGATTCGCAGACATCATATGAATTAGGATCAAATCCGTCCAAGTATCCACTCTTCAAAAGTGTGGATATACGAGTCTTTTTAATGTGTAACAGACGACAACGCCACATATAAGTTTCATCCGTGTTACTCAATTTGAGCCTTTTGTTTGTCATGTTATATGTTTAAGATTCGTTTATATTCAAAATACAAAGACCATTATTAACATCTGCTATACATATCAAAATGTCATATTTATATACAAAACACCCAGTGTTCCTGAATACGAAGGTATACCCGCATAGGGTTAAACAAGATACAAAGATGATGTTCCTAGTCAAACTAGGTACAAAATAACAGTCACCTAATGTAATTACATGCCCCGAGGGGAGGTTTCAAACATAGGTCCCAACGGCCAAAACAGCGACTCTCGTCTCGTTTTCAACTGGCAGGTCGATCTCGCCTGAAGTCAGTCTCCTGCTAATCAGCAGATCCTGCACATCAGTATACATGTGAGTACCACATCTAGAATCAAAAATCCAATTTTTAAAACCAGTAGTTGACATGTTTATAACAAACATACCTGAAATCGGAGCCTTGCCCGTCTTCACTTCCTTCAACTCCGCCTTGTACTCACGGCAGTCACGCTTCCAGTGACCTCATTTGCCACAATATAGATAGACGTCTTAAGATATGTCCTTAGTCTTCCCAGAAGATTGTGATGATTTGGCTTACCTTTTTTTTCTTCTTCACACCCCAGAAGCCTTCGGCTAAGCCTTGGCCTTCTGGGATGTCGAAGTAAGATGCGCCTTGCGCTTCTTACCCTTCAGAAGCTCTGTCTCTTCCTCTTTCAGCATCTCCATTAACTCTTCAAGAGTCTTTTCTTGGTTCATCATATTATAGTTCATGACGAACCCGCCCCAGCAGTCGGGCAAAGATTGTAAGATCAAATCTATAGAAGTCTCGGCCTCGAAGGTTATGCCCAGCTGACCTAGCTGTTCGATATCAGCAATCATCTGTGACACACAGTGCTCAACAAATGTACCCTCTGACATACACGAGCGAAAAAGCTTCTTTTGCAATTCGTACTTCTGAGATCTAAGGTTAGATCTGTGAAGGTCCTTCAATTTCAACATCATGTTATAAAGATCCAATCCTTTGTTCTGACGATGAAATTGAGGAGTCATTGCGGCAAGCATGATGGATTGAGCACTAAAGTTATCATCACGATGAGTCTTCCAAAGCTCATGCTCTACTATTTGCTCAACTCCGGGCTCATGTCCGAGAGGTTTCTCTATGACATAGAGTAACTTCTCGGCTCCCAGGACTATCCTGAGATTCATCTCCCAATCTGGAAAATTGGAGCCGTTAAAGACATTGTCACCCATGATGATGTCTCTAACACTAATCTTTCCAGCCATCTCGATTGCAATAGTCCAACTATCTAATCAACGATTTCGGGTACACTCAAAATATAATGGTTACTATAGTCCAACTATATAACCAACTACAAGTGGAGTAGAGTCTTATCCAGTCTAACTATTCAATGAAAGTAATAAAAGATATTAGTCCAACTAATATATTTATAACGACGATAAATAAAATAAAAGAGCGCGTGTAAGCAAGTATTAAACGAAATTACTAATTTAACATTGGCCTCCCACTATTTTTCGGCGAGCCTCTAACCCTCTGTTGAGCACTCGGGAAACCCAGTTTCCTAGTGGGCTAGGATCTCGTTAAATAACACACAACCTTGACTTTGGCCAACAAGCTGTATGAAACTTAACTAGGTAGATCTCTAAGATCAATTGGATCACATCCAATTCCTGGATCCGGTAGGTGGACCTCCAAGTCCAAAATATATATCCAATATATTTCCTAACATTTTCCTCTGATCAACTAAGCCTTGGCTTTGGCTCAACAAGCTTAATGATTCCAGTTAAGCGCAACACATTGACAGTGGGAAAACTTCGTAATCCACGTCGATGTACATAAGTGACCTTGACTTTGGCCAACAAGTCACAACTGGCCAAGACATGCGATATATAACAAAGCTTTCGTGGTTCAAATACATCCGCGATGGACAATGATCTTGACTTTGGCCAACAAATCAAAGTCAATCTTGGATCTTGAGAGAGAATTACTCAATGGAAGGAAAACGCTTAATATTAAAGTGATGGTTTTTCGCGTAAATTGGCAACCAATTTATTATCTTTGATTAGGTCTCATCATACACCCTTAAACATGCATTCTAAAAGTATAATAAGGCGCGATAAATTAATAATGATATGCGGATGGATATATAATACAATTTATTACTAGAACAAATCTCCATATTTCCTCTCTCCCGCTAGCACTTTACATTCTTCTACCCAATTACATAATACATAAGAAACCTCATTTACATGAGGAGAATTGGTTAGAAGAGAAATACAAAGAGATAAGAAGGTGAAAGGCTGGACACGCAGGTCCAATTTAAATAAATTCCAAATTACAAAACATTTCCAAAATTGCACCCACCTAACTAATATCCATCCGATATACATTATTCATACAAATACATCCAAGTATTCACACAAAGCATGCTGTCAATCAATCTAATCCAATTAATTAATCTTTGATAATGACCATCCAATGTTCATACAACGATTTGATTTGCGCGAGTCCAACTCGTTTAAGAATAAATACTCAAAGTAAGTATTCTTGAATTATATCGAACTACAATTTTAAATTATATCCAATACTAACTGATGTTTAATCGTTCGTTCGAATTAAAATTAATTCAATTAATATATCCGATATATTATTTTAGCCCAAATAATAAATAAATAGAAAAATCCAATTTAACTATTAAATTTATTTTTACCGATTAATTCTAAATTAATCGCGTTCTCTCTTCTATGCGAATTTAATCCAGATAAATTCTTGCCGCAATTAATCCCAAATTAATTTTCTCTCTCATAATTAATCCCAGATTAATTCTGTTCGAGTCAAATGTCATCGGTGAATATTTGGGAAGCGACCCAAGCGATCCTTGGATATGTTTTGCAGTAAAACGGTCATCGGACTACTTCCGAATACGTGCGTACCCCGTACCACATTCTCACCGATTTACAAGACATGGTTGGCTTCTAGCATGTTAATTCAAGAAAAAAAAACACTATAAAATTGATGCTATGGTCATAATTGTACAAAAACACCATGTCTTTTACAAATAGTGATGTTATGGGTCATTAATTGTCCAACAAGATTGTCTGTGGTCGTCATAATCCATGAGTGGGTGGATTATGGACACGAAATTGGATTTCGTGATGGATAAATCTAAACTTAGAGAGTCCCACAATATGAAGTGTACTCGTTGAGCACTTGGGCAATGCGATATGAATAATACAGATTATTCATTATACTTCACCGGATTAAGTGAGTTAATTCAGATCGTTTAATCGGTTAAACGATACACATGCATTAGGGGATTTTGTCCACTAATAATTATTGTTTATTTGTATTTGATACATAATACGATTAGATACACATTAATTATTCGTCAAATGAGATTTTGACACATGTCATAAATATATGTATTTATTATTTAATGTAAATAAAAATACATATATGGTTGTTAATTAATTATTTAATTATTTAATGGTTAAATAATTAAATAATTAATTTTTTTAATCCTTATCCATTAATCATTTTTGAATGACATATGGTGAGATGTAATTGGATTACATGGCATGTATTAATTATACTTTGTGTGTATCAATTTGATTATTTTACATAAAGTAAATTTATTAATTTAATTTGATTAATTTTAAAAGACAAAAATGCCTCTCTTCCTGGCCATTAAATTCGGTCAACTTGCTTTTTAAAAAAGAGATCTGTTTCATCATCTTCTTTATTCTTGCTCACTGTCGAGAGACCTTAGAAAATGGGTTTTGGAAATTTGTTTCAAAATCCATAAAGAAAACAAAGAAAATTCAAGAAAAAAAGTGCTTAGAAATTGAAGATTAAGAGTTAATCCTTAATCCCTAAGCTTGCAAATTTGTTTTCATGTTTTCTTGAATACTTAGAAATGTTCTAGGATTTCTTTGTTTGTGAAAAATTGGGGCTTTTGATTGTGGATGATGAAATTGGAAGTATAGTGCATGTGTGAAGTTATTTTGGAACTAATTAGTGTAATTTGTTTCCAATTTAATCAATTTATTGTTGGGAAACATAGTTTCCATTCTAGAGTCATTGATCCACTCTTAGATAGCCTAGAATTCTAGAGTTTTACATATGTGGTGGGACTTATTTGGTGATGGATTAATTAGATTAATCTTGTTGAAAATTGGATTTAAAGCATGAATTTAGGACAATTTCGTTTTCTATTTTGACCTGGAAATAAATCTGATTTTGTGATGAAATTTCTGTCTTTAGAATGTATTGGATGTGTTTTGGGAGTTGGAATAATTTCCGGAAAGTGTTTCCGATTTGAAATAAGTGAAAACGGCCAAAAACGGTGTTACCGGGTGGATTTTGAGCCAACCAGGTGACGGCTATCCAAACAGTGAATCCATCACTGTTCAGGCAGACCATGAATTTCACGACACTATTGGAGCTGACCTGGACAGTTTCCATAAGAGTCGGGTAGTCGGTTCGGTCAAAAACACGTTTTAGGCCATTTTGCGGAAAAACCATTTTCGTAAAAGTTTCGCGAAGTTTCATCCATATTTATGTCATTATTTGATAATGAATAAATATATTTAGGTGAAATATGAATAAATTATTCATATTAGATATTGAATATTTTATTCGATATTTTGAAAAAGTTTTAAAATACGATTTCGCCCGACCTGCGCTTCCACTGCGCCCCATCGCCCAAAACCCCAACAAAAATGGTATCAGAGCGGGTCTGATGCTTCATCCATTACATTAGTCATGCTTGATATTTGATATATAATCCAATTTTAATGTTCGCTCATGCTTGGAATCTAGATACGTTTCTTTATTGTTCAGTTCTACACTAACGAATATGTAACAGAAATTTAATTGTTAGATTGAGTTATGTGTTTAAGGTAGAATTGAATTATTTAGAAAATAATTTAGATTAAAATTTTGCATTTGATGTAGATTGTAGCTTCCATAGGAAAATCCCCGCTTAGAAATAGGCTGTAAAGTAACATGTATTGGATACATGTTTCTTGGTCCATCTTGTCAATACGGTTTATTGGTAACTTTCTATGGCTGTATCCGAGATCGTGCCAAAGCAGTGAGGGTGTAGTTGATAGAATTTTATCCATACCGATTGTATAATGATACTGGACAAATTCAAGTGAAGTGGAAATTCTGAACGTGCCAAAGCTGTCAGGACTATGCCGGTAGCTTGAGTATGTCATTGGCAAATGCAGCCTGATACGCCTCCCTATGAACGTGCCAAAGCTGTCACATCGAGAAACAGTCGGGATCAAAATTAGGAGTCACTAGTGAGTGATTGACAATGGGTTGTCTACCTAATGAATATACGTAGGCGAGATCGTGCCAAAGCTGTGAGTCGAAATATATTCATGGGATCCTACTTTCACTATGGAATTCGATTTAATTATTGAATTCCCGTTGTCTATTAGGGATTATGATATTACGTAAAGTAGAGGGAGACACTACTCAGTTTAAAATCCATAACTTAAGTAATGTGTAATATTTTGGAAAATACTGCTTTGTTTTCTTTATATTCTATATTGCTTATAGAATTGTACTTCTAATCCACTTAAACATTAGAATAGGTTTTCTGACTTTACTTATGGTTGCACAATTCTAGAATAGGTTGTAGAAAGACAGTAGACTTAGATATTATTAGATTAATTGAAACCATCATGAACTGTTTTTCCGATTTTCTTGAAAATCAAGATGGTTTGTGACTTAGTTTCTAAGTCGCGATTAAGTAATCTAAAATGATATATGTGTTTAGGATAATAGTCTAGTTAGAACTGTTTCTTATGCAGTAATAATTGACACGAATCATTTCATGTCTCGAGATTCTTGACTGACATTAAGAAAACCCCTTAGATATTTGTTTATCTTTTAATGACGTTTCTTCGCTTTTAGTGACTTTTAGAAGTCACGTGTCTGACACAGTTTGCTGATCGATCATTTGAAATTATTGTAAATAATTGAACACAGATTATAAAGCTTAAGAAATGAGATGCGTATAGTTGTGTATAGAGAATATCGATTCTCATAATACGAAAACTATAGGTATTGGATACCAGATCTCCCGTCTGATTATTTGAAATAATGTTGAATAACTGTTTTGATATTTGATATCAGAACTTGTGACTATTGGATAGTTACTTGTTTTATATAAACAGTTGTTACATATTTTAAGACGACTAGTAGTGTCATTAATGAAAAGATAAACATTAAGAAAATATTCGGTAAAATAAATAACTTAGAACAACGCTTTATGAGTTTTTTTTTTATCACATAAGCATTTGTTGCTTGTTCCTTATGGTAAAAGATGGTCTGATATGAAATCACACCACATGTCTTTATCCATTTAATGAATATTTTATTCAGGAAATGATTAAATCTCATTTAACTAATGATCGTTATTGGACCACAAGATTTATTAAATTAATACATTGGATGTATGTGGTTTAATGAATTAGAAATTTCCACAGATAGTTTTCTTTACTCCGAAACTTAGTTAATGAATTGTCATTACTCAGTTACGTGTTTCTAATAGAGAATATGTTGAACGTCTTGAATTGTTCAAGAACTGTCAATATGTTTCTAATGAAACTGGGATAGAATATTTTGAATGGTTTAAATATATTCTATTTGAAGTGTTGAAAATTATAAAATTCATAGTGAGTTTTTGAATTGTTCATGGAAGTTTGATATGATCAAACATATGAATTTTAAGCAATTAGTTCTGAAGTTATTTAATGAATTTGATTCTTACTCAATATTAGACTTCCACGATTCCATTTTGATGGAATTGGTTAGTGGGAGTAATTGAATCTTATATGATTTGACTCGTTGATATTGAGTGTTACCGAATTGGTTTTCAATACTCTTGGGGTTATGCTCCAGTAACACTAATTCATCTTTTTAATTAAGGTTCCATTCGTTTCTACAGTTACATATATGATATATATAGTAGAAAATTCGAAACTTGAAAAGTTTGAGATTTGAAACTTTCTTTTGTATAACAGTTATATAATTGAAAGTACTTGTGCCTCAGAGGTACGAGTGATAGGTTTATCATTTATTCTATTTAATAGAATATTGTATTCTATTTGATAGAATATATTTTCTACGATCTTGAGTAATAAAATTGTTTTGTTACTTGGCGGTTAACATTGGATGTTGACGATTGTAGAAAAGACTTGACTTAGTGAAGTCAAATGTGAGAATGATAAACTATAAATGGAACTACATAATCAATAAGATGAAAAAACCCTTAGAAATCTTCCTTATAAGTTCAATGGGATGTCAGAATCATTTACAAAGTATTCGATACTTAATGATTCTGTTGTTTTCTTATCGAAGAAAATTATCCTATAACTTGTAGTGGGAGCGATATTTGATATCGATTTCGGAAGTTAGCATTGAACCATAAATCTAAGATTGTTCATACCTTACAACGATGAAGTTTTGAACTTGATTAGGCTTTCATTATGAATTGTTCATAAGATGTGCAAATTATTTGCGCAATGAAAGAAAAGTGAGCTTGATAAAGGTTCGACCTTTATAATATGACAATGAGAAATGTTATACTCAGTAATCTATTGTAGATTCTCAAAATACCTGTCTCTGGTCGCACTAATTGAACAATTAGAGATTTGTTGGTTAATGTTGATATTAAACTGTATTTTGGTTAAAGAATGCAAAGTGGCGTTCTTGAGTGATTTCTTCGAATGATAGATCCGTCGTGATTTCTTTGTTTGAAGAATTCATTCTAGAATGGCCATGAAGTTTGTATTCTGCTAAGATCACAGTTTGATATACTAGCTTATGGAGCCTATTGTAGATTCAGATAAACTTTCCAGAAACTCGTGCTCTCTATTTTTGATATTAGTCAGATTGTCTGGTTTTAACGAAGTATAGAGAATACGTATTTATCAATAGGGTCAGTAGGAGTGTACAAGTTTCTTTCTAGTGTTATATATCCTAAGTTTTCTTTTCTCCGTGGAAGCAATGGGAGTAGTCTCTGTTATATTTGATATAAAGTTTTATATAAGATATAAAACTATGAGACTTGTGAGAAACTCCCATTAGTCGCATATTAGATACGATCTAATAAAGGACACAGTAAGATTATCTGTATGACAGTTAGTATAACTGTTTGACAGTTAACGTGTCTTTTATATATATAGTATTTATCTTTCGTAAATGATGATTCCTTTGTTGAAAGAGAGATTGATTGAAATTTCTAGCCAATCTTATGCATCATAGGATGATGGCATAATAAATACTATATTATGTGCGATTAAAGATATCAATTTAATCGTAATCGTTACGAGTTATTTTGATATACCGCAGACCATATGATGGATCTTGAAATATATTATTTGTGATCTTTGAGATATTAAGAATAAGTTTATAATACATGGAGAATTTAGTCAGCAACCATAAGGTAATATTAGTTTTGATTCTAATTATAACATTAGATGGTTTGTGTCATATAAAGTCAGAAAATTTGCAGTGGGAGTGTCACTGTTGATTATACTGAACTAGTGGAATCAGTTGCAACTTATGAAGTATTGACTTATGAAGTTTGCATAGTGACCTCATAGATTAGAAGTCTTCGTATTAATGTAGTGCTTGCGATTGTCTGCAATGTATTTAGATTTGATTTCTAAGTACATGGACAACTCAGTAACAATAACACAATACTAGTATAACATCTGAGTCATGTTGATGTGGAATTTGGATTCTATAAAATATGAATGATGCTGGTTAAGGAAAACGATTGAGTTTGTTAGACAGACTCGATTTGTAAAGTAGGCTTACTTGTTGTTGCCTAGCTCTTGAGTGCCGGTGAGCTCTTGAGGGCCATGAGTATGTGATACACATTAAGATTTGTATAGGATACCATGGATTAACACTAGAGCAAGTGGGAGAAATTGTTAGGGTTGGTGCTCCTAGTGCCAATCCGGATCGTATTTATGTCCGATTCATAAATACGAGCAATTCAATTTTCCATAATATTACTAATTTAACGGTAACACCCTTGTCTTTTATACGCTTATTCGATCTAATTGCGATTAGATATCTGATTACGATTAGATCTAAACTGAATCTGGTTCAGTGATACGTGTATATTAGACAAAGAACTTAGGATTTACAGTATAGTGCAATTACAACGTAGTCTGTAATTGACATTGGGAAGCGCACTATTAGTTGTATATCCTTAAATAAAGTTCCTGGTCAAGATTTACTAACACGAGTCGGTTAGTAAAATCCGCTGAGACCAGTATATGTCGTATATCGTGACATGGTCTGATGGTTTATCCTAGTGAACCATGAGTCTCGGGAGACTCATATAGACATGTAGATGTTTATTTGATAAAACACTGAATGACTCACTGAAGGTTTCCTAATAGATGGTACACCAACGTCAATAGGAACCTTCTCGAGTTGAGCGAGCATAGTGGTCATTTGACTTGAGATACCACTGTGGATATATGAGCTATCATCCACACTTTGATGGCGGTCACGTCAACGATCTAGTCATGATCAGACCTCCGTCTGTTCGTTGGGTGTGGACTGATGCTCATGATATCCTGTGCGTATCAAGATATGATCTGTCAGTCTTGTGTACAGGGCATAGGCATCCAGCACGTGTTTACGATCTAGTAAATCCATGGCCATGGTATAATGTCGGAAATCAGTTCCGAGTGTTATTTAGAGATCGTAAATTGAAAGTCGACTGTATTATACCGAACGGATTTGACGTTCTGATCTATATCCCAAGTATAATACCAATGGCTTGTGACGGAGGGATTATACGTATGCTATGACCTCGGCTTGTATAGTTTAGCGAGATTATCCGTTGTCGTCATAATCCATTAGTGGGTTAATTATGGACACGAAATTAGATTTCGTGACGGATAAACCTAAACTTAGAGAGTCCCACCATATGAAGTGTACTCGTTGAGCACTTGGGCAACGCGATATGAATAATACAGATTATTCATTATACTTCACCGGATTAAGTGAGTTAATTCGCATCGTTTAATCGGTTAAACGATAACACATGCATTATGAGATTTTGTCCGCAAATAATTATTGTTTATTTGTATTTGATACATAATACGATTAGATACACATTAATTATTCGTCAAATGAGATTTTGACACATGCCATAAATATATGTATTTATTATTTAATGTAAATAAAAATACATATATGGTTGTTAATTAATTATTTTGTTATTTAATTGTTAAATAATTAAAATTTTTAAATCCTTATCCATTAATCATTTTTTGAATGACATATGGTGAGATGTAATTGGATTACATGGCATATATTAATTATACTTTGTGTGTATCAATTTGATTGGTTTACATAAAGTAAATTTATTAATTAATTTGATTAAATTTAAAAGACAAAAATGCCCCTCTTTCTTGCCATTAATTCGGTCAACTTGCTTTTAAAAAAAGAGATTTGTTTCATCATCTTCTTTATTCTTGCTCACTGCCGAGAGACCTTAGAAAATGGGTTTTGGAAATTTGTTTCAAAATCCATAAAGAAAACAAAGAAAATTCAAGAAAAAAAAGTGCTTAGAAATTGAAGATTAAAAGGTAATCCTTAATCCATAAACTTGGAAATTTATTTTCATATTTTCTTGAATACTTAGAAATGTTCTAGGGTTTCTTTTTTTGTGAAAAATTGGGGCTTTTGGTTGTGGATGATGAAATTGGAAGTATAGTGCATGTGTGAAGTTATTTTGGAACTAATTAGTGTAATTTATTTCCAATTTAATCAATTTGTTGTTGGACAACATAGTTGCCATCTTAGAGTTTTTGATCAACTCTTAGATAGCCTAGAATTATTCTAGAGTTGTTCATATGTGGTGGGACTCATTTGGTGATGGATTAATTAGATTAATCTTGTTGAAAATTAGATTTAAAGCATGAATTTTGGACAATTTCGTTTTCTGTTTTGACCTGGAAATAAATATGATTTTGTGATGAAATTATTGTCTTTAGAATGTATTGGATGTGTTTTGGGAGTTGGAATAATTGCCGGAAAGTGTTTCCGACTTGAAATAAGCGAAAACGACCAAAAACAGCGTTACCGGGTGGATTTTGAGCGAATCAGGTGACGGCTGTCCAAACAGTGAATCCGTCACTGTTCGAGCAGCCAATGAACTACCCCGACACTATTGGAGCTGACCTGGGCAGTTTCCATCAGTGTCAGGTAGTCGGTTCGGTCAAAAACGCGTTTTAGGTCATTTTGCGGAAAAATCATTTTCGTAAAAATTTCGTAAAGTTTCATCCGTATTTATGTCACTATTTGATAATGAATAAATAGATTTAGGTGAAATATGAATAAATTATTCATATTAGATATTGAATAACTTATTCGGTATTTTGAAAAAGTTTTAAAATACAATTTCGCCCGACCCGCGCTTCCACTGCGCTATATCACCCAAAACCCCAACAAAAATATCTGGTCAAGATTGTACGGTTCCCGAATTTCGCTGCTTGGTTTGGAATTTTTTTACCACCGATGTCTTCTGGGTGTATTTGGATTCGAGCTGGACCCAGTTTTGAAAATTCACATGTTCGGATTTATGTGGGTCTAGAATTTCGCAACCCTATTCTGAAATTATTTTTGGTCCTGGGCCTTCCGAGACAATGTGGATTCGGGCCAGACTCGTATATTTTGGCTATCCCTACTAGAAAAATATTTTCTAAAAAAAAAAATTAGACAAGCCAAACATTTGATAACGCTTTCCGAAAAATATTTTTAGACGATAACCAAACACTATAAAACACTTTCATTTCCAAAAATAATTTTCTTTAGAAATATTTTATTGATGTAAATCATTTTACGTCAAAACAAACATACTCTTAGAGAAATTTACTATAATAATTTCTGAATAATACCCACATTGGCATCGATCTCTATTAAGATTTTTCAAACACAAACATAAAAGTATATTCATGTTTGAATAGCGAAAGAAGAAAAATTCTATAATATAATGATGATAAATCATCAAAGAAACAATCAAATAATTTTTTTTGTCATACTTATTAAAATATTAAAAAATTACTAAGTGAATTATAATTATATTAAATAACTATACATATCATATACAAATTAATTGAGGGTAATATATCACTCATATGTGTTCCAAGAGAGCCATAGTCGATAAGGAAGAATTAAAATACGAGACAATGAGCATTGTCTCGGCCCTATTACGATGAGATGAATGCAATATATATTTAATGTCCACCTGCACCTGTGTAGGGTTATTATTCTCGAATAAAAATTTATTCATCCTGAATAAAAAAATAAAATCAGAATTTGAGATCCAAATTTTGAATTTTAACTTAAAAATCTCGAAATCCAAACAATTCGGTATTTAGGATAATTTTTTATCTTGATTTAAAAATTGGTAAATTAGACATGATGTCTCAATTGCCATCACTACTCCCAAAAATTTGATTGAAGGTTTTCAAGAAGTTTTCTTTCACTAATAATTCCGGTTTGAATCCCAAGAGAAGAATATGTTAAAATTAATTTGAATTTGACCGCACCTTATTTTTTAAAAAAAATTTAAAAAATCTTTTGAAATATATATTTTTTTTTTTGAAAAGGTAAGAGGTGGGCAAATTCAAATATTACCTCCCTAAAGTTCTAACTTAGATGATAAATTTTATTAAAATGCTTAAAAACTAACTCAGCTATATCCATGTGATAAAAAAGAGGAAAATTCTTCCAACTTGATTATGATGAAATGATGAAATAATTAGTACTGATGGGTCACCACAAGGGAGAGATATTTTTTAGAATAAAATGATCAAAAGACCCATCCGAATATGAACGTGCCATAGATTATATTTATACACCAACGTACTTAACACTAGTTCAAAATCGTATCATTCAAAAATATATGTGTACAAAATGACTCAATTTCTGACCTGCTCCTAAATATTTTTGACTTTAATTACAAGTTAATTTAATTTAATCTAAAAAATAGAAATGACTATATCACTCTACTAAATATGAGAAATAAACCCAATATATAACTTTCCTCCTAAAGAGAGAAATTAAAGCATCCCTGTAACTCATATTCTTGGAGCCAGTTAATGCGAAAATATCAGTATGAGTGTGTCAAATAAATTTTACCTGTAAATCATTATCCTCATGATAAATGGGAGAGAAGAAAATTAAGCCTAACATGACAAAGAGGAGTTTGTCAGCTTAGCCAAGTCAATAGTAATTAAAAGGTCGTATCCAATACACAAGACTGATGCTATAAACAGATTCTTCAGAAAGAATGCATGCATTCGAACCACTGCATGAACAGATGGAGCGGGCAAGTCATCCTTGGCTATCAAACGAAACTCCTATCATCATGTAAGGCTCTTTTCTCAAACTAATGAAGATGCTCAAATTAAATGGAATGCAAATTAGTATCATTTCAGCAAACACACTTAATAATGTTAAGTGTCAATTAATTAAGAGCTTGTGGAGAAGATAAAGCCTAGCATGACTGATAAGAGCCTGTCAAGTTAGCCAAGAAATGACTGCCTTTCAATTATACCTAGCTATTAATCGATGTTAAAACAATTGCTATAGTAACAAGGCAAGTCATTCTTGGCTACCAAACAAGGCTCTTTATCCTTCATGTTAGGCTACTACTTCCTGAAATTGATGCTTTGATTGGATGCCCATAATAATAAGTTTTGAAGTTCCTATTTATAGCCGATGAAAGAATATTGGACTGAGAAGTCAATAGGTTGCCATCAAATTAATTACCTTATCTATATATCACTCTTTTTTGCTCATATTTTTGTACATCTCATTGTATCATTAAGCTTGCCATAGTGGAATATATTCTCTGTAGTTGACACTATAAGGGACCCCAATGCAATGTATTTGGCTTCATGTCATTACAGCTAAAAGAAGAATAAGAATTTTCCCATATAAGGAAAGTTCATGAAGGGTTTCGATTGAGCGTAGGTCAACATGTTGGCTAGTCTTGGATACAGCCTACACAGACGGTCGATCGGGGCCTTATTTTTGGATGGGACTTATAAATCTAAGAAAAATTAATACCCATTACAACAAGGTCAACAAATCTCTCTTTTATCTATCGGAGGTATATACTTTATAAACTTATTTAAGACCCTTCAAAACTTAGGACCACCCCTTAATAATTGCTAAGCAATTTCCGAGTATTATTATAATGAAGAATTTGAATATGGTAATGAGCTTAGAGATGCTAAGCTTTTCTTAATCTTCTACACTTGTTTTAATTGTAATATACAATTATGATTCAGTTATATTTAAATCATTACTTAATAACTACCGATCATAAATTATAAAAAATTCAGTATATAATTAAACCTCTAGCTTCTCCAAATTAAGGATGTTTTATTGTTGCAATTAATTATTAGTGTGAGAGCCAAGATTGCTCTGATCATATTATAGGTGTCATTTACATTTGTTATATTATTTGGCTTTCAGGTTGTTGTGTAATTAATTGAGCCAATATTTACAGTCCACAACTCCAATTTCAGCTATTAAGGTTAGTATTTAAAAAGGTGATGTAACTGTAATTTCATAGAGTAATAAAACTTGCAGCCTTATAATTAATAGACTTAGCACGTTATCGAAGCACTTTAATTATGTGTCTTTCTCTTTCTCACTCTCTCTACGCGTTTATAATTCATCCATATACTATGCAATGTTATTATAAGTTCTAATAATTATGTTATGTGTAATTTGGCAAATGTTCATTGATAATACAAAGGAAATTCTGATAAAAGTCGGAGAATCATTAATAATGTAAAGTTGTGAAGACAATCTTTAATTATTTTTTCCCTCATCAAGTAGCCTTTCTCATAACTTTATTCTATCCCCTACATTATCTGGTTGATGCATGGATTCAGTGGCACATAAGGATGCCTCAGCTTAAACAAGATTACGTCATCAATGCCATTGCCAAATTTAAAAAAAAAAAATGATTTTGTAGTGTACGTATTCGGATGGGATCTCTTATCCATAAGAGATCAATTTTATCCAAATTCCTATTTCTTTTCTGGAACCGTCCTAAATTATGAGGGTCTTAGACAAATTTTTAAAATATGAGACCCCCAATTAATAAAATAATATCTTTTTTACCTTTTATTATAATAAATATTAATTTTTCTTAAATTTGAGGCTCGTAATTTTGATATAAATTTGGAAACTTCAACCAACTATTTATGTTAGCTATCTCTAACACTACCCTTGTCACTTTTCTATTTTAATTAGAAACTTTTTGACACAGCTGATATTCCATTTCACATGCTCCGGATAACAACAAGATGCCAATTTTTATTTTTTTTTTAAAAAAAAATGATTTTGTACTGTACGTATTCGGATGGCATCTCTCATCCATAAGAGATTAATTTTATACAAATTCCTATTTCTTTTCGGGAACGGTCCTTTAGTTTGAGAGTTTTAGACGGATTTTTAAAATATGTGTCTTTATAAAATAATGTCTTTTTTAGTTTTTTATTATAATGAACATTAACTTTTTTTTCGTCCCCAATGTAGTGTTCCAGCTACATGTGCATGCATCACACCATCTTTATCTGACTCCAAACAACTTTAGGTGGAGTGTTGAAAATTGTGGAAGCTTACAAAATAACTTTTGGTGCATTTATTGTTTTGTTGACATTTGGCTCACGTATTTTACTATAAACATGGAGCTTATTTGTGAGCTCAATTCATCCCAAAAATAATAAGCTTCAAGTGGAGAAAGCTTAGAGAGTGTTAGTGTGGGACATAGAAATCGGCGACGCTGTTCTGGGCTCGCGGCCTAGGTGGGAGTACGGAGTAGCTCGCGGGGGAACTAAACCGGAGAAATAACATGGAGTCGCACACCGATGTGAACCGGGACAAAGATTTAAGGCCGCACTCACCCCTCGCAAGGGAAGACCTCAAACCTGTTGGGTTCGGAATGGTCCATTACTTATGCCACTTGTAATGATGTGATTTGTGCAATTTCTTAACCGAATCTACGCAACATGCTGAAGAACAACCTATATCTAGTTCATGTTCATAAAGATAAATCCTATGTCTAAGTTTGCATGCTTGAAAAGTAAATCATCATAACGACAAACATACAATATCACACGGCAATCTCATGAACATCCTTCAATTATATAATGTGGAAAATAAATAACAACCTAAACATAATGCAAATTCCAAATGCAAAATAAATAATTAATCATGCTTAAGATAAACAACTAAACCATGCTTAAAAAATAAATAACATACTAGACTAAATCATGCTCGAATCCAAGGTTGGATGAAACAAAATACGTGTGTCTCTCAAGTGGTACGTGACATTGTATCTCGAGTGCAAACCGCAATACCGTCCATTCGGATTCAGCTACAGAATTTATGTCCGGGTTTCCATCCGATATACCGCAAGAGAGAATACATATTCCGTTCATCCGAAAATCACATCATGCACCAATCCACAATACTCATATGAAATAAAGTACTAAAATAACTAAAAACGAAAGATAATAAATAAATAAGGTGCCATCAGGTCTAACCTCTTTTGTCGTCTCTCGGAAGTACCGTACACGATCGTCGTAAGGGTTGATGCTCCGCAACTCCTCCGGTTCACTGGTTCAATATTTTCCTTCGTTGTTTCGCTGTTTAGGCTGCTGTTTTCACTCCGTTTGCTACTGTTTTGGACTGCAGTTTCTGGTTACTATTTATGGGTAATTCTAGACTGTTTTGGTCTCGGTTTTGCGCTGTTTTGTGACTGTTGTTTCGGGTGGCTACATGGCTGTTTTAGGATCGGTTTTCTTGGGCTGTTATAGTATGCAGGTTGGCTTGATTTGGTCTTTTTCAGGGGTGTTTTGCGGGAGTTTAAAGATAGGATTTGCGGTGGTTACAGGGCAGTTTGGGGCAGTGTTCCAGCTACATGTGCATGCATCACACCATCTTTATCTGACTCCAAACAACTTTAGGTGGAGTGTTTAAAATGGTGGAAGCTTACAAAATAACTTTTGGTGCATTTCTTGTTTTGTTGACATTTGGCTCACGTATTTTACTGTAAACATGGAGCTTATTTGTGAGCTCAATTCATCCCAAAAATAATAAGCTTCAAGTGGAGAAAGCTTATAGAGTGCTAGTGTGGGACACAGAAATCGGCGACGCTGTTCTGGGCTCGCGGCCTAGGTGGGAGTACGGAGTAGCTGGTGGGAGAACTAAACCGGAGAAATAACATGGAGTCGCCACCCGATGTGAACCGGGACAAAGATTTAAGGCCACACTCACCCCTCGCAAGGGAAGACCTCAAACCTGTTAGGTTCGGAATGGTCCCTTACTTATGCCATTTGTAATGATGTGATTTGTGCAATATCTTAACCGAATCTACGCAACATGCTCAAGAACAACCTATATCTAGTTCATGTTCATAAAGATAAATCCTATGTCTAAGTTTGCTTGCTTGAAAAGTAAATCATCATAACGTCAAGCATACAATATCACACGGCATTCTCATGAACATACTTCAATTATTTAAAACGGAAAATAAATAACAACCTAAACATAATGCAAATTCCAAACGCAAAATAAATAATTAATCATGCTTAAGATAAACAACTAAACCATGCTTAAAAAATAAATAACATACTATACTAAATCATGCTCGAATCCAAGGTTGGATGAAACGAAATACGTGTGTCTCTCAAGTGGTACGTGGCATTGTATCCCGAGTGCAAACCGCAATACCATCCATTCGATTCGGCTACGGAATTTACGTCTGGGTTTCCATCTGATATACCGCAAGAGAGAACACATATTCCGTCCATCCGGAAATCACATCATGCACCAATCCACAATACTCATATGAAATAAAGTATTAAAATAACTAAAAACGAAAGATAATAAATAAATAAGGTGCCCTCAGGTCTAACCTCTTTTGTCGTCTCTCGGAAGTACCGTACACGATCGTCGGAAGGGTTGATGCTCCGCAACTTCTCCGGTTCACTGGTTCAACGTTTTCCTTCGCTGTTTCGCTGTTCGGGCTGCTGTTTTCACTCCGTTTGCTGCTGTTTTGGACTACAGTTTCTGGTTACTGTTTCGGGGTAATTCTCGACTATTTTGGTCTCGGTTTTGCGCTATTTTGTGACTGCTGTTTTGGGTGGCTATATGGCTGTTTTAGGATCGGTTTTCTTGGGCTGTTATATTTCACTGGTTGGCTTGATTTGGTCTATTTCAGGGGTGTTTTACGGGAGTTTATAGATAGGATTTGCGGTGGTTACAGGACAGTTTGGGGCAGTGTGTTTGCTAGTTATATGCGGCAGTTTGTGGCTGGGATATGCGGCAGTTTGATCAATGTGAGGGGTACTTGAGTGGTTTGATGAAGGCAATGTGTTGATGCGTAAGGGGGCAGATGATGGCTAGCATGAGAGATAGGCTTTTGGCGTGAGTTTTTTTTGTGAGCAGTGCGGGCTGAGTGTGACGTTAGGGTATTGGTGAGGGGTGTGTGTCTCTTTGATGGGTGGGGTTTACTTACGTGAAGAAGGATTTTGGAAGGGCAGATGGCGTTGAGGGCTGATGAAGAGGGTTTGTGGCGTTGAAAGGGGATGATGACGTGGAGGGCTGATGTTGAAGGACTTTATACGTGAAAGGGGCAGATGGCGTTCTGAGTGGAGGCTGGTGCGTGCTGAGTGGGGTGTGGAGTTGTTGTGAGGCAGTGGCGTCCGTGGGATGCTAGTAGTTTAGCGTGTGTATGTCACGACTTTAGGGTTTAGGGAGTGTGGCAGTTTGACGTGAATGGCTTATGTGTGTTGTTGTCTGTTTTAAAGATTTTGTCGTGAAGGGCTGGCTTTGTTTGGGTGGTGCGGGGCGTGAGTTTTGGTCGGTGATAAGGGGCGTGTGAGTGTTTGGGTTGATTTTTTGAAGGGCTGTTGTTAGTGGTGAGGGGAGAGCTTTGCCGAGAGAGAGTTGAGAGTGTCTTTTAGGGTTTCTTCGTGGTTTCTTAGAGAGAGCAGGGAGAGTCTAGTTTCTGTTTAGGGTTGAGTCATTTTCATGTCGAAAGGGAGAGTGATAGGGGCAGTTAATGGCGTATTTTCTTTGTAAAGTTGCCGTGAATGTTTTTATGTTTGATTTGTGGGGTTTATTTGTGATGGTGGTTGTAGAGAGTTGAGAGAGGGAGGGGGAGCCGTGAGGAGTGAGATCAATGAGCCAGAAGAGTCTCTGGTTTTGTATTATGTTATTCTTTTATAGTGAGAGGGTAGGGGAATTAGGGTTATATACATGGGATTTTTAAAGGAAAGAAATCAAGTAAATTGGAATTTATTTTATTTAGTTTATTAAAGGAAAGGAATAATTGTAATTGGTGGGGAATTTTATTTAAATTGGTGACTGAATTATTTAATTTATTTTAATTTAATTTAATTTAATTTGTGACATGTGTTTTAAATATTTTATTATTATTGGGTGTGATTAAATGGGCTTGGGCCAGGCGTGTGACTTACGGGGGTTTGGGTTAAGGATGTGTTTTAATAACGGAGGTCCAAAAAGCGAATCCGAAGCTAATCCAGCGAATTAAATCCGACAGTGTGTCAATTCTTGACTCTTCCCTTCCGACGTCCGTTTCTCGCGGATTCCGCAACTTAAAAGGTAGTGCCTCCATACGAGACTCATCATAGGGACTTATATGCAAAAATGCAGTGCTTACAGTCGCCCCCACTTTGATGGGACTTGTGCGGTGTGTGACAATGGCAATCCTATCAAAGTCATGCAATGCATTTTTACTTACCTGGCTCGCCAGCTGCCACATGACTTGCCTGCTACCTCGAGCTGAGTTGATGTCGCAGTGGACCTCGATCCTGAGACGCATCCCAATAACTGCAACTGACAACGGGGGCCTCGACCCCAGGATGCATCCCAATACCGCCGATAATTTGGGCCTCGACCCTGGGACACATGCCAATAACTGCAACCGACAACGGGGGCCTCGACCCTGGGATGCATCCCAATACCGCTGAAAAAATTTGGGCCTCGACCCTGGGACGCATCCTGAAAATGATGATGCAGTGGACCTCGATCCTGGGACGCATCCTAATAGCTGCAACCGACAACTGGGGCCTCGACCTTGGGACGCATCCTAATACCGCTGACAAAATATGGGCCTCGACCCTGGGACGCATCCCGAAAAGGATGATGCAGTGGACCTCGATCCTGGGACGCATCCCAATAGCTGGCAACCGACAACGGGGGCCTCGACCCTAGGACGCATCCCAATACCACCGAAAAAATGTGGGCCTCGACCTTGGAACGCATCCCGAAAATGATGATGCAGTGGACCTCGATGCAGGGACGCATCCACAAACTGCTGATGATGTGGGTCACGACCTTGGGACGCATCCCAAAAACTGATGATGTGGGTCACGACCCTGGGACTCATCCCAAAAACTGATATTGATGCTGATGTGGGCCTCAACCCTGAGACTCATCCCCGAAACTGATACTGATGCTAATGTGGGCCTCGACCCTAGGACTCATCCCCGAAACCGATACTGCCATGGGCCTCGACCCTGAGACTCATCCCCAAAAACTGATACTGATGTAGGCCTCAACCCTGGGACTCATCCCAAAACTGATGCTGATGTGGGCCTCAACCCTGGGACTCATCCCCGAAACTGATACTGACGTGGGCCTCGACCCTGGGACTCATCCCCAAAACTGCTAATGATTTGGTCACGACCCTAGGACTCATCCCCAAAACTGATACTGATGTAGGCCTCAACCTTGGGACTCATCCCTAAAACTGATGCTGATGCTGATGTGGGCCTCAACCCTGGGACTCATCCCCGAAACTGATACTAACGTGGGCCTCGACCCCAAACTGATACTGATAATGTGGGCCTAGCCCCGAAGTTGATACTGATGCGGGCCTCGACCCCAAACTGATACTGATAATATGGGCCTCGCCCCCAAGTTGATAGTGATGTTGGCCTCGACCCCCAAGTTGATACTGATGTGGGCCGCGACCCCAACCTGATACTGATAATGTTGGCCTCGCCCCCAAGTTGATACTGATGTGGGCCTCGACCCCCAAGTTGATACTGATGTGGGCCTCGACCCCAACCTGATACTGATAATGTGGGCCTCGCCCCCAAGTTGATACTGATACTGATATGGGCCTCGGCCCCAAACTGATACTAATACTGAAGTGTCTCTATACCCGGAGTGCCATACCCGGCAAAACTGATACTGATGTCTCCGTACCCGGAGTGCCATACCTGGCAAGAATGCCCGGTTTGTTCATTCCCAAACTGTGTTTCCATTCTCGGAGGGCCATTCCCGACTTGTTCATTCCCGAACTGTGTTCCATTCTTGGAGTGCTATTCCCGGCTTGTTCATTCCCGAACTGTGTTTCCATTCTCGGAGTGCCATTCCCGGCTTGTTCATTCTCGAACTCTGCTCCATTCTCGGATTGCCATTCTCGGCTTGTTCATTCTCGAACCTTACTCCATTCTCGGCAAAACTGCTACTGAACTAAAGTGGGCCTCGACCCCAGAGTGCCATACTCGGCCAGAATGATTCTGAACTAATGTGGGCCTCGCCCCCAGAGTGCCATACCCGGTAGAACTGCTATTGATGCTAATGTGGGCCTCGCCCCCGAAGTTCCATACCCGGCAAGACTGCTACTGATGCTAATGTGGGCTTCGCCCCCAGAGTGCCATACCCGACAAGACTGATTCTGATAAAGGTGTGGGCTTTGCCCCTAGAGTGCCATACCCGGCAAGACTGATTCTGATAACGATGTGGGCCTCACCCCAGAGTGATGTGGGCCTCGCCCCAAACTGATACTGATATGGGCCTCGCCCGTGGGACTCATCCCCAAAACTGATTCATTTCTGAAACCGACTGTATTGTTGCTGCTTCTGATTGCTTGTCTTTGCCGCTTTTCTTTTTCTTCTTCAAAACCTGTGAATACAAAACAAAACAAACACAAAAGGAATGCAAAAAAGCGTTACGTGTATGCCTGCATGCGAATGAATTTCCTATTTCGTTGGGTTAGGTCTTCCGCCAGTTCTCCAGGTGATTGCACAGTCTTCTCTCTGGTCTCATGGCTCAATTTCTTGTTATGTCCCGGATTCACGAGGTGGTAGACTGGTCGCTCCTAGTCTTGATTTAGCTTTCTGTTCTCCGCTGTTTACACTTGGTCAAGATGAACCACATGGTGGGGCCTTCCATATCATCATATTATATCACTTGCTACGAAATAGTCCCAATAGTTATACATATTATCGTCCTCAAGGAATGCCCAGTAATGAAACCAGAGAACAGTCAAAACACTCAATGCAACTCAAATCTGAGTTTTTGAATAAATGATCTATGCCAGACTCAAAGTGTGTGTGCGCAAAGGTTCCTTTGCTGCTCGATTCCTAGATAAGCCAACTCAATGATTTCGTTTCAAAAATTATGATCGATGGGTCAAACCAACCTAAATGTCTTAATTACGCTCTGTAATTGCTTTTCCATGCTCAATGTGATATTGTTTTTTTTTTCTTCTCATTTGCCTCTCTCTTTTTTTCTTTTCATTTTGAACTTTTTTTTTCTTCCTTCTCTTTTTCTTTTTTTTTTCAACGCACCTACCCTTTAAGGTAGCATTTCTCCTCATGGTGGTCCTAATACTCGCCTATGGGTAGCTTCACGCTTATCGATTATCAGGTGGTTTATTTTTTCTTTATAGACTTTTCTTTCATTTTCAACCATACCACACATCATAACATAAGCAAATCAAGATAGACATCTAAGCAAACGGTCATTCACCGACTTACAATTTCTTCGACTAGTCACTTTGCTAACTACTCAGGTTTTCACCGCTAAGAACCATAATCAGGTGGTTACGAGTCTAACATAGATCAATTACTCAAAGCGTCAGATAAAAGCACGTCAAGGGTTTATCGTTTCTAAAGTTTCACTCTAAAGCAATCAATTTCATCATCGGACTTATGTCTAACTATCAAGGACTAAAAACAAACAATTTTTTTCTTTTCTCTCTTTTTTTTTTTTTTGCTTTCTTTTTTTATGGCCCCCCAATGGTCTTTCTATCATTGCCGTGAGGTTTTCTGTTTCTCGATTTCCTTTTCCCCGCTATCCATGTTCGCTAAACTCCTATTGACAAACCCTTTTTTTTTCTTCTCTAACCCAACGAATATCTATGATGGCTTTTAAGACACGGGGTTAACATGATGCGTGTATGCAAGAGATGCATGAGATACGTGCAATGTATGTAATATATAAGCCCATTTAAAATTTTTTACACTAGTTGGCCCATTATCATTTTAAAGTATTCAATCATACTATTGCGCGGTGCAAACTTGTCCCAGTTGAAAAGGCCCAACATGTTTACACTTTACGATAACATGGCTAAACAACTTCAAATGATAAGAGGCCCAAACATAAAATGACCCATCGACATTTTATAAGCTTTTTGCCCAAATGTCAAAGGAAACGAACTCGTCCCAGTTTAAATGGCTCAACAAGTTCACATCTTTTGACAAAAGGTCCAACTGGATCCAAATGACGACGGTCCAAAACATCAACATAAAAAAATAATTTCTACTAGTTCTACGACTAAGGTTCACATGTGGGTTTACGGGAGTGCGGACAAAGGCTCTCACTGACAATGCCTTTAACTAAACCCCTTCAACCCACTGTAGAGACGGTTAATTAAAGCACAAATCCAAACATTACAAGACATTATTTCGGGACCGATTCTCTATCCCCAGTGGAGTCGCCAGACTGTGGGACACAGAAATCGGTGACGCTGTTCTGGGCTCGCGGCCTAGGTGGGAGTACGGAGTAGCTCACGGGGGAACTAAACCAGAGAAGTAACATGGAGTCGCCACCCGGTGTGAACCGGGACAAAGATTTTAGGCCGCACTCACCCCTCGCAAGGGAAGACCTCAAACCTGTTAGGTTCGGAATGGTCCCTTACTTATGCCATTTGTAATGATGTGATTTGTGCAATATCTTAACCGAATCTACGTAACATGCTCAAGAATAACCTATATCTAGTTCATGTTCATAAAGATAAATCCTATGTCTAAGTTTGCATGCTTGAAAAGTAAATCATCATAACGTCAAGCATACAATATCACACGGCATTCTCATGAACATACTTCAATTATATAATGCGGAAAATAAATAACAACCTAAACATAATGCAAATTCCAAACGCAAAATAAATAATTAATCATGCTTAAGATAAACAACTAAACCATGCTTAAAAAATAAATAACATACTAGACTAAATCATGCTCGAATCCAAGGTTGGATGAAACGAAATACGTGTGTCTCTCAAGTGGTACGTGGCATTGTATCCCGAGTGCAAACCGTAATACCGTCCATTCGGATTCGGCTACGGAATTTACGTCTGGGTTTCCATCCGATATACCGCAAGAGAGAACACATATTCCGTCCATCCGGAAATCACATCATGCACCAATCCACAATACTCATATGAAATAAAGTACTAAAATAACTAAAAACGAAAGATAATAAATAAATAAGGTGCCCTCAGGTCTAACCTCTTTTGTCGTCTCTCGGAAGTACCGTACACGATCGTCGGAAGGGTTGATGCTCCGCAACTTCTCCGGTTCACTGGTTCAACGTTTTCCTTCGCTGTTTCGCTGTTCGGGCTGTTGTTTTCACTCCGTTTGCTGCTGTTTTGGACTACAGTTTCTGGTTACTGTTTCGGGGTAATTCTCGACTATTTTGGTCTCAGTTTTGCGCTATTTTGTGACTGCTGTTTTGGGTGGCTATATGGCTGTTTTAGGATCGGTTTTCTCTTGGGCTGTTATATTTCACTGGTTGGCTTGATTTGGTCTATTTCAGGGGTGTTTTTACGGGAGTTTATAGATAGGATTTGCGGTGGTTACAGGGCAGTTTGGGGCAGTGTGTTTGCTGGTTATATGCGGAAGTTTGTGGCTGGGATATGCGGCAGTTTGGTCAAAGTGAGGGGTACTTGAGTGGTTTGATGAAGGCAATATGTTGATGTGTAAGGGGGCAGATGATGGCTAGCATGAGAGATAGGCTTTTGGCGTGAGTTTTTTTTGTGAGCAGTGCGGGCTGAGTGTGACGTTAGGGTACTGGTGAGGGGCGTGTGTCTCTTTGATGGGTGGGGGTTACTTACGTGAAGAAGGATTTTTGGAAGGGGCAGATGGCGTTGAGGGCTGATGAAGAGGGTTTGTGGCGTTGAAAGGGGATGATGACGTGAAGGGATGGTGTTGAAGGACTTTATGCGTGAAAGTGGCAGATGGCGTTCTGAGTGGAGGCTGGTGCGTGCTGAGTGGGGTGTGGAGTTGTTGTGAGGCAGTGGCGTCCGTGGGATGCTAGTAGTTTAGCGTGTGTATGTCACGGCTTTAGGGTTTAGGGAGTGTGGCAGTTTGACGTGAATGGCTTATGTGTGTTGTTGTCTGTTTTAAAGATTTTGTCGTGAAGGGCTGGCTTTGTTTGGGTGCTGGGTGCGTGAGTTTTGGTCGGTGATAAGGGGCGTGTGAGTGTTTGGGTTGATTTTTTGAAGGGCTGTTGTTAGTGGTGAGGGGAGAGCTTTGCCGAGAGAGAGTTGAGAGTGTCTTTTAGGGTTTCTTCGTGGTTTCTTAGAGAGAGCAGGGAGAGTCTAGTTGCTGTTTAGGGTTGAGTCATTTTCATGCCGAAAGGGAGAGTGATAGGGGCAGTTAATGGCGTATTTTATGTTTGATTTGTGGGGTTTATTTGTGATGGTGGTTGTAGAGAGTTGAGAGAGGGAGCCGTGAGGAGTGAGATCAATGAGCCAGAGGAGTCTCGGGTTTTGTATTATGTTATTCTTTTATAGTGAGAGGGTAGGGGAATTAGGGTTATACATAGGATTTTTAAAAGGAAAGAAATCAAGTAAATTGTAATTTATTTTATTTAGTTTATTAAAGGAAAGGAATAATTGTAATTGGTGGGGAATTTTATTTAAATTGGTGAGTGAATTATTTAATTTGATTTTATTTTAATTTATTTTAATTTGTGACATGTGTTTTAAATGTTTTAATTATTATTGGGTGTGATTTAATGGGCTTGGGCCAGGCGTGTGACTTACAGGGGTTTGGGTTAAGGATGTGTTTTAATAACGGAGGTCCAACAATTGAACTCGAAGCTAATCCAGCGAATTAAATCCGACAGTGTGTCAATTCTTGACTCTTCCCTTCCGACGTCCGTTTCCCGCGGCTTTCGCAACTTAAAAGGTAGTGCCTCCATACGAGACTCATCATAGGGACTTATATGCAAAAATGTAATGCTTACAGTTAGATAGTGATATTTTTTGTGAAGTTTAAACACTTGTAAATTTTATTCTTATAGTCATAGAATCGATTTTTCCCCAAAAATATTTCTCAGTGATCAGACAATCACAACAAGTGATATCAGTAGCTTTGGTTATAATTTGGGTTGTAAAACCGAAGAACGAAACTCGATTCAGAAAATTCGGGTTTCAGAAAAGTTGTCAAAAATTAATTTTGAGCATTCCATTAGCTAGTTCACATCGAGATGAGTACAGTGGTATTTTCCAGCGATCAAACGGAGCTCCAGAGACTCCGGACGAGCCGGAGAGTGAAGCTGCCATGCGCACATGCGCCACTGGAGGTTGAAGACGACCACGTCAGCGCACAATCAGCGCCACATCAGTGCACAGTCAGTAGCCACATCATCATCCACATCAGCACCACGTGTCAGACACATCAGCAATCGTGTCCTCTTTCTGTCAAGTCAGCATACCTGATAAAATTCATTGAGCCCCTAAAGTCTTTGAAATTTATATTTTAGCCCCAAAAGTTTTAAAAATTTATAAATCGACCCCCGAGTCAAATTTGGACCAACGAAGTGTCTAGTCCACCATTTTCGATCGTTCCGGACGCAACCGTGACCTACGATTTGTGAAAATCATAGCCGATTTTATCCTATTTCGTTTTAAACTTTAAACTTAAAATAAAAATGGAAGATTCCTCTTCTGGTGCGATGATCAAGGTGACAACAACCAATTACTCCCTCTAGAGGTCTCAGATGATAGATTATTTACACTGCAAAGATCTGTTCGTTATGATCGAGGTGAAGGGAGTGAGATCAGATTTTGTCAAATAATGTGACTGGAATAAACTCAATAACATAACTATGGGTCAGATTAAGTAGTGGATCATCCACAATATCTTCCTCCACGTAGCACATGATACATATGCTTACGAAATATGGATAAAGCTGGAAGACATGTACCAGGCCAAGATAGCTCGGAATAAAGCCTTGTTAATGAGGCTCGTTGGTGAATTTGAAGCTACGGAGTGAAACTTTCGTTGCAGAACATACCTATGAGTACCAGAACCTGGTGAACCAGTTGTCTGCAATAGACATGCAACTGAGAGATGAATTTCAAGCCCTCTTACTACTCAGTTCTCTTCCTGATAGTTCGAAAACATTGGTGGTTACTTTCAGTAATTCCGCTCTAGGAGGCAGACTTACCGTGACTATGGTAAAAGGTGCCTTGTCGAATGAAGAGTTCATGAGAAAAGATGTTGGCTTAGAACAGACAGAAGCCTTCGTCATAGAGAATCAAGGAAGACATCAAGGAAGAGAAAGAGGGAGAGGTAGAAACACAACAAGAGGTAGATCCTCAGATGGAAGGAAGCCTATGTATAAGTGCTATCATTGTGGCATAGAAGGCCACTTAAAGAAGAATTACCGAAAATTACAACGGAAGCAAGGCCAAGGCAATCACCAGTTGAAGAATAACGAAGGAGTGACATTATGATGAAAACCTTCCTAGAGCAAAGCCAAACAAACCCACAAGAGATTGTTATCCACACAACTCCTGTGAACCCCACGAAAACAAAGCCTGTGAAACCCACAAAAGATTGTTATGAGCGCCCAGGAAAGCATAACAAGGTTGAAGATTAGAAATCCGTGAAGAACAAAGCCTCACGAACCCCTAATTGCTTGAAACGCCACAAGGGACAACAACCCCCTTTGATAAGTTTTGAAGAGAATCCACTCTTCCATGGTTAGCCATCCACAGCCTCACCACCAATGTGCCTAAAGGCAATATTAATTTTTAGGTTCAAACATTCATCCATTTTATTAATGACAGGCTTGCTTAAATAATACAATTGAAACCCTAATTTTAATATATAAAAAACTAAAAATAACCCTAGGTAATAATCCTTATTACAAATAAAATCTTGGGCCCCTAACATTTGGCCCACTCTAGAATAAACACTAACATTAACCCCCTCAGGGAGGCATTCACTTATATATCTTGAACCCCTTTCATTGCCAAATAACGTGAATGGATTATCGGGCTTCTTCCTTTGATGCTTGGATCTATGCTTTGAGGCATGTTTTCTTGCCGCTCCTTGTATCATATCACATATTATTGTCCTCAGAGAATGCCTAGTAATGAAATCAGAGAACCTTTAAAGTACTCAATGCAACTCAAATCCGAGTTCTTGAATAAATCATCTAAGCCAGACTCACTGTGTGTGTGTAAAGATTCATTCACAGCTTGAATCCTAGGTAAGCCAACTCAATGATTTCGTTTAAAAATTGGGATCCGATGGGTCAAACCAACATAGATATCTCAAATGTGCTCTGTAATTGCCTTTATGTGCTCAGTATGGTAAAAAAAATTTATTTCAACACACCTACCCTTTAAGGTAGCATTTCTCCTCATGGTGGTCCTAACACTCTCCCATGGGTAGCTTCACGCTTATCAGTTATTGGTGGTTTAATATTTTTTTTTTTTTCTGAATTTTTCTTTCAAAATTTTTTCTTTTTATTTTTAACCATACCATACATCATAACATCAGCAAATCAATATAGACATCTAAGCAAACGGTCATTCATCGACATGTAATTTCTTCAACTAGTCACTTTGCCAAAAGAACCTATAATTAAGTGCTTACGAGTCTAACCTAGATCAACTACTCAAGTCATCAGATAAAATTACATTAGGAACTTATCGTTTCTAAGACTTCATCCTAAAGCAAATCATATTCATAATTAGACTTATGTTGTACTATTAAGGACTAGAACAATTTTTTTTATAACATGTATTATCACTACATGCATACACCCCCACACTTAAAACTTGCATTGTCCTCAATATAAGATAAATATAAAGAAAAAGAAGTGGGAACAACACTATCATATATGAAGTTGATCAGGCTCCTGTTGGTGAGACTTTGGTTGTGTGAGCTACGTGGGTTGAGCTAACACCTGCGTGAATACTCATGCAAATAATAAACATGCAATTAGCACACAATAACATAAAACTAAAGTAAAGAAAAGAAAAGAAAATAAAATAAAATAAAATAAAATAAAATAAAATAAAATAAAATAAATATATATGCAAGGGTTGCCTCCCCGCTAGCGCTAAGTTTAACGTCTCGGTGAGACGTAATCACCCAAGTAGTCATGGTGGCTTCCATGTAGCGGACCAAGTAGTCCCTGTTCTTTCTTCTTTGGTAGGCACTGGTGATGAAGACATGAAAAAGAATTTATGGCTGGTTGTGGCATTCTATCCGTGGATCCCCCAAGGTCTACTGATGGTTGCAATGTTAGGCTGCACAAATGGTAAAATTGGCTTAACCTCATTTTTAACTTTCCGGGGATCATCTTCAAGCGAGCACTAACTCTCATTTTTCTCCTTTTACAGTTCTTTGGGATCAGCTCCAGTTCGGGAGGGTTAAATTCATGATGTGCATAGGCTATTCTAGTAAGACTGTGTCTAGTAGGTATGTATAGTGACACTCATCATCATCTCGTGGTTGTCTCTTGACCGGCGTAAACACACAGTATAACGCAAGCGCACGCATCGTTCAAGTAGTATAAAAATATCGATCCCACGAGGACTTAATTCCTACTGTTGTTATTAATTGTTGATACTATTTATTTACAAATATCTAATAACTTGATTGATTGATTTGAAAGGATGATGATTCTAAAAACAAGTAAAAGAAATTGAAAGAAGATTAATGAAGATTAAAACTATATAGGGTTGTGAATTCTTCCAATATTAATTAAAAGATGAATTAGTTATATCATAGTTGGGTAAATTATTGAATTATTAATCTGGACACTAAATTATGTAAAAGCCTCTTCCGAATGATCATTTACAAATACCTAGTATAATCCAATTGAATCATATGTCTATGTCAATTAATTACCTAGATTCATTAAGATTGAGTTCCAATTATGACTACCCCCGCCCAACAGGTATATTCCTATCCTGTAAGGAAATCTATTAAAAGAGTTATCTATCCTTAAGGAAGATCGTGGGTTATTGAGTCTGTGGTCTTTAACTTAAAATCACTATGTCTAGTTCATTTTAAGTTTATCTAAATCAATTTTATTAATGGCTAATTAATAAAAAGGCATTAAGATTATGACTTAATAAATAACTCTTTTAAATTACTCAAACTATAATCTAACCCTTTTAAAACCGGTTATATTAGATTTTATCACAACCCTAGATATTTAATTTAGTTACTATACATAACTAAAACTGATAAAATCTTAAAAGACGTAAAATGAAATTACTGAAAAGTAATAAAAAGAAATGCTAATGTAAAAGGAATTAACTTCTACTATTTACTATTTAGATATCTCCCAATAATATAATATATAATCTTGTGATATTTTAAACCAACTGTCCGGAATGGCGGTATCCTGATTAAGTCAAATTCAAATATACCAGCCATAAGGCGGAACATAAATATAAACTTAAACCAATCGACCTAGAATGGCGGTATCCTCATTAAGTCAGGTTTAACCAGTTTGAATTGAATAACCAACCGACCTAGAATGGCGGTATATTTTTATTAATTCAGATTTTAAATAGTTTATATTATATTTTAAGGGAGATTAATCTAAAAAGCAAAAGTAAAAGAATTACCTTATTACCTCAGCATGGTGAGGTTACTCCCTCATGGTTGAATAGAATTACTACTACAAAGCGTAAATAAAACTGAATATACGAAGAAAATATGAAGAACTCTCTATTATATAAGTATTTACAGAGGATTTGGTACATTTGAAACTAAAAATTCGAAATCTATTTATAGGCAAAAAAATCTAATTTTTTATTATTATTTTATTTTATTATTATTATTATTTTGGATCGCTGAATTTTCGGCACGTGGCATGGTGTGCTAAAAAAACGGCTCGTTGAATTTTTGACACGTCGCATGGTGGTGCAATTACCAAAATACCCTCGGTGTCGGGACGCCCAAAATTACCAAAATACCATTTTCGTCAAATTTCACAGTTTTGCTACAAATCACCTCCAGAATGTCTTGGAACTTTATTTCGGTGTCGGGATGTCCAAAATTACCAAAATACCCTTTGTGTCGGGACGCCCAAAATTACCAAAATACCCTTTTTGCCAAATTTCACCAAATTTCACAGTTTTGCTCCAAATCACCTCCAGAATGTCCTGAAACTTTATTTATCTGCAAAATAACACAAAACACATCAAAATATTCACAAAACTCAAGAAACTATACAAAATATTAAGTTAAATGAGTGGGAAATAGTGATAGTTTTACCACTCATCATCTCTCAACATGAAAGATATTCACTTCCATTGTCATATTCCCAAATGATAACCTCATGATACCATTCTTGCAATTGATAATAGCACTAGTTATAGCAAGAAAAAGGTCTACCTAAGATGAGAGGAATTTTTGACTCAGTGTTAATCACAGACTGCGTGTCCAAAATTAGGAAATCAACTGGGTAGTAGAATTTATCAATTTGTAGTAAAACATCCTCAACTACTGGCCGCGGTGTTCTGATAGAGTGATCATCTAACTGTAAAACCATAGAGGTAGGTTTAATCTCTCCAAGTCCTAGCTGCAGGTAGATGGAATATGGCATGATATTAACACTAGCACCTAAATCTAATAAAGCTTGACCGATCTCATATGTGTCAATGTGGCAAGCAATATTGGAGCATCCCGAATCTTTATATTTTGGTGGGGTCCTCTGGTCAATTACTGCAATTGCTTGGTTTTTCAAGAATGCAATCTTCTTCACATGATGCTTTCTCTTTATGGTGCATAAATCCTTCAAAACCTTCGCATATGTGGGAACTCGTTTGATCACATGTAACATAGGATGATTAATCTTTACTTGCTTTAGATGCTCTAGGATCTCACTATTAGGGTCTGTAGCTCTTGCAGTAGGCCTAAGAGCTTGAGCAAAAGGTACTCTAACTAGGCTCTGTGTCACTTGTTCTTCCTGAAGAATATTGGTACTAATATCTTTGGGGTCACCTATAATGTTGGAGGTGTCCTGCAAGTCTATCTCTTTACCACTCCTAGTGATTATGACATTAAGATCTTTTACATTGGAGGCTTCATGATCAGCCTATTGTAGGTACTGCAGTTTTGCATATAAGTCCCGATGATGAGTCTCGTATGGAGACACTACCTTTTTAGTTGTGAAAGCCGCGGGAAACGGACGTCGGAAGGGAATAGTCAAGAATTGACACCTTGTTGGATTTGACTCGCTGAAGTAGCTTCAGACTCGCTCGTTGGACCTCCGTTGTTAAAACTCCTCCCTAGCCCAAGCCCATTAAATCACACCCAATAATAATTAAAACATTTAAAACACATGTCACAAATTAAATTAAATTAAAATTAAAACCAATTAAATTAAACACAAATTAAATAATTCACTCACCAATTTAAATAAAATTCCCCACCAATTACAATTATTCATTTTTTTAATAAAATAAATAAAATAAATTCCAATTTACTTGATTTATTTCCTTTTAAAAATCCCATACCAAACCCTAACATGCACTATTATATAAAGAAAATACAAAAACCCTAATGGTCTCTCTCATCTCTCTCCCCACGGTAACCCTCTCTCACAAAACCTAAATACACGCCTGCTCACTCCACAACAGCGGTAACACGGCTGGAAAAAAAAAACCCTAGACCAGACGCCTCTATGTCTCTCTCTTCACGCTCCGAGCGCCTCTCTAATCTCTCTCTGCCCCATCCATAGCTGAACAAATAAACCAAACAATAACCCTTAACAAATCAACAATATACCATATTCCCTCTCAAAAACACAGCCACGCACAAGTCAAACCAGCCATTCTCCGACACCATCTTAGCCGACACCAAAGCACACTCAAAGAGGACCATAAGACCAGCAGCAGCCCTCACTCTTCACGGCCGCGATAAGCCACAGTCCCTCCATGCAGCCAAACACGTGAAGCCCTCACCATGCATGTTTCTTCAATAGCCAAAGGCCTCCACGTGAATCACACTTGCACAGCTGCATGAAGAAAAGACTATTAAACACAACCATATTCAACAATCTAACTACCCTCACTCACCGAGACAAAGACTGCCCACGTAGCCACACAGCCCTCACATAAGCCATACACTTACAACAATACTCATATTACACACACACAATTCACTTCAACACGCTCACTGCCTCACACCCCTCACGTTCATCAACCTAACGTAACACGCATCCAACCCCCATGCACGTTGCCTTACTCCACGCCACCTGCACCCTCCACTCACTGCCTCACCCTCCTCACACTTCACGTAATCCAGCAAGCCACATTCAGCCCCTCACCGAAGACAACACACCATAAATTCCCCTCATTGTCTGCCATAAACCCTTCACCCTTCACTCACTGCCAACAAACCAACACAGCCCTCACGTCCAAGAAACCACTGCCGACTACAATGGCCACCACAAACCCTTCCAAAATGCCTTAAAACAGTGCAGAAACTGTCCCAAAATTGCACAAAAAAACTGTCTAGAAACCCCCTCAAAAATCACCAAAACCGCAGCCCTTAAACCCCTAAAACTGACACCAAAACAGTCCCTAATTTGCCTTGAAATAGTGACTAGAAAATACATCAAAAACATCAGTGAAACGGAGTGAAAACAGCAGCCTGAACGGTAAATCAACGAGAAAAAACATTGAGTTAGTAAACCGAAAGAGTTACGGATCATCAACCCTTCCAACGACCGTGTAACGCACTTTCGTGAGACGACAAAAAGAGGTTAGACCTGAGGGCACCTTTTATTTATTACCTTTCGTTTATTTTTATTTATTTTAATATATTATCGCATGACAGTAGTTTATTGAGGCTTGATGTAAATGTTGGATGAGCGGAATATGTGTTCCCTTTTGTGGTATATCAGATGGAAACTCGGACGTAAATTCCATAGCCGATTCCGAATGGACGGTATTGTGGTTTGCACTCGGGACACGATGCTATGTACCACTTGAGAGACACATGTTTCGTTTCATCCAAATTTTTATTTGAGCATGATGTAGTCCTTCAATTATTTACTTATTATTTGAAACATGATTTAGCCTAGTTTATTATTTATTTTCAAGCATGATTATGTTATTTTTATGCATGATATTTTGTTTAGTTTATGTTTATGTTTCAATGGTTATTTGTTTATTTTGGTCTAGTGGTTCAATATGCTCGTTGTGTTATTGTGTGCTTGTCGTTATAATGATTTATCTTTTGAAGCATGCGAACTTAGTCATATGATTTATTTTGATGAATGTGGACTAGATCTAAGTTATCTTTGAGCATATATGTTGAGTAGATTTGGTTAGTTTATTGCACAAATCATATCATCACAAGTGACTTAAGTAAGGGACCATTCCGAACCCAACGATTTGAGGTCTTCCCTTGCGAGGGGTGGGTGCAGCCTTAAATCACATTTCCCCGTTCACACCGGGTGGTGACTCCATTATTCTCCGGTTTAGTCCTCCGTGGGCTACTCCATACTCCCAACTAGGTCGCGAACCTAGAACAGAACAGCGACACCGATTTCTGTGTCCTACAGTCTGGCGACTCCACTAGGGATAGAGAATCGGCCCCGAAATCATGTATTGTGATGTTTATGATTTGTGTTTTAGTTAACCGTGTTTCTAGTGGTCACAGACCATAACTCGTTGGCACGTATCGTAAGGTATAAAAAAGGTGCGCTCACGTGGTCGCTCGAACCCTTGAGTGGGGAGTCCTAGTTGTGGGCAATCCTTCGACAGCGAAAGCCTTTGTCTGCACTCCCATAAACCCGCATGAGAACCATAGTTGTATATCATATAGAAGTTGGCCCTTTATGCTTTTGATAACCATATGCATATTATATCTCATATATCGCATGCATCTCATGCATAAACGCATCATGTTAACCCCGTGTCTTAAAAGCCATCATAGATATCCGTTGGGTTAGAGAAGAAAAAAAGGTTTTTCAAGAGGAGTTTAGCAAACATGGATAGCGAGGAAAAAGAAATCGAGAAACAGAAAACCTTACGGCAAGGATAGAAAAACCATTGGGGGGCCTTCAAAAAAAAAGAAGAAGAAAAAGAAAAAAAGAGAAAAAGAAGAAAAAAGAAGAGAAAAAAAAAACAGAGAGAAAAACAATTGTTTGTTTTTTACTCCATGATAGTTAGACATAAGTCCGATGATGAAATTGATTGCTTTAGAGTGAAACTTTAGAAACGATAAACCCTTGACGTGCTTTTATCTGATGATTTGAGTAATTGATCTTTGTTAGACTCGTAAGCACTTGATTATGGTTCTTAGCAGTGAAAACCTGAGTAGTTAGCAAAGTGACTAGTCGAAGAAATTGTAGGTCGGTGAATGACTGTTTGCTTAGATGTCTATCTTGATTTGCTTATGTTATGATGTGTGGTATGGTTGAAAATAAAAGAAAAGTCTCTAAAGAAAAGAATTGAACCACCTATAACCGATAAGCGTGAAGCTACCCATGGGCGAGTATTAGGACCACCATGAGGAGAAATGCTACCTTAAAGGGAAGGCTGTGTTGAAAAAAAAAGAGAAGAAAAAAAAAGAGAGAGAAAAAGAAAAGAAAAAAAGAAGTGAAAATGAAAAGAAAAAAAAAGACAAAGGAGAAGAAAGATAAAACCATACCACATTGAGCACGAAAAAGCAATTGCAGAGCCTAACTGAGATATCTAGGTTGGTTTGACCCATCGATCTTGATTTTTGAAACGAAATCATCGAGTTAGCTTACCTGAGGATTAAGCTATGAAAGAACCTTTGCACGCACACACACTTTGAGTCTGGCTTAGATCATTTATCAAAATACTTGGATTTGAGTTGCATTGGGTGTTTTGAAAGTTCTCTGGTTTCATTACTGAACATTCTTTGAGGACAATGATATGTATAACTATTAGGACTATTTCGTAGCATGTAATATAATATGATGATATGGAAGGCCCCACCACATTGTTCATCTTGACCAAGTGCAAACAGCGGAGAGCAGAAAGTTAAACCAAGTCTGGGGGCGACCAGTCTACCACCTTGTGAATCAGCAATACAACGAGCCATGAGACCAGAGAGAAGACTGTGCAATCACCTGGAGAACTGGCGGAAGACCTAACCCAACGGAATAGGAAATTCATTCATGCATGCATGCATACACGTAACATATTTTGCATTCTTTTTTTTTTGTGTTTGTTTTTTTCTGTATTCACAGGTTTTAAAGAAGAAAAAGAGAAAGCGGCAAAGACATGCCAACCAAAATCAGCAACATATGAGTAGTAGTTTCGGGTATGAGTCTCAGAGTTGAGGCCCATATCAGTTTCAGTATTGGGGATGAGTCCTAGGGGCGAGGCCCATATCAGTATCAGTTTAGGGCGAGGCCCACATCAACATCAGTTTGGGGGCGAGGCCCACATCAGCATCAGTCTTGGGGCGAGGCCCATATTAGCATCATGATCAATCTTGCCGGATATGGCACTCTAGGGGCAAGGCCCACATCATTATCAGTATCAGTGTTGCCGGGTATGACACTCTGGGGGCGAGGCCAACATTAGTTCAGTATCAGTCTTGCCGGGTATGACACTTTGGGGGCGAGGCCCACATCTTTATCAGTATCAGTCTTGCCGGGTATGGCACTCTGAGGGCAAAGCCCACACCTTTATCAGAATCAGTCTTGCCGGGTATGACACTTTGGGGGCGAGGCCCACATCTTTATCAGTATCAGTCTTGCCGTGTATGACACTCTGGGGGCAAAGCCCACACCTTTATCAAAATCAGTCTTGCCGGGTATGGCACTCTGGGGGCGAAGCCCACATTAGCAACAATAGCAGTCTTGCCGGGTACGGCACTCTAGGGGCGAGGCCCACATTAGCATCAATAGCAGTCTTGCCGGGTATGGCACTCTAGGGGCGAAGCCCACATTAGTATCAGTAGCAGTCTTGCCAGGTATGACACTCTGGGGGCGAGACCCACATCAGATATCAGTTTCAGTTTTCGGGATGAGTCCCGGGGGGGCCGATGCCTACATCAGCATCAATATCTATTTAGCCGAGAATGGCAATCCGAGAATGGAGCAGAGTTTGAGAATGAACAAGCCGAGAATGGTAATCCAAGAATGGAGCAGAGTTCGAGAATAAACAAGCCGAGAATGGCAATCCGAGAATGGAGCAGAGTTCGAGAATGAACAAGCCGAGAATGGCAATCCTAGAATGGAGCAGAGTTCGAGAATGAACAAGCCGAGAATGGCAATCTGAGAATGAAGCAGAGTTCGAGAATGAACAAGCCGAGAATAGAAATCCGAGAATGGAACAGAGTTCGAGAATGAACAAACCAAGAATGGCAATCCGAGAATGGAGCAGAGTTCGAGAATGAACAAGCCGAGAATGGCAATCCGAGAATGAAGTAGAGTTCGAGAATGAACAAGCCGAGAATGGCAATCCGAGAATGGAACAGAGTTCAAGAATGAACAAACCGAGAATGGAAATCCGAGAATGGAACGGAGTTCGAGAATGAACAAACCGAGAATGGCAATCTGAGAATGGAGCAGAGTTCGAGAATGAACAAGCTGAGAATGGCAATCCGAGAATGAAAACACAGTTCGGGAATGAACAAGCCGGGAATGGCACTCCAAGAATGGAACACAGTTCGGGAATGAACAAGCCGGGAATGGCACTCCGAGAATGGAAACACAATTCGAGAATGAACAAGCCGGGAATGGCACTCCAAGAATGGAAACACAGTTCGGGAATGAACAAGCTGGGAATGGCACTCCGAGAATAGAGCACGGTTCGGGAATGCACCACCTTACAGTAACGGTTCGGGAATGGACCACTTTACAGTAACGATTCTGGAATGGACCACATCATAGTAACGGTTCGGGAATGGACCACCTCACAGTAATGGTTTGGAAATGGACACCTCACGGTAATGGTTCGGGAATGGACCACATCACAACAACGGTTCGGGAATGAACCAGGAGTCGCAGCACCTCACCACCAAATCAACTTAACTCAACACATGGCAAGTCAGGTGGCAGCTGGCGAGCCAGGTAAGTAAAAAATGCATTGCACATACTTTGATAGGATTTTCATTGTCACACACTGCACAAGTCCCATCAAATTGGGGGCGACTGTAGTTGTGAAAGCCACGGGAAACGGACGTCGGAAGGGAATAGTCAAGAATTGACACCTTGTTGGATTTGACATGATGGAGTAGCTACAGACTCGCTCGTTGGACCTCCGTTGTTAAAACACCTCCCTAGCCCAATCCCATTAAATCACACCCAATAATAATTAAAATATTTAAAACACATGTCACAAATTAAATTAAATTAAAATAAAACCAATTAAATTAAACACAAATTAAATAATTCACTCACCAATTTAAATAAAATTCCCCACCAATTACAATTATTCCTTTCCTTTAATAAACTAAATAAAATAAATTCCAATTTACTCGATTTCTTTCCTTTTAAAAATCCCATACCAAACCCTAACATGCACTGTTATATAAAGAAAATACAAAAACCCTAATGGTCTCTCTCCTCTCTCTCCCCACGGTAACCCACCCTCACAAAACCTAAATACACGTCTGCTCACTCCACAACAGCGGTAACACGGCTGGAACAAAAAAAATAAACCCTAGACCAGACGCCTCTCTGTCTCTCTCTTCACGCTCCGAGCGCATCTCTAATCTCTCTCTGCCCCCTCCATAGCTGAACAAATAAACCAAATAATAACCCTTAACAAATCAACAATATACCCTCTTCCCTCTCAAAAACACAGCCACGCACAAGTCAAACCAGCCTTTCACCGACACCATCTTAGCCGACACCAAAGCACACTGAAAGACGACCATAAGACCAGCAGCAACCCTCACTCTTCACGGCCGCGATAAGCCATAGTCCCTCCATGCAGCCGAACACGTGAAGTCCTCACCATGCATGTTTCTTAAATAGCCAAAGGCCTCCACGTGAATCACACTTGCACAGCCGCATGGAGAAAAGACTATTAAACAAAACCATATTTAACAATCTAACTGCCCTCACTCACCGAGAGAAAGACAACAATACTCATATTACACACACACAATTCACTTCAACACGCTCACTGCCTCACACCCCTCACGTTCATCAACCTAACGTAACACGCATCCAACCCCCCTGCACGTTGCCTTACTCCACGCCACCTGCACCCTCCACTCACTGCCTCACCCTCCTCACACTTCACGCAATCCAGCAAGCCACATTCAGCCTCTCACCGAAGACAACACACCACAAAATCCCCTCAGAGTCTGCCATAAACCCTTCACCATTCACTCACTGCCAACAAACCGACACAACCCTCACGTCCAAGAAACCACTGCCGACTACAACGGCCACCATAAACCCTTCCAAAACTGCCTTAAAACAGTCCAGAAACTGTACCAAAAAATTGTCCAGAAACCCCCTCAACAATCACCAAAATCGCAGCCCTTAAACCCCTAAAACCGACACCAAAATAGACCCTAATTTGCCTTGAAATAGTGACCAGAAAATACATCAAAAACAACAGCGAAACAGAGTGAAAACAACAGCCTGAACGGTAAAACAACGAGGAAAAACATTGAGTTAGTAAACCGAAAGAGTTACGGATCATCAACCCTTCCAACGGCCGTGTAACGCACTTTCGTGAGACGACAAAAAGAGGTTAGACTTGAGGGCACCTTTTATTTATTACCTTTCATTTATTTTTATTTATTTTAATATATTATCGCATGAGAGTCATTTATTGAGGCATGATGTGAATGTTGGATGAGTGGAATATGTGTTCCCTTTTGTGGTAAATCGAATGGAAACTCGGACGTAAATTCTGTAGCTGATTCTGAATGGACGGTATTGCGGTTTGCACCCGGGACATGATGCCACGTACCGCTTGAGAGATACATGTTTCGTTTCATCCAAATTTGTATTTGAGCATGATGTAGTCCGTAGATTATTTACTTATTATTTGAAACAAGATTTAGCCTAGTTTATTATTTATTTTCAAGCATGATTATGTTATTTTTATGCATGATATTTTGTTTAGTTTATGTTTATGTTTCAATGGTTATTTGTTTATTTTGGTCTAGTGTTTCAATATGCTCGTTGTGTTATTGTGTGCTTGTCGTTATAATGATTTATCTTTTGAAGCATGCGAACTTAGTCATATGATTTATTTTGATGAATGTGGACTAGATCTAAGTTATCTTTGAGCATATATGTTGAGTAGATTTGGTTAGTTTATTGCAAAAATCATATCATCACAAGTGACATAAGTAAGGGACCATTCCGAACCCAACGATTTGAGGTCTTCCCTTGCGAGGGGTGAGTGCGGCCTTAAATCACATTTTCCCGATTCAAACCGGGTGACGACTCCATTATTCTCCGGTTTAGTCCTCCGCGGGCTACTCTGTACTCCTAACTAGGCCGCGAGCCTAGAACAGAACAGCCTCTCCGATTTCTGTGTCCTACACTTGTGCCATGTGTTGCCCTTATGGATTTTGTTGAGCCTGAGATGGGAATTTTCCTTGTTCTTAAACACTTAGGACATTAGTCAACTTAGAGACGTGAATCTTTATCTCCTTATTGTCTTCAACCACCTGAGCTATTAATGACTCAAACCTTTGATTAGTTTTACTCTGGGCCTTTATAAATGCGTGCACAGTGTCCTCTAAAGAGTTTTTAGAATTGGTTGGTGTGTGATACTAGGGGCCACCGTAACTTCTAGGCTGAGTTGTTTGAGTGGGCTGTTGAGACTCATATTTCCAATTGAAATTTAGGTGGTTCCGCCAACCAGGATTATAAGTACCTGAATATGGTGTATAAGGTTTCTTGTACATCCCTAAGGCATTGCATTGTTCCTCATATGTTTCCCTCATCTCACCGTATAAATGACACTCTTGGTCCGGATGGTCAATCCCCTTACACATAAAACTTACCCTTTGAGGTTCTAACTAGCCTACCACACACATAATTTTGTTATCTTTGGATTTTAAAGCTCATATCTCTCTAGTTAATAGCTCAACATGTGTTCTAATACTATCATCCTCTCTAAAGTGGTGTATGCCTCCGCTAGAAGGAGTGAGACGTGTCCTATCAGTGCTATCTATGGCATTAGGTCCTGTCCAAGTGTGAGATTTCTTGGCTAGGTCATTTAAGTACTAGAGTGCCTCATCAAGGTCCTTTCGTATAAACTCACTATTGCACATTGTCTCAATGAATTGGCGCTCTCTGGGGGTTAGACCGTCATAACAATAACTTACTAAACGCCAACTCTCATACCCATGATGAGGACAACTAGCTAACATATCTTTAAACCTCTCACAAGTTTGATAAAAGGGTTTCACTGTCTTTCTGGGAGAAGGTAGAGATTTATCTTTTCAGGGCATTAGTCTTATGGTGTGGGAAATATTTATTGAAAAATGAATGTGTCATCTTACCCCACGATCCTGTTGAACGAGGTCTTAAAGAATACAACCAACTTTTAGTTCTATCCTTAAGGGCAAAATGGAAGAACTTAAGTCTAATTGTGTCTGTAGTCCCAAACCGGTCATGGAAGGTTGCTACGACTTATTCAAACTCTCTAATGTGCACATAAGGGTTCTCATTCTCCAAACCATGAAAGGTTGGGAGGTACTGTATCATTCCAGGTTTAAAGTCTATATGTGGTGCATTAGAAGGAAATATTATACATGATGGTGTAGCTATGCGAGTGGGATGAAGGTACTCCTCAAGAGTCCTAATGGGTGGTCTCTCGTAGCCACTCATGTTGTGTGTGCTAGATATAGATGGTGTAGCAAAAAAGTTTTCAAATATATTTTCTGAATGTGACTCTTCCTCTTCAATTCTAACAAACTTACCCAGCCGATCCCTAAGTCTAGGCATGCACCTAAACACAAATGATACGAGAAACAAAAATAAAAGAATAAAACTAAAGATCAAAACAAAACCAAAACTAAAATTGAAATAAAAAATAAATAAAAAGTAAAGATGGAACAAAGTTACAGTTTTTTTGACCAAGCGAACCTGCTACTGTTAATTGTAAACCGTCTCCCCGGAAACGGCGTCAAAATTTGATTACATCCAAAAAGGTACTCGCGGTTATCGTAGTATAGTTGGGGTGTCGATTCCTCAGAGAGATGGTTACAAGGAACTAATTCACTTAATGAAAACGTTAGTAATAACTTAATTAAAGAGAATGATTGAATTGGTAATGTAAATTAAAGATTACGAAAAACACTTAAAAGTTATCAGTAGATAAAAGCAGAAAATCGTCGGGAATTCCTCTTGTATCAAATCCATATATTCGGTTGATTGATTCCTTTTATTACTCAATTGAAGGTTTCACATCCCAAACCAACAATCGAAGGATATTTCAATCAAAAACATATTAAATTCTAAGGTAATCGATGAATTGTTTTCTCTATGTTAACAACACACTAGGTTATCGTTATGTCTATCTAACGTCGATAATATACCCACAGGCAATACTGCAGCAAAAGATTAACTCATAAAACAACGTAATCAGTCACAACTAGGTTTCCCAATCACACATAGAAGAAGCATGCCTATTCCTATATCAAAATTGGTAAAACATAATCTATGGGTTCATAATCAAAAGATAATAAAGAATAACAAATCATCAATTATATTAAACGTTGAAGAGTATTCAGGATCAAAAACATGAATATAAGAACTTAATTACAAGAGTTCATCCTTAACTTTGCCTATGAGATTAGTCCTACATAGAAATAAGATATACAATATGGATAGATCGAAGAGACATCGTGTCTGGCTTGTGGTTCTTCGTTCTTCTCTCTCAAATATGTGTTTTGGAGCTTAGGTTGTGTATTTATTCTCTTCTTTTTAGGGTTTTGGATGAACTTGGGTTTATATAGGGAAGTCATAGAGTCCTTATTCACATATACGACCTAATTAAGTGTCTAGGGATCTGCCAGGGCGCCGCGGCGTCGGAAAGTGGCATTACGGCGCCCAACTCTCGGGCATTCTGTATGGGGGAATGGTGAGGAGGCGCCGCAGCGCCTACTATGTATTTCATATTTCCACTATTCCCACATGCTTCCGATGCGTTCGTAAGGTCCCGAAACATGTGCAATTGCTCCAATATCCATGTTCCATTGCTTCATAATAATAAAATATGAAATAAACTATAATTAGCATTAAATACTTGATATTAAAGCCTAATTATTGATGTTCAAGGTACATTTTCATGCACTTATCACCTGTTCAGAATGCGATTTCAATAACGCTCACTGCCTAACATACAAATTTCACTGCCCTTTTAACTTTATTTAATTTGGCCACTACTACCAGATTTTCAGCACATAAAACACATATTTTCTTGCACAAATATTATTTAGTTCCTCATCATATTAAAGTCATAATTTCGTCGAACACTTGGTGTGCATTACCTATAAACATTTCATACACTACAACTTATGTTTAGTTTATCTTCATTAACACCACAATCACACTTCAATAAGTCTCAACACTCAACAACAACCAGAAACACCCCAACAACAGACCACCTACAAGTAAATACAGTTTGCTGTTCACATCCCAATCCCCCACAAAAAAGCTAAAAAAAGTAAGTCAATTCAATACCAATGATTACCACTTACGATACATAAATCAAAATCAAAAGCTAGCTAAAGCATTGAGACTCATACATACATCGAGTGAAAATTTTGGTTACCCATGAAACCTCAGGAAAATAATTTTATCCGAAAAAATAAACGAACACCAAATCTAGACATAGACAATAATCCCATGAAAGTCCTAAATCGATAAAGATCTCTAGCATGTTCATAATAATCCATAAACTCAAACAACATCAAATAACTTCAAAAACAACCAAAAACCTAAAATTATAAGTTGATGAGTGAAAGTCTACTTACCTTAATGAACCTTTTTCTTTCTCAAATGAAACCATAGAGCTTGTATTCACCCTTAACTTCTTTGTTTGTTCTTGATTTCTCTCTCCCTTATTGCCTTGATGAAGCTTGCTTCCTATGATTCTCACCTTCAGCTCTCGGCAGCAAGGGGGAAATTAAGATTTTGTTTGCTCACTATTAGCTTCTAACGACCATAAAGCCTTATTGGCTTTTGTTGTTTATTTTCTAAGTTGTCGTAATGATGGATAAAGAAAGCATCCATTTGCCCCTTGCGATTGGGCGTGGAAAAAGGGAAACAAAAATAATGTCTAGAGAGTTCGTGAGGGGCTGAAGAAAATTCCTGGTGAATAGTAGTCAGAGGTGTTTAAAAAAGTGGGGCTAGATTTTTGAAATAATTTAATAATTTCTCGTTAATCACATGCTAAAAATATACCACTATTCAAGTTACTGCACTATATAGGAAGAAAAATACTCATTTTGGACTTGATTATGTTCCTAATTTGGGAAAATATCCAACATAAAAGTTTTAGGTCTTGGACAAAGCTTTCCGGTGATATACATTCCTTAAAATTGGAGATCGTATAAGAAAGTAGGGCTGAAATATGAAAGGTTGTCAATTGACTCCGGTAAGCTATAAAGGGATGCTGAAATTGAAATTTTATCTGAGACCTCCGAACGAGATTCCTAAGGTGTGAAATTTATTTTTATATATTTTATAGATTCTAATATGATATGCTTGATGATTCAATGTACCGTACATGATCGCGCCGATCGAGGTGTTATTTCACCCCCTTAAAATGGATTTGTTCTGGTGTAACTAGACTACTCTGCTCTAGCTGCTACATGAAATGCTACCATAACTTTCATGCTAGTGATATCCATTATCACATGAAATTCAAGTAATGTTAAGTGACTGAGTAAAGGGACTTACAAGAAGTCGAAGGAGTCGCAACATTAATTACTTATACGACACAGATTCTTTACAAGTATCCAAATATAGTATCAAAATGGAAAACATAATACATATTTTATACCATTTATTTCATCCACAATCTGAAACGAAACTCTTTTATTTCACATCATGTCATTTCATATCATATCAGTAAACGTTATCCGCATCAAAGTTTACATACGTACATATCCAACCACACATACAACATTGTATGGCTAATAACAAAACATACATTACCATCACGTACTTACAAGATCCATGACTAAACTATAGACATACATACATGATCCTACAACGAACGTAGATTTTTATACCAACAAATACATCAATCGTCACAGCAAGAAGTGACATATAATCATAGTGCTCTTATGATGTTGATAGTCTAAAATCTGTCAATCTCTGTCATCATTAAAATGGAAAATGTATAACAATCTCTTTAAAAAAAACATCTCGAAAACACATTTGAAAAACTCTTTCACTATAAACAAAATAAATTTCAAAATTCATCATCGTAAATCCATATCAACAATGCAACATAACTCAACTGGAAAAAACATAACGAGTGCCCAATGCCCAAATCACATACACAGATCAGACAATGAACGAAATGATCCCCTGTCGAGAGAGGGTAGCGGGTAAATCCACTGTAGTTGGACATACCCCTATACAAGTGCCACGACAGAAACATATCATATCAAATTATAAAACCATAAAAACCATATACAAGCGCCGTGATGGAAATATATCATATCATATAATATCATAAATGATATCGAAATGTATTAAAATCAAAACATAATCATTTGAAATCATACTTTTCCCCATATCATATCAATGTTCGAGTCTAGCGCACTGACCGGACAATGTACGAACCATGTCTACGGGGTAATGGGCCAACCGTTTTCTGATGGTCTGGATCCCATAATAAGCGCCCCGGCCAAGCCGGAACGAAACATATACAAGCACCACCGAGGGTTAAAAACATAAAATCATCAAACCCATGATGTAAATGAATTTTTGAGCTTCTCGACGAAAATAAAGTTTTACAATTTAAAAACATCAAAATCATTTTCGAATGATGAGACGAAAAATATCATCAAGCACCTCAACGGAAACATATCGATAAATCTCAAAACATGAAAACATGAATCAAGCGTCAAGACAAAAAATATTTTCTTTATCTTTATCCTTTATAATCAAAGTCAAAATATCTGAAATCTTTATTTCTTCTTTCCTTTCCTTTTTCTTTTCAAAAAAATTTTATGGAAAAAATTAAATACCAAGTTTTCAAAACATAAATCAAAAAATATGTTCACAATTCAGAATATCAACATCATAGAATTTCTTATACCTTAAAACACTTTGAATTCACATTACTTACTTATACATATACCTATATAAACCACATACTTTTAACTTAGTATACCTATATACATACATATATTCATAGTATACAAACATATATAGATAATCCAAATCATCCATATCAATCAAAATCATTGCACATCATACCATATATTAGAAATCAATTTAAGTTACAAACATATGACCTATTGGATCTATATGTAATAGAAAACATACTCAGACGATCAAATACCCTGTAACTGCAGTCACCAACACTTAAACCTTGGCTCTGATACCACAACTGTAACACCCCGCCAGAGGCAGAATGCTACCGGCATGAGATAGGATTAACCCATCTCCATAATCCTTCAAATTTACAGAAAAATGGACATGATGTAGCCTAAAATTGGACAACCCGGAATAAAGTTCAGTATCAAAATGAAACGTGAAATAGGCATCACATATCAAAACGACCCAAGTCCACACAAACACATCAAAATCAACACCTAAGGGCTTTGTACCCACATCATCTATCAATCCTTAAGGGCTATGTGCCCAAAACATCATAAGCAATCGAAATATTTACTTAATATATACAGACAGCGTGCTGAGCACGATAAATTAAATTTTAATAACAAATCCTAGACCTCTAAAACTTTTCCCAGGATACTTGCGAGGGTGGCTGCAACTTGGGTGATCCGCGTCTCGAGCATAACTTCCAAAGCTGAAATGGTTGACCCATCTGGTTGCCAACCTGTAAAGCTAGCAAACAAACCAGAGCATACAAAGTAAAAGTTCAACTATTGATAGAGTACATTAGTTAACATCCAATTCGTTTCAATCATATAAAACTTGAAGTCACATTTCTTATACTTTATTAACAATAAGCATCTTTGAAATATAATCAAATCGATAAATCAAATAAATTCACTTAAATTTCGATAACTTTACGATAACTTAGCATTCGTGATATATGCATTCACATCAGTATTCAAGTCAATCATTTACTCTATGCAAGCATACACATAAGTTCAATTATTACCATCATCATGCGTTAACTACCCTGTTATAATGTTATCATTATCTAACTTTAAACTAGTCATTATATATACTCTATCCCAATGCCACCCATCAATACATCACTAAATCCTTTACTTAAGATGTTAAACATATTATTCACATAACCATTAACTTACAAACATAAGCTTCCTTACATCCCCTAGGATCGGCCACAACACTAAGGTTACATATCATGCTACATTCTTCACTCCAACACATATTGTAACATCCCCATCCTCGAAGATGCTACCGGTAGGGAATAGACTGACATATCCCCATGAGCCTCTGACTCACTGACTATGATCGACACTATTAATCTCATCTCAAATGTAAACTCATGCATATGGACCATTGCCCAACTCAAAACATGAAGTGCAACTTAACATTCATAATTGTGTACTCAATAGTACTTCTTTTTAAAACTCTATTCATAGACACTTTAACTTATTACACATACAGTCACTACTATACATAATGCATGATACAAGACTTTATTTGACTCAATCTGAACTGTAACTCAATACTCGATCTGTTGAACCCAAACACCCTAGTGACTGCCATCAGTATCTATTTTCCTGAGCTCGTCCTCCAAGTAAACCTGTAAAATAAAACACTAGGAGTGAGGGGGTTAGATCATTTGAACGACCTAGTGAGTGGACGGTTTAAAATGAAAACTGAAATACTTTATGAAATCCATTGTTCTAAAAATAAAATCTTTCAAGAAAGCTCTCTTTTCTGAAAACATTTCTTTCTGTAAAACTCTGATATATGCTCTAAAACTGAGTTCTCTTGAAAAATCTTTCATAAAACTTATCATTTCTGAAAATCAAAACTTTGAAAATCTTGTTTATAAAAATCTGTCTCTGTAACTCTGGATGTATGAGGGTGTTACGTCTCGTCATCCCGCCATATGCCTAAATTGGTGGTCTTGGGGGCACGTCTTGCTATCCCCCAAGCCACTGAACTAAAGCTAGATGTACGGATCAATGCTATCATCTCGACTCTGAATCTGAGGTCTAGGGGCGTTACGTATTGCCTTCCCCCTAGCCCTGAATCTAGGATCTACAGGTATTTGTCATCCCTAGTCCTGAACTACGTGTGCACACATTATCTATGTCCGTCAATTCCATATCTGTGTCAAGTTACATCTGAGGTGAGTTTTTCCCTCATGCCTTCGAAAATCACAAAATCATACTTTTGAAATCGATCTTTCTATAAACATCATCAATTCATAAAACATTTATAATCAAACTTGGCTAACACCCTATTTGCTTTAAAAGTAAATCTTAGTTAAAAACAAATAAGTAAATAACAACTTGGAGAGAAAAAGATCCACTCACTGATTTGGAATTTGCTTGGCATTACTTTATTTCATCGAGGGAAGTTACGGTTCCTGCGATGATCTATAATTGATAAACTTAATTAGTATACAAGTCATGAATTGTGCTTGTACCATGACATAATACGTGTATATGTGCTGATACTAAAACCCTTAGGGTGGCCTTTAACAGCCTAAGTTGCTATTGAAATGAAATGAATTTGTTTCTGTTACGTGTCACGATGTTAGGTCGGGAGCGTCGTGACGTCCATAACAACAGACTCAACCAGAGAGAATTTCCTATTTCGTATCCCGACACCGACAGTGAGCACTGCGACTTCCACAAGACTGACCTGAGGCTTCTACACAACCGACCCGAGTATTCCACATGACCGACCCGAGTTTTCCATACGAGTGACCCGAGTATTTCACACAACCAACCTGAGTATTCCATACGATTGACCTGAGTCTTCCACACAATTGACCAGAGTCTTCCACATGACCGACCCGAGACAAGGAGCATCTTCTTGTTGCGCGTCGCGACACTAACCCATTGGCGTCACGACGCTCTCCCGATTTAAGGGCTAAAACCAGTTCTCCATTATTACTGCCTAAAGCAATTCTAAAACCCCATCACACTTCATACACAAAACATCATTCCATGTTAATACCATCATAACACCTTCAAAAAAATGCATACTCACTATGCTCTCAATGTTAAATTAACAAATTCAAACTCTAGGGTATGTGCGAATTTGGGTTTTATTTTCTTTGCTCAAAACTGAAAAGTGAGAAGAATAAAGAGGAAATAGAGCTTCCCATGCTTGTAATGAAGCTTGAATGGACCAGAAATGACTTGAAAAATGATGATAAGAGAAGAAATTGGCATGAAAAGATTTCCACTCTTGCTCTTCACGTTTTTGGGTGAGGAAGAGAGTGAATAGTGTCATTTTTATAGTGCAATTGGCTGATTTTTGTAACGAAATGGGTGGCTAGAATTGTGTCACATCACCCAAATCTAGGCTATTCTCGAATTTACTATAGTGGCCACGAAAATTATGATTTTTGACCTGATTCTGGTTTGAAATTGGAAAAATATTCAACATGAAAGTTATAGGTCTCGGTCCTAACTTTCCGACGATATAAAATTTATAAAAATCATAGTTCGTATTAAAAAGTTACAGTCCAAATATTAAGGGTTGTACGTAGTGGAACATCAAACAATTTTTGTATCGAAACCGCGAGAAATTTATCGAATGTCCGAAAAGTAATTCACGAGCACACTTAAGCTTGAACATAATTTATATCATGTATCATACCACCCATAACATAGTTGTCATCGAAATTTTCGGGGTGTTATATTTTATCTCCCCCCTAAATAGGATTCGTCCTCGAATCCTTTTTAAAATTTAGAATTATGGAATCTGTCTAGGGTTGGAATTCTTGATGTTGAATATCTTACCATAAGTCATACGATTCACATGCCAACTTCTAAACCACCAACTTTCAACTGACTACATTCTCATAACCAACTCTAATTCGTCAACTATATCATATTATTTTATGACGGCCTTCCATACTCTGTCATTATACCATAGAACAATGTGATCACCATGCTGAACCTTATATGCCATGACTTGAAAGTCATAACCCAGGATGTATTCTAATTAGTGTGCATGAATCCTTACTCTACTGTAAACTATTCTGCATTATCTAGGTTCAATTGGACTTAATAACTAAAATCTCAGCCAAACTGATTGATCACCATTTAGCTAGCAAACATACATACTCTTCGTCTTACCTTAATACTTTTACGTATAACACCTCTTGCCATTGCTCGCACATACAATGAATACTCCTTAAATTTTTGACTGAGAGATAATTTTTTGTCTATATTCCATGAAATATATGCTCACCCTATACCACCATCACGCTACAACCATTGTCATGCATTAAAGAAATCTCATTTCTAGTCCCCGAGTCATGCTCAACAACTTATTTGACTATATCTTCGGGTTCTTCTAGCTAGTACTTCTAAGTCTCTGGAAATACTAGTATTCTCTATGACTAGGCTTTCTCATATCCTGCTTTCCTTCTAGGTGTAAATGTATAAAGGAATACTTTTACTAGGTATTTCCTAAGTGCCATGTACTCAATATTATCCAGACATTCATTCTCATAACTTAACTATTTAACTTTCCATTTTATCCTTGCTAAGCTCCAACTGCTTATCGGTTGCGTCCTTCAAGTTCTTTTATCTCTGTCTATTTGTAGGGCTTAGGACTTTATGATTCATGGTCAAATTATCCATGTAATTCTAGCTTACTTTTATTGTTTATCGATGCCTCTTATATTGAGAAACGCTGGTGATTCATTTTTGGTTAATACTCATACTCTTCATGTACCTTTAAATTCATTGATAATGCAAATTTGGTTAACTATCTTTTACACTAAATTATCCTCTCTACCTGGTTGTACTCTAGGATATCCCCCTTTCAGTTACTCCCATAATCTTATTTTGTCAAAAGTTGTTACGGTCTCAACAATATCTCGCATACTTAGTTTCCTTAGCCGTCTTTATGTTATGCCTCAATAAATACGCTTTCAAATCATCCCAAGTATTATTTCTTACGGTACGTTGTGAAGGGAGACGTACGGGCTTTACTAGTTATATATCTTCCAATCTAAGACTTATGTCTTATACTAGCACCTAAAGGTTCGCTGCTATTGTTTCCATAATATATTTTGTTGATACTTTTCTTCTTCAATTTCCAAATGGAAAAGTTTGTTGTTATACGTCCTTAGTCATGTCCAACGCTGTTACTCGTGTATTATTATCATTGCTTGACTAATGCTTCCTCTTTTCATTATTTTATTTTTGGTAGTTCCTGTTGGAATTTTCTAAGCATCCCAA
>SKCR01025401.1:0-125643 GCA_019454045.1 Zanthoxylum bungeanum
CAGTTAATAATTAGCAGACTAGAAAGAATTAGTGTAATAATTTGGCAAACAAAATCTCGAAAATCATGGAGAGATCTAATCAAAATCTAATTAATAATTAAGACTGAACTGAAATAGTTTACAAATGCAAGCAACCACAAGATATATAATTAGGTTTTGACTGGCTGAGTTGCGGTTGAACTTTGAAGAATAAATTATTAACTTTCGATCTTGTTGTCAGTGTGCATGTGGGTTTCAAGAAGATTGGGACATCATCAATTACTGTTTGGAGTGTAATTTAATGAAGATTTAGGTCATATATTGGCCCATTCATGGGGTCTATATTAAGAGTTGAAGCCAAGATTTTATGATTACTAGAAGGTAATACAAATTATTAAATTTTAAAACCTTTTTGACTGCGGTTAAGCTTGTAGTAGTCCAACGGTTGTTGAGGGCATGATGGTATCACGCAGACCCGGCTAAGGTTCCGGTTCGGAATCGGAACCGAACCGAACCGGAACTTAACCGGTTCAGTTAGGGTTCCTACCCTATCCGAACCGGTTGGAATCATTGGAACCGTTCGGTTCCAACGGTTCCAACCGGAACCGGAACCTTCCGGTTGGAACCGGTTTGAATTTATATTATTATTATTTATTTTAGATAAGAATTTTATTTGTAATTTAATGTAATTATGTAATGTAATAAATTTAAATTCATAATTTTAAATTATATTGATTTTTCAATCTCAATTTTTTATTTTCAATAAAGTAAAAAAAAAACCGGATGGAACCGGAACCGAACCGCCGGCCTGGTCTAGTATCACGTATCCATGCTCAACTCGGTTTTAAGTGCATGGTGAAATCTGTGTGAGCTCGATCGGACACAAACTCGCTTATTAAGTCTACTAGAGCTCTGTACTGGTGTCGATTGGTGTCACATTGATTTGGGTGCATAAAAGTACATATTCAAATATAATCAAGATTTATTTATCATTAGCCGAAGATTAATTAATTATGATAATGACAATATATATACTACTTCTCATTAAAAAAAATTCAAGTTAATCATTAATCTAGAAGAGGATTTGGTATTAAAGTAGTTTTAACCACTTCCATAGACAATCATAATGGGATGTTATAGAAGATGTAACCATATTTTTTTGAAGGTTGATCAACCCCTCAACTCCTACTAGTTGGTAAATAAATAGACATGCAGATCATCTTCCTCTTTATATATATATATATATAAATTATATGTTCAAGTTGGTTCCAATATCCATTTGACTATAATCTCACCATTATAAAAAGTTTATATTTGCTTTACATTAATTTTTTTTTTATCATTCACAATGAACCAACCTTCTCTTTTGAGTATGTGATTGATAGTTAATAAAATGAAGATAATAAAAGAATAAATATTTGTCACGTATGAGTGATTAATAATATAATCGTTTTAATTTTTTTTCAAAGTTATAAACTAGTTAAGACTCTCGTCAAGAGAGAATTCTGATTGTTAAGTCAGAGAGTGCGTTTCTTGTAAGAGTCTGGGATAATCAGTGGTTTTATCCATTCCACTTAAACCCGGAATGAGTGATTTGACGGTGAAGTTTCCAACGTTTCAAAAAAAAAAAAAACTCAGTGACCATTTCTAGAGAACTATCAAGTAGCGTTTTTTTTTTCCTCTAAAAAAATTAACAAGCCCCCCATATATATGTATATATTTAGCAAAAAAAAAAGTGACAAGGACACATTGTTCGTATTTTCTTTTTAAATTCACACACACTCGTGAATTTTTGTGAAGATTCGAACTCATATCTTTAAATTTACAATAATGACCCCATATTGTTAGTATTGTGTATATGAGCATCTCTATGGTTCAGGGGGCTTACCATCTCCATATTTTTTTTGGTCTCATGCAACATTAAAAGAATGAAATTAAGTTGCAGGCAAACTGGGGATGGAAGTCACAGCCCCACTTCCATTAAATCTTTGAAAACACAGTTTCTTTTTTGCTTTCTTTCACATAAATGGAGGACCACATCCATGATCTTATCTTGAGTAGAATTGAAGCAAATATTAATATGGCTTTAATTTAAAAAGCTACATAGCTAGCTACTTAATTAATTAAGCTTATAACCAATGAGTTTTATATTAAAACTAGCTTAGAGCCTGCACGATACGCGGGTTTATTTTAATTTTACTTGATTAATTGTAGATTTATGGTTTTTGATGACTTTACTTGAATAAAGTTCTTCAGCAGCATATCACATCGAGAAAATATCAGAAACAAGAATATTATACATAAACAAATATTCTAAAAAGCTAAGAGTAAGTGCATCTGAAAAACTTGATTATTTACAGAGCTGTTAATCAGTGTTTTAGTGACATTACTCTGACATTTTATAACAGTAGACTTGTTTGTCCAAATATAGTTAAATTGATACATTCCCATGGAAAGTCTTGAAATTTTCCTATTTTCTCATCATTGGAGTCTCGTTAGCTGGCCTATTGTTTGATCTACAGCTGCCAAAGCTTTAACTTTGAAAATATTTTTGTTATCGTGTCTTGCATCATCTATAACATGGAGGCTAAACATTGGTCACGAACAGATTTTAGCGTCGACAATAAAAACGTCAACGTTAAATGTTGACATTTAGCATTGCTAACTCAGCGACGCTAAATCTATTAAAAATTAATTAAAAATAAAAATATTATTAAAATATATTTAATTATCAATAATTACATTTAGCGACGAATAAACTTATGCGACTCTAAATTTTTGAAATGAAAAATCTATAACTGTCTTAAAAAATATATTGTGTGACCCACAATAGAGTTCACCTAACCAACCATGGGTGAGGCTTACACCTAAACCCTAATATCACCTAATGGTGGGCCTAAGCCCACATAATAATCCACATTTATAATTATGGTGACTTGAACTCTTGCCCTCAAGAGTTGAAGGTGTAGAATAGTTATCACTAGGCTATGATCAGTTTATTGTAACAAGATGTAAAGAATAATATATATATTTGTCCGTGTAATGCATATAAATATCGTTAATTATTTATAATTAATAATAATAATTAGTTTTTTAGCCTCCTTATATTTTTGACGATGCTAAATTTGATAAATTTAGTATTGCCAAAAATAGGTGACGCTAAATGTATATATTTTAATGTCGCCAACTTCATAGGCGACCATAAATAATAATAATAATAACAACAACAACAACAACATGTATTTTATCGTCGCCTAAAATGATCGACGTTAAATGTATTACATATAGTGTCACCAAATTCATAGGCGACACTAAAACTAACATGCAGCATCGCTAATAAGTTCGACACAAAATATTATTACTTTTAGCGTCGTTTGTTTTTACGACACTTAGTGATACATTTAGCTACAATTTTCGTAGCGACGCTAAATCTTTGGACGTTAAAGATCATTTTTCTTGTAGAGATTGAATACGTTGTTATTATATACATGTGCAATTATTTTTAAGATATTAAGCATATTAAATTTAGTTCAATGTATATATATTTTTAATTATAGTATTTCCTTAAAATTAATTCATGCACATGTACAATTATTTTTTAAGCTTATTAAGTTTTATATATATATATATATATATATATATAAAATTCAATACATGTTTTTAAATACAGTAATTATTAAATAAATTTCATATCTATTTAATTGAATGTATCTTTTTAAATATAAGGAGTATTAAATAAATTTTACCCTCTATTTGATTTTATTTTACAGTAGTATAATATATAGATTTAGATATATAGAGATAGTTTTGACTTTGGCTTCTTGATTATTATTCTACTTTCCTGATGTTTATTTGAAGTCAATCAAAAGCCAATCTTGAATAAGAGTTTATTGAAAGTGCTTTAAATATAGATACTACTAAAATCATTTTCAAAAAAATAAAATGCTTTCCTTGTGCTTTTTTATTGAAAAATATCATGAGTGCTCATGGTCAAAAATACACATCATGGTAATATCGGTTATATGAGTTAATAAAACAAAAATTTAATAGAAACACTTTTAAATGATGGATGCTAATTTTTTTTTTTTAAGCTATCTTAATCAAATACATGTAATTTGGTAAGAGTTATCATGATTGGTCAATGATCTATTGAGCAATCAAATATTATCCGTTTTTATAATATAAGATTGTTCAAAAACTCTGAAACTTAATATGACTTTTTTATAGTTTTATTTTTGATATGAGATCAAGCCCATCTAAAAAATCTATAATCCGTTGAGACTCTCAACATTTACCAGAACCAAACTATCACCTCTCCCAACTTACGTGGAATATTAAGAAATATATTTCTCTTAATTTATATTTTCCTTAAGTGAGGATCCTAACCCATAGCTTAGGCTCTCTTTTCCTGAGAGCCGGCTTTGTATGAGACAATAATCTAACTATACATACATACATACATACATAAGCTAGCTTAGTTATTGCATAGCTTGAGAGAGAGAGAGAGAGAGAGATGGCCTTGTGGATGCATTAAATTGTGAAGGAGCTTCTGGGTTTGACCAAATTTCGGATCCAGATTTCACTTTTGCCTTGTCATATTCATATAGGATCAATCAAGTACAGAAGAGAATAAGGTCCACAAACCTAAGCTCAGCTAGCTTCCTGCTTCAGCTCATCAACTTGGTTCGTCTATTTAAATTGCAGCAGCAGCAACAAGACTTTCAAAACCCCCCCACCCCCCCCCATCAATATTAAATATTCTCAACCAATTCCCTTCATTTTTGCCTTCCCTGGTGTGCCATGAGAGAAATGAAGTCCCTTATTAGGCTACTTGGCTTCTCATTTTCTCTTCTTATATATTATATCTTCTCTGCCACCAAAAATGTTGCAGCTGCTTCAGCAAAAGAACAAGAGCTAGATCGAATCTCAGCTCTTCCAGGGCAACCAGCAGTCACATTCTCACAATTCTCAGGCTATGTAACAGTGAATCAGAATCATGGCAGAGCTCTCTTTTACTTCCTCACTGAAGCTGCTGCCTCATCTCCTCAAACCAAACCTCTTCTTCTTTGGCTCAATGGAGGTCAGTTTTATTCAGTTTTTTTTTTTTTTTTTTTTTTCCTTTTTTTTCAGCTTATAACTCATTCATTCACCTTCTTGTTGCTTCATAAAATGCAATTAATGAATTCTACTGCCTATTACTAATGAATTGTGATAAATATTTTTATAATTTTTTATCACGCGTTAAAATTCAATTACATATAAATTATTACTCAGCGAAACTCTTAGCGGGGTATTGACACGTGCATGTTAGCACAACCACCCAAATGAAGGCTAAAATGAGCCGGAAGTGACCTTGGAAGCTAGGTAATTATATTGTTAGGTATTATTACACATGGGTCCTCGTGATCTGTCTCTGTGTTTTTAGGGTTATATTCCTTCTATAACTGACGTTTATTTATACTTTTGTCTTTTTGATATCCCAAAAAGCTCATCACTTACTTTTTCTTTGTCAATTTTTGTCATCACTTTTTTTTTTTTTTTTTTTTTTTTGGAAACGGTGGAAACCCCACCACCAAACCACCCATTCTGAACCGCGGCGCAGGTAAAACCACCGGCTGTCACAGGCTCTTAAAAGAAGTGCGCAATTTTTGTCACTGTGTTTGTACATGAAATGAATGTGACAAAAATCCCAATTTCTCAGTTTTGTTACCAACCTTGAAGGAGTAAAATCTTTTAGGAGGGAGAATTTAAATTTTCAAGTTTACAAATAAGGGATTATTACAATGAATATATAGAATTTGGATCACGATGTTTATGTCATGCTAACGAGTGTCTTAGGATGAAAATTTTGACATGGGAAATTAAAAAAATATCAAAACATTAATTAATTTTTCTTTTTTTCCTATCAAAATTTTCCTACACGGTATTTCCCGAAGTTTTTTTGTAAACTTTTGCCGTAACGCATGTATTAATAGCAATAACTGTAAGGTCTAATTATATATAAATTCTTATTAAATAATTAATAATCATTATTCATAAAATGTTAAAGTGGAAAGTTCTTACTCATCATCTAAACCAAAAATATATAAATATAATGGTGTGCGTACATTTATTGAAGCAATAAAAAAATTGAAAATTAAAGGGATAATTTTTCTTTATTCCAAATAATTCAATTTTTTTTAACACACTCACTAATTTATTGAAAATACTAATGCACTTTTATTTACTGTTCAAAATATTACAATAAACAGGCCGAGTTGATGAAATTCTTCACCAAGTTTTGATCTTCTCACAATAATAAAGATTGGTGGATATTTTTTAATAAATTAACAAATAACTTAAAGATAGTCGAAACTTATTAGAGGAAAAGAAAATTAAAATACCAACTAAACAAAAGTGACTCAACTTTCACTGTTCATTTTTAATTTTTAATTTTTAATTTTTCTCACTATCTTTTTTCTTTTCTGATTTGGTGGCCAATACGAGTCTTTGCTTGCAACAGTTCACTAGAAAGTAGAAATGATTAAGAGCCAATAAAAAGAGGTCTCTGTCTCTGAATAATTCTTTGCTTCGAAGCACGCGCATTCAGAAGGAAAAAAAAAATTGGTCATGATGAAGATGATAATGAACAATGAAATTAAATTAACTTTATATATATAAAAAAAAAAGCCCTTAATGATTGAGGCAAGGAAGATTGATGGATTGGAAATTTTCAATTCAAATTTAAGTTGGATAAGAAAATCATTTCAAATTATAAACAAAATGATTGATGATCGCAAATTCCAAATAAAATTTGAAATCTTTTAAGTAAAATTCATCATGATATCGATTTTATATTTGAGATGAGAAATCGTTTAAAATTTTTTGTGGATCCGGACGATCCGGGTCCGAGATTTAAAAATCCGGACTCGAGTCATAAAAATTAGGACTCGAGCAAAAATCCGGATCCGGATCCGGTATCGCATGGGTCCGATCCGACTAGACCGGATCTGAACTAACGAAACTGCTTCCGGATCCGGACTCGAATCCGGATCCGGATTTTGCCATCTCGGGGGTCAGTATTTGTAATTTGTGAATTAAGAAAGAAAATAAAACATTTGTTTCTTCTGTTTTAAATTGTAATTAAGTTGGGGTTGGTGTTGTGATGTAGATAATTTTCAGTGACACCATTAATGGTTATTCATGAAAAGAATGGAAAGGATATAATGCACTCACATTCACGTAACATTAATACAATTAAAACGAGGCTGGTTTAATGAAACAGTAAATGATAGCAACCACGCAACTAGGTTAAAACACTAATACACATTGTAGCCGCATTTTTATTTTTTAAACGTTGAAAATTTCACCGTCAAATCTATTAGAAACTCTCTAATATTTATAGGAAATATGTAGGAGAGACATGTCCATTAGAAATACCTTGTGGGAAAGACACAAATGTGAAATGACATATTTTCTAAATTTAAATGACGCATCTCTAGACATTTAAAAGCATTAGGAAATGATATAACCCTTAGGAGAATTACACCCTAAAACAAATGGTACTTTCAAATGCACCCTTTCATGTCTATAAAAAGCGGGCAATGGATTCATTTTCAAGGCATCCAACAAATTTCGTAAGACTATCATTATTTAGAGAGTCATTTAAAGAGAGAGTTTCCACCATTTTTTCTTTGACCGTATTCTGGATTCAATGAGTGTCCTTAAATCAAGAAGTTACCAAGAATCCTGGGAGGACATTAGCCACAAGATCTGTAGTGCACCGAGACGGGGCTAATAAGTTCTTAATGACAGAGAATTACTCGACTTGATATTCTTTTATTCTTCATCCATAAATTAATTTCAGGTTTGTCTAAGACTTGATTTATGTAGTGCATGCATGATAATTATTGTTGATTATTATTCTTTTATGAATTATGCATGTTTAAGTAATAGCAACACACCCCACAATCATTAACAAAATCATCTGATCCAGGCTTAAGCGGGGTAGGTAAAACCCTCAATTGTTCAAGGCTCTTACAAGAAATACACCTCATAAACTCGAATTCAGAATCTGACAACCAAATTTTAAGATATTTGTCTCTAAGCGACACTTCTCGAGGACACATTGTTGCCACACTTGGTTGAATTATTGATGTCCTTGTTTTCCATTTTCATTTTGAGCTAATGTTGAGTCATTTTTTTCAACAATGTAGGTGAACACATGTTGAAAATGCTAAATTTGATGGGTTCTTGAATTTAATACTCCTATTGTACAAACTCTTTTATTTATTTATTTTAAAGAATCATCATAGATACCCCTTTTTTAGTATATAGATTAGGGATGAAAATGGAGAGGGGATCACCATCCTCATATCCATTCCCGACAATCTTCAGATGTTCACGTCCTCTCGTAATTATTTCAGGTGAGAGGATGTGGTTTTTTGAATAATAAAAGGTATCTTGGGGGTCCCGAATCCCGAATAACAAATAATTTTTTCTTAAAATAAATTTAAGTTATTTAAAAACATGTTGATAGAATTATTATATTATCCAAAAATAAAACATACATATTCAAAAAAAATAATAAGACCTATTAAATTAATCTATTATATAAATCACAATATATATTAGAGATTGAATTCATGTTTTATGTCTTCTTATATTATTTATAATTAAAATATTTTTATAAATATTAAAATATTTTCTATTTACATCTGTATAAAATTATAAATAGTAATTTGATTATATTTATGAAAAATTTAAAAATAAAAAAATAAAAACTTAAATAGGTAATGGGGAGATGACGTAGATTTTACATGATCCACATCTCTTCCCCCACATAAAAAATATGTATTAAATTTTCTACGCCTCCATCATTAATTTTTTTTAAAATTTTTTATCCCCGATCTTCTCCCCAATTAAGGAGGGCCACATTCTCCTCGGGAATTCCTGTCATCTCTAATATAGACTCCTATGTTTGTAGAAAAAATGGGTATGAATATTTTAAAAAGAGTACATGTGATACTGTTTGAAAACAATAGTAAAATTATGGAAGTGTAATGATACATCTTTAAAATTTAGGAAAAATTAATTAAAAGATAAATAATATTTAATTAAAAGATAAATAATTTTATTTATACTAATTTTTATGGGCCATTTTATAATATCCTCAAGAGTATTTGATACTGTTGGTTTAAACATGCAAATTTTATCATTAAACATGCAAATTTTTTTTTGGGAATCGTTGGAAACCCCACCGCCAAACCACCCCTTCTGGGCCCGGCTGTCTCAGATTTTTATAAGAAACATACTCCCTGAATTCGAACCCAGAACCTCAAGATGAGATACTGAACCCTACACCATCAAGTCACGCCCCTTGGGGACTTAAACATGCAAATTCTGTCAATAAACATGAAACTTTTCAAAACATGAAATTAATTACATGTTTATTGATAGAGTTTAAATTGTTCAAGGATATGTGATATCCAATTTTTATAGATATATGATGGAATCAAACAGTATTTATAAATTAATTAAGCAATTAATGTGTGCAGCAGTGGCAGTAGACTGCTAATAGTAGTGCACAGGCAATAGTCACTCTCATTCTTTTCTGGCAACAGTAAGTTCTGTGCAGCTCTCTACTGTGGCTGTGGACTTGATTTCTCAACTCCACCTTGTGAATGAAGCTAGCATTCATAATTGGACCACTCTCCCTCTCTTTTTACCTTACTGTTAATATTATTATTATTATTTTTATTTATATATTTTCAATAACATTATTACACAGTTATTATAAAAAGTAACTTATATAAAATGTTCATATACATACCCTAAGAGCAACCTTTTTTTTTATTTTTTTTGGAAACGATGAAAACCCGCCATCAAACTACCCATTTTGGGCCGCGGCGCATGTAAAACCACCGGCTGTCCCAGGCTCTTATAAGAAGTGCACCCTCTGGATTCGAACCCAGAACCTCAAGGTGAGATCATGGACCTTACACCACCAAGCCACACCCCTCGGGGACCCCTAAGAGCAACCCCATAGGCCTTAGAACCCTTTACGCATTACTGCGTCATGCGCCTTTAACAACACTTCTTTAAACAAACATAGCTTGTGTGTTTGAACCTCATTAAGAAATTTATAACTTATGAAAATTCAGCAAACAAAAATTTTGATCATTGTTATGTGTTTTAATTCTCCAGGGCCTGGATGTTCATCTGTGGCATATGGAGCATCAGAGGAAATTGGACCTTTTCGGATTAATAGAACGGGATCATCTCTTTATCTCAATAAGTATTCTTGGAACAAAGGTAACAACTGCACATTCAACTACTTAATAAAGAAATAAAAATATTTTTGAAATATTTTTACTTAATATGCTTACAGAAGCAAATATTCTGTTCCTTGAATCACCTGCTGGTGTTGGATTCTCCTACACGAATACAAGCTCTGACCTGAAAGATTCCGGCGACAATCGTACAGGTATTTGAGAAATGTAATGGAAAACTTATAGCTTTATTGTTACAACATTTTATTGGAGATAATTATGATTACTCTGCTGTCATTTAGTCCTAATTATAGTTGCCAAATTGTATCACAGCTCAGGATGCTCTTATATTTCTCATCAGATGGATGTCAAGATTTCCGCAATACAAATACAGAGAATTTTACATTGCAGGGGAGAGTTATGCAGGTATGCATTAATCCGGACAAATGCTACTCAATTGCAACCGGTTAATAATAATAATAAATAAAACACGAACTCTAATGTACTATTTTGTGTGTGTATGTGTGTGTATATGTGTCCAAAACTTACATATTTTGTTGATCATATAGGGCACTATGTTCCCCAGTTGGCCAAGAAAATCATAGATTATAACAAAGCCTATTCGCGCCCGATCATCAATCTTAAAGGATTCATTGTGAGTAAAATGAAATTCCAACTTTACAAATCTGTTGAAGTTGAGAGAATATTAATCAAATGGTTTGTATGTCTATATATACACACACAGGTTGGAAATGCTGTTACAGATAACTACTATGACAGCATTGGAACTGTTACATTCTGGTGGACACATGCAATGATTTCGGATAAAACCTATAAGTCGATCCTCGCTCATTGCAATTTCTCAGCAGAAAATAATTCGAAGAAATGTGATGAATCTGTTAATTATGCAATGAATCACGAGTTCGGAGATATTGATCAGTACAGCATTTATACACCATCTTGTATAGCATTGCGAAATAGTACTGTAAGGCCTGTGAGGCTCAAAAATACTCTTTTGCGCCGAAGGGTTTCTGGATATGATCCTTGCACTGAGAATTATGCAGAAAAATATTACAACAGACCAGATGTACAGAAGGCATTGCATGCAAATATTACTGGGATTCCATACAAATGGACTGCTTGCAGGTCTTCTTAAACTTCATTGACTCTTTTGATAAATGATGATTTTAGTATTTTTTTTTTTTTTTTTTTGAACATTTCTTCTCTCTAACATTGGGGAAGCAGCAATGTTCTGATCAATAACTGGAAGGATTCTGAAGATTCTGTTTTACCTACATACAAAGAACTTATTGCAGCTGGTCTAAAGATCTGGGTTTTCAGGTAACCTACTGCTTTATCTCTTCCAATAATCATTTTTCTTATTTATGGTTTTAATCTTCATTTTCCTCTTTAAGTGACAGAGCTAACAATCAATTTGGTGTTAAATTTCAATTGCAGTGGAGATACAGATTCAGTGGTTCCGGTAACTGCCACAAGGTTCTCCCTTAGCCATCTCAATCTTCCCATTAAAACTCCATGGTACCCTTGGTACTCAGGCAACCAGGTACATTTGCACAAAATATCCTTCACTTTTGTTTCTTGTTTTCATCTGCTCTCTTGTTCTCATATAAAGGCTTCAATGAGTACAAATTAAATATCTGTTGATAGGTTGGAGGATGGACAGAAGTTTACAAAGGGCTGACCTTTGCTACAGTTAGAGGAGCTGGCCATGAAGTTCCATTGTTTCAGCCCAGAAGAGCTTACATTCTTTTCAGATCATTCTTGGCAGGAAAAGAATTGCCCAAGTCATGACATATTTCTTGAAGAAGATGACTGCAATTTTAGTGCAAAACTTACACATCAAAATTATGAGTGAAGCCACTAGAGTAAGAATGATTCATTCAAATTAGTATTTGTATGATTGAGACAACTTGTTTGATTCTATGTTATAGCAGAAAGCAGAATGAGATATCAGAAGGAACTGAATTCAGTTTGTGAAGCAATCTGAAAAAAGATGTAAGATTTTTTTTTTCCCTGTAAGAAATATACAGAGACAGCCTCCTCATTTTACTAGCAATATGACCTTAATGAAGCACGTGCTACAGAAAAACAAGCTCATGTACTGTCTATTCGATATTAAAGATCATTAGGCGCTAACGCATAACCCCATCACAAGATATTTACTTCAAGCAGAAAAATGGTTATATTTATAAATGTATCAACTGGTGTTACTCTAATCAATTTAAGCCAGTAAGAAAAGGAATAGTTGAGAAAATCTTAAGATCACAATACACATTAGCAATCAGCCCCCCGATCTGTAGACAAAATTGAAGCTTTATCATAGGTACCGGTGTGTGGAACATTCTTACTTTAATCCCTCATTTGGGCCTTGAGGCATTCCTAAGCTCTGAGCAAGATCACTCATTCTCTCCTTCATGGCCTGATAGAATCAGAGGACCAAGAGTATTAGTTTGCAACAAAGATGAGAAAGTGGGCTCGATTAATCTGATGGAAAACAGGTTCGGAAATTCTCACCTGAACACTCTTCTGGTGTGCATCCTTGTATGCCTCAGTAACTAAAAGTGAAAGTTTCTGCAAATTGAAAATTGGCGTGTCATTGTTTCACTAGTAGAAAAGCTAATACGCTTCATATAAAACAGCAGCTCATTCTAAAAGTCAGTAAACTGTATCGAGCAAATTGCTCTAGAGTTCCTTTTCAGCTTAAAGGCTGAATCTTATATATGTAATTGTGTCAAGAAAGTATACAAACACAGCAAACATAAGAATTTTGGCACATCCAGAACCACTAATCTGTCCATGGCAATGCATTTTCAAAGACAACCGATAAGTCAGTGAAAAGGAAAACCTGGAGAAATGAAATAAAACCAAGATGGATTAAGTTTTCTGTACTCACTTCTGCACCTAATTCCATTGCTGCCTCAGTGATCTCGGTACGTACTGGTTGCTGGTTTCCAGACAATGTTACCTAAAAGATGAAACCAGTTTAAAACTTTTAGAAATTCAATAAAAGATAAAAGTCAGCAATATTGGCAGTTAAATGTCATTTTCTTCTCTTTTATGCATTGATTTAAGGCATTTTTACAGCAACATTCCTCTTGAGATAGAAATAGAAAGAGGGAAGGACCATTAAACTGAACATTATTTTCATGTTCTCTACACAAGTTCAAGATCTAAAAGGCTAAAAACAATGAAGTTAAATAACCAAACAAAGCCCTTTCCCACTAGATGAAGTTAAATAAAAAAGAATTAGCTACTTTAGGGAAAGCAAAGTGAGCCAATGACATTCCCAACAGTGGAGAGTGGGAAATTTTTTGATAGGGATAGAAAGCAACATACCTTAATTAGCTCACCTTCACAATAACCATCAAACTCAGCTCTGCATACAAATTGATAACAAGAAGAATTTATAGAGCTGAGCAAAACTGTAAGTTCAGACAAACCACATTGATATTTAATTCATTAGACATACACAGCCAGTTCTTTTTGCACCCGGACTGCCTCAACTTGTACAACCATCTGTGCCTTTTTCACGGTCTCATATAGATTCTGCATGTTTCCAAGAATTCCTGCCTAAAATCAAACGGAAGCATAGTAATATTATCATATTCAAGGTAAAAATAAGAATAACAACACAGCCTCATCACAAATAAATGCAAAACCACAAACAGGATAGCCAAAAATGGAAAAAAGATTATTAAAAGCCCAAAAGCATGAAGAAAATGTTCAAGGTTAATTTCTGCACTCTCCATCCTATCAACCTTATTTAAATATCTGCTATACACAAAGCTTGACGATATATAGAATAAGCAACCATAAATCTAATCTGACACATAATGTCGAGGTTGAAGAGACTGACCTTTGAAGGTGCTTCATCACCCTTCTCATTATTATCCTTCTTCCCTCCAAACAGACCATATACACGGAGAGATCTAAATTTAGGCGCAGATTTTTGATGACCTGACCATGATAAGATCTCCTTACCGGAAAAGTTTGCATTTAAATTTAGGTTATCTGGAAGAGATACCCGGCAACAAAAAAGAATACATAAGCAACTCCTCCCACATTTTAAATTGAAAATTTATAAGCAAATAATTCAAATTGAAGTGCACAACTATTTCTAATAAATCTACTGCGAATTTAAGGAAAAAAAAAACACACAAACACACTGAGGGTGACAGAAGCTACATTGCCCTAAATTTTTTTTTGGAAACTTCGCCGCCAAACCACCCGACCCGGGCTTAAGCGAAGCAGATATAAAACCCCCAAGCTCTTACAAGAAGTGCACCCCTGGATTCAAAGCTAGGACTTGAGCAACCAAATTTTAAACCTTATGCCACCAAGCCATATACCCCTTGGGAGATGTTGCCCTAACACATTTTTTCCCTAACACATCTGCAACTAAAAACTAATTTTTATGAACAAATCAAACAAAATGAATAAAACCATGACATATTTGATCACAAAACATCCCAAAAAACACAACTTTCAAATTGCACAGCACAGAAGCAAAATAAACAAACTTAAAATACTCAAGTGAATAATTGACAATTACATAATTCCCCACAAATCACAAACCCATCAAAAAGTTATAAATTTTAAAACAACATATACTCCCATTTCCAACAAAATTAAACATGAAACTTCATAATCTGCTACATTGAAAATAGAAAATACAATAAATAAATTAAAGAAAAAGAGAGAGAAAATTACTTGAACAAAGTGAAGAAGAAAAGGGCTTTTTCCAGTGAACGCTTGTAATCTGAGCCGTTACAGTACTTGTCGTCGCCATTGCAAGCACGAAGCAAGCTTTAGATAATTTCAGACTTCAAATTATAAAATATATACTGGGGGGTTTGATTTTTTTTTTCAGAAAAAAAAAAAATTATTTCAATTGTTTTACTTTCTATGTTTGGGTCCGTTCCAGTATTGTAAATGACCAGCGAGATAAATGTGGCCCAAATCAACAACTTGGGCTTTGTTAAAATGAATAATCATCGACCTTTGATCATTTGAACATTTTTTCTTCATATCATCCGTCCGAATTTAAACGAAATAAGTAAATTTTCGAATATCCTAAACTCTTATGAGAAATACACTATCTGAACTCGAACACAAGTACTAACAACCAAGTTCTGTATCCTTTTCCACCCAGCCACATCATTTAGTGCTATTTCATCCACATTGCCCACGGATTATATGGATTCTTTAACGTTAATATGTTCTATCGAAAGAAATTTTATTTAAGATCAGTATCATATTAATTGACGAAATATAACACAACCTTACTCTTTTATCCAAACTTAAAATCGAACATGAAAAAATGTCCCCATAACTTTTCCACATGTTCACATAGCACTCTCAATTAACAAATAGCCCTAATGCCAAGTACAGAGAAAAATCCACAACCTCTGTCTCTCTCTATGTAAGCCAAATAGTCACCATCTCTATGTAAGTCTCACCCAATTTTTCAAAACTTTTAATTAGATTTGCTCAAGCAGATTTAAGGGCGTTGAATATGGAGAAAAGTAAGGCCATGAACAAAGTAGAGTGGTGTCACATTACACATACACAAACTAAATAAAAGTCCATATATGTTTGTGAAAGTTAGGTGGTGGTTAGGTATTGATGGGATCATTACAATTTTAAAGGCTGAGGGAGACAATACTTACTGATTTTTTTGTTGCTTTGTTTAGGGTTTAATATGTAAAAGGATATTAATTTAGTGAAAGTTTAATTGAATTTTGAGATTGTTAAAGTATTTCAATTTTTATTTAAAGTATATTAATATCCGCAAATCAATAATGGAAGAATGATTTCCCTAAAACTTCAATCGTAAATTGATACACTTTAAAAATTTTCAAATTTTACTATACCAAATTTTGGATGGAAAATGGTAATATCTCAAATGAAAAAAAATGTTGATGATAGATTTTATTGATTTACAAAAAGGAAGTGTTATTGGCTGGAAAATGGTGGTGTTGGTTTCTGGCTTGATGACAAGACTGGGGGTATTGTTTATATGTGGGAAAAGTATGTAAGAGGAGAGAAAGTGAGAGAGAGAGAGAGAGAAAGTGAGAGAAAGAGCACACCCTATAAGAAAGGAAGCAAGATGATAAGGGTATAAGAGTAAATTCAAGATTGGGGATTTGGTCTGTAAATTAATTATAAAACATATCTTATGGATTGGCCATCATATTCACAAGCAAATCCTACAAATAAAGGTGCCATTCAACCAACAACTAAATACAACAACATGTAAAGTTGCACACAGTTCGATTACGGTTAAAAATCATAATTGAATTGTACGATTGATGATTCAGTTTTGGCCGAATAGCAATCGAACCGTAGATTAATGGTTCAATCTACTATTCGATTGCGGTTTCGTCTAAAGCCGAACTGCAACTGTAACCTTAAACCGGTCGAACTGTACGGTTCAGTTCGGTTTAAGTTGAAACCTTAATTTTTTTTAATAAATTAATTTAAATTTTTATAAAATAAAAAAATTAAAGATTTACTAAAAAATAAGACTAAAAGTATAGTATACATTGATAATTTATTTATTATTTTGAAAAAAAAATCATTGCACTTAATTAAGCTGCCTACATATCCTCTTAGGGTGTAGAAGAATCAAAGCTCACGTAATTATGTTACATTTTATTTTTAATAATTAACCTCACTTACATTTTATTTATCCTCATCCGGGGAAGGCGATCCGGTTCTTGAGCCTTCGGTATTAGTTGTGTATGTGTTATCACACAAATATTCAAAAATTTCCGGCTAATTTCCTTGTTTACGGCATTCCACCCTACACTAATCGTCAAGACACTTTTGAGCTTTTAATGTCTATGATTTCAACCTTGATCTTCCGTCATTAAGAATATTATCGTCATACTAAATGTATGCTCTACATATACAGTTAAGACTGACGGCGCTAATACCTCTCTTGCAATCACGACCAGGACTGTAAAAGATTTTGAGATAATAAAAGAATAAATTGATTGAATATATGAGATTTGAAATATGAGAAATTGAGAGAGTGAATAGGTCTTGGAAAATGAATTGAATGGTTATTTATATTGTTTTTTGATGTCTTAAATTCCCCAAAAATATAGTTGTTGGGAGTGACAAATTGGACATTTTCAACTTTTATTATTATTATTATTAATTAAAAAAAAAAAAGAAATGACTGTCGGGCTAACGGTTTTCAACCTTACTATTTGAACCGTAACGCTTACGGTTCAAATTGTAACGGTTAACTGTTACGGTCAAATCGTTCCAACCGCCTAAACAAGCTGTTGGAAATGATATCAACCGTAATCAAACTGATAAGGATTGGTTCGGTTACAGTTCGATATTCGATTTAGGAGTCAACGATTCGGTTTAAGGTTTGTTAATGGTTCAGTTATAGTTTGGTTACGGTTCCAAACCGCAACCGTTCTAACAACACGTCTCAAAAAGAGCATAATCAGCTTATTTATCTTTTTGACTGGATAATAATATTGGGTCTCTATCTCTTTCATTTATTTTATTAATGGGTATTGTTTTTCTGTTTATATTAAACGGATCCAAAACACCCATTAAAACCACCAAATTACCATTAAATAATGAGATTTAACCATTATATTAAAAATAAAAGTAGACAATCAAGTGGTAAAGGTTGACTTGAAAGAGCTAATGGGTATCTCGGACGTAGTTATGTTATGTTACTTCATATTGCCTTAATAGTTGTATGATTATATATTTTTTCTGTAGTTATCTTGGTATGTATTTGAAGCTTATATTATAATATTATTGTGTAATGAAATTATATTTCCTTATTTTAATTATAAAAACTAGGCGATATGTTAATGTAGATGCTGAATTTCGCCTTCGATCTACAATCGAAATTTTTTATTATGGGAGCACTAACAATCCTAAAAACAAAGACAATGTGAGCGTGGAGTTACAACCTACTGGTATGATGGATGCCATAGGCACTCCGACGCTCAAGTCAGTAACGATGACAAGCATAAATAAAGGGAATAGCAAGGCAAAAAGTTACATTGATCTTCGTAAATTACCATGAGGGCGATAGGTTGTGTTTAGGGAGCCAAAGCTTGAATGAATTAATCTCTTGGACCTTCTACTTTTATAGGCTGTGGAGTAGCCTCTTTAGTCGGTTTAGGATTCATTGGAAGATTTGTATTCCAATCCTATTTAGGAAACGATAGTAGAGTAGGAACTAAATTAAAAATACCTGGATATCTAGGATTAAGTGTAATCCATGTTGTACTATGTTTCCGTCGAGACGTTTGATAAAATATTTTTATCACTAAGCCTGATTGTGTCTTTAGTTTTGACCCTTTTGTGGCACTAGATTCTGATATGGGCTTTTGACCATTAGAAAAATGGCAGCCCACTATCATCTGTCCATAGGGTCATGTTCAGACATTGCTCGATTCTTGCACGTAACTCGGGCAATAGACGCCCGGATAGTTTTGGTGATTCTGGATTTTAGAAGTTTCTGATTTCAAAAGATCCATTTTTGAATAATTTAGGTTTTAAGAATTGTTATCGTGTATTGTGACTTATGATTATGCATGAGCTGACTATATGGAGTCTGTAGTATGATTTCTATTCATGGTAATAAATATGATCGCCTGTAAAGAATTTATAATATATTCTTCATTTATGATAATGTGTACATTTGTCTGTAAGGAATTCGCATTTTGATTTCTGTTTCTGATTGTGAATGAAGTTGATTGTATGGATCTTGTGATGTACTTCAGATTTTGATAACATATGCGTTTGTATGAAAAGACTCATTATTATGTTCCGTTTCTGATAATGAGTGCCATTTGAGTGTATAAAGAATTCTTTTGTGTGTCTTGTTCCAGTTGGGTGTATGAGACTGAGTCTGTGATAATTGTGTGGGACATGTGTGCGTGATCCTTTTGCTTGAAGCTTATGGTAGATTTGCTAGGAAGAAGATTTGGAAATCTGTATGAGATATGTTTTTGAATGTGTATATGTGTGTATGTAACTTGAGGTTGGAACATTCGATAGTGTTTGAGAGTAAGGTTTTTGATTTGCATCAGGTGCGTTTATGAGTATGTATATATGACATGGATGTCAATCGTTCAAAAGGTTATTCGTATAAATGATTTAGTGCTTGACTTGTTGTTAAATAAGATATTTAAGACTTTCCGATTTGATGATATTTCAAATATTTTGATTTGTTAAAGTTTTGGTTGTATAATAAGGAAACCTTATGAACTCAGTTTATGAATTAGAAATATGCATGTATTCTTGAAATACGATATGTTTAAGAAGGGTACGAAATAATACAAAGTCCTATTATTATTTTTTTTACAAACAATTACATATAGGTATATGTATTTATGTATGTATTTATTCATACTTTTCTGAAATATATTTTCGTTTTCCTTATGTGTGTGGTTACTTACTGAGTTTTATAACTCACACCATCCCAGTTTGCTAATTTTGTAGGTTGGCAACCAGATCAGTTAGCCACCGAAGTTTTGGAAACTCAAGTTCAAGATGAAGGTGTTGGAGTTGGTGCTTGGAGCGCCAATTCGAATGATGTATTGTACATTAATTTTTTTATTTATTAATAACTATATTTTCATTTCAATCATTATTAAATGATAAATATTATGTCATAATGCATATTAGATTGATATATAAATATGTTGAGAATGACATCGAACATAGAATAATCATGTCGTAATATTGGACACTGGATGGTCCGACATAGAGATAGTATTATTATTATAAACTATTCTTGAAGTAAATATTTATAGTCGTTGGTTTTGAAATACGGTCAAATTCCTATTACATAGAAGACTAGCACATGTCGTATATTGAAATTGGAGTTCCAATGGTTTAATCTGATGTACCATGAGCAAATGAAGCTCGTACAGACATGTGGGTATTCGTTGGAATGAATACTGAATGACTCACATGTGATTCCTAATAGTTGGAAGTACACACCACCATCAATAGGAATCTCTTCGAGTCGAGCAGCATATGTGATTCTTTGACTATATGATAATATTTGTGTGTTTCTCCAAACTTTAATGTCATATATATCAGATATCGTCCATGGTCTGACCGCTAGATATTCATTGGGTGTCAACTGATGCATTCGTTAATCAAGTGTATATCAAGATAAGATCTGTCGGCTTATATGTGTACCATAATGGGTTTAAGTATCAATGTGAGTAAGTAACGATTTTTAAGACTTTGGCCAAAGTCGATCACCTAGGGTTGATCGCATATATAAGAAATTATGTTCTGATTAGTTGTAAAGAATCGTGGACATGTCAACACTATGAGATGTGCGTCTCGAAAACTTGAATGTATAATCTATGTTTCATAAGCACAACTCAGATAGCATACACAGATGGATTGTTAAACATATGTGTGACCTCGACTTGTATAGTTCAGAAAGATCGTTCGTATTCTTCATGAATTCAGAAGTGGCTAAATTGCGTTATAAGCTAGGCTTATATGACGAACATGTCTAGACTTAGAGAGTCTTACAATATGAAATGTACTCGTTGCGCACTTGGGTAGTCGATGATGTTTGATAATAAATAATATTTGATATTATAATTATCAAACAAAGTAATTAAATATTATTGGATAACATTAATTGTTTACTTGACCCATTTGGATTAATTGGATTAATCCAAAATCACACATATGTTTTGTTGTAATTTCATAAATATACCATTGGAGGATATTTTGGTAATTATAAAAATATGAAATAATAAGTGTGTTTGACTTGATTTAATTGGATTAAATCAAAGTGGTAGATAATGAACTAATCAATAGGTTAAACTTTGTCTAGATTCAATTGGATTAAATCAAAGTGGTAGACAAATGTGATTAGTCACACCTAATTATACATATTTGGAAAAATTGGATTAAACCCTCCTAGAAGTTGATTAAAACTTTTATTAATTATAAATTACATAAGCTTTACTATATAAGGAAAGCTTGAGCACATTTTTAATTAAGCTTTAAAAAGCTAAGAAAACAAGATAAAGGAGATATTAGCCTAACTAAAGTTTTTGTGAGAAAGTTTTAGAAGTTCTCTACAACATTTTAAAAAATGAGAAGAAGATTGGATCTTGGAATTGAATTTTCTATATAAGTTTGATATTCTCTAAATCTATGTTTTCATTAGTGAAACATATAGTGATGTATTATGTATTGGATACATAATAATATAGCTTGAAGTTGAAATTAGACTAATGAATTGTGTATGGATGCTTTGGAAGCATAAACACAATATACTTGTGATTGGGTCAGAATATTCATATTGGACATGGAATAAAAATTTAGAGTTTGAAACTCTAGATGAAAGTTTGGAGTTATGGCTACCATTCTTGAATCACTTGACCATATTTGAGTGACCCATAATTGTTCATGAGTCACTTCATAGTGAGATTTTAATTTGATTTGTGTTTTGATTTAAAGAAATACATATATGTATTTAGACTATATATATGTTTGTTTTAAAACATGTGTTGATGTTGATTTTGATATTAAAATTATTTTTGGGTGTTTTGAAAATGTATAAGGAAGTTTTAAAAAAATGTGAGCAAGCAGCGAATCATGTGCAGCAACGCAGCTGCGTAGCATGCTGTATGTGTTGCATGTTGCGCAAGCAGCATGCTTTGCATGCTTCTTGCACGCATGGCCCGGGCAACGCGCGCTAGGCGGGCACCACACTTAGGATCCTATTTTCTCGCGTTTTGGTTTTTAGAACTCCGATTCATCCCTGATTTTTTCTTATACACTCGTAATGGAATATAATATTTAATTAATTATTTAAAAATATGCTCACGCTCAATTACCACGGGTTGGACCCATTTTCGCTGCGCAAAACACCTATCCGCCCCAACAGAAGGACCACCCGAGCTGCAATCATCTACTATAGTCCTGGGGAAATGTCTATGTGTATAACTGTCTGTTTGTTTAGTTTTTGTTGGATCGTGCAATGCACATATTTATATGTATGTAAATAAAGTTTTGATTTGCACATATAGTTTTGGGCATAGAGCCCTCGAATTCTGATATTGAGAATTTAGATATTTTAGATTTGGAGAGAAGGTCCTTTTAGTGTATCTGATATGTGTGACAGGTCGTTATGGTGCTGGACTGTGTTCCAAGATGTCCGATTTTAAGGGCGCGTCATGTCCGTTTTCCGTTCGGTTTGAGGTTCAAGGAAATGGGTTATTCCTGTTTCATGTCAGTATCATTCTGTCTCTGGCGGGGTGTTACAGTTCAATCAACAGGTACACAAATTATCTCATTACCCGTCTCTAACGTACCAGGCCTCCACGGGTCCCCATTCATACGAGGATTTTATCTCTATTTTAACAAGGATTCTAATACTCATATCAGACCCGCCCAACCAGTAGATATTAAAAATATTATATCTTTACCCACCCCTAACATACCGAGCCCCATCCCTGCAGGTATTTTTGCCATCCATGACCAGACAGCCATCTGTTGGAAGCAGCAAAAGAATAGGTACATGGATAGTATCTTCATTTTCAACTAATTTAGCTATGGTTTTAGACAATAACACTACTGATTCAAATGTTTCTTTTGCTTTGTCTTTCTAGATCGACCCTCAGCAGTTGGTTGACATTTTAAAGACATTGTATTCTTGCATATTACATCATTTACGCATACATAATTCAATTAAAATAACACACACAAGAATGATTACATATTTAAACTTCAGTTCCATGCTTTTTAGCTTTTTATATATCTTCATTAGATCATCATTCCGATACATATATTGATCATTAGTTGGGTGAACCTAACTTTGTTAACGTCCGGGTGAGTTTTAATAACTTCGGATGTAAAAGTGAATAATTAAAAGTCAAAGTGTTTAACCGAACTTAAAATTATTTTCGGATGAAAAATTAATAATTTCTCAAAAAGAAATGACAAATATTTTACCCACAAGTCAAAATACATTTTTCCCTTTTAAGAGCTCATTTCCTCTCTCACTAGTATTAAATTTGGACTTACTAGCTATGTTTGATAGAAATAATATTTCCATTGGGATTATTAGGGACCTATATGATATAATTACAAAAAATATATACTCCTTTGAAAAAACATAAAAATGAAGGATCCATTATAGTTATTCCTTTTCATTTTCTTCCACCCTTCTCATCATTCTCTCTCTAAAACCCAATAGTTTTCTTGCAAGCCTTGTCCATTTATCTCTACTTTCTCTGTCTACACAGGCAATCAAATTCAAACCAAATAAAAAGAAAGAAGAAACAACATGGAAAAACTCTCTCTTTCTTCAATGGCCTAGCCTAGCTTGGACCAAACCAAAATTTATATAACTAGAAGAAAAAACAAAACAAAAAAGAAACCAAAAATTGAAAACATGGAAAGAGATGCTATCCCTTTCCCTATGCCTATGCAGCATATGCATTTGTTACTGTTGTTGTCACATAGTCTTCAGCTAAAATGTCCTCCAACCAAACCCACATCACCCAACCAACAAAAAATAAAGAAGCAATGTTTACAGAAATGCCCTTCTGCAACATCCCAAAAAAAGATCTCATCTTCATCACTGTCTCAACTCTCAAAAGAAAAAGAAAGCAAGAAAAACATTTTATTTTTCACCCAAAATTATGTGGGCTCTTTGGTGTTTTCATTATTTTCTTTCTTTGTCTTGGTCAGAGTTTTCACAGAGTAAACAGGAACCCAAAGAACCTTCCTCTCTCTTCCTTTAGTTTCTTTCTTTGTCTATTACCTCCCTTATCCATTTTCTCTCTTTCATATTTCATCATCACGCTTTCATTTCTATCACCAAGCTTTCATTTTTATCATCAAGCTTGCAACTTTTTTTTTCTCTCTTTCATTAATCTCTCTCTATTTGGGATATAGGTTTTGGTTTTGTGGTTTGTTCTTGTTTTGTATCATTGGGATCTGATCATTATGTTGAAGAAGAAGATGAAAGGTATTGCTGCTGCATCTGTGGAGATACCTCCAGCTCAAGCTTCAGCCTTTTCTGGTTATGATGATCCAAGGCTTAGGTTCAGGCACCAGAGTCTCCTGCAGGACTATCAAGAGTTGCTAAAGGTTTTGCCTTTCTGTTGGTTTTTTATCAGATCTGTTTTCTTTGGGTTGATTTGCCTTGTTGGATTTCTGTTCATGGTTTCTGGGATCATTTTATTTGGGGTTTGTATGTTTGACTGTTGGATGACTTTTTAAATAGTTGTTGATTTGGATCTTTTGTGCTGGTTATTGAAGTGGTGAGATCAGGTCAATCCAAGCTAAGCTTAAAAATGGATTTTTGATTTCCTTTTGTGTTTGTATGGATATTTTCTCTGTGATGTTCTTTGCTTTGGTTATGTTTCAGGTTCCTTTATTTTGTTGGGAATAACTAAAGGTCAAAAGAAATGAGAGTTTAATCCTGAATTATTGTTAATCAATGAATAAATAAGCTTAATTTGATTAATCTCCGATTATAATTAATTGAAATTCTCCTCCTCTGGTGCAGTTGACACCATAAAATTTTCTCAAGAAATCTCTATTGGGTCCTTGTTTGTAATTACATTTGTCTTTTATTTCTTAGTGCTTTTCTTATTTCAAATTCAGTGTTTCAGTCACCTTTCATTAATACGTTGGTGGAGATTATATTTGATTAATTTGCAATTTGTATTTTGAACTTAGTTATTGTTACTTGTTAGGTGCTCTTAGATGGAATTAAACTGTTAAGCTTTTTGCAGGAAGTGCAGGCCAAGAAAAACAAATTGCAGATGATGAAACAGAAGAAATTGAACTTACAAAGTGAAGTCCGGTATAATCTCTTAATATCAAGCTTGCATACATTTTCCGAATCAAAATATACGAAGAATAGTAATCTAAACCATGTTTACTTTTACGCTATAGATTCTTGAGAAGACGACACCAATACTTGACGGTTAACCAGCCTTCGACTTCGACAGTGAACCGAAATTCTGTGAAGGCTCAGCAATCGCAAATCCAAAGTAAAAAAATGGCGAAGGAAAGGAATTACAGCAGAAAGGCAGCTGCTTTGCCACGGCAAGCTTTAGGTTTTGATCTAAACAAAAAAGGAAGGGCTTGCAAGGAAAAAGAAACTACTTTGAGAAACCCTCTTCCAGTTTTTGACTTAAACCAGAAGCTGAAGACTTACCATGAAATGGAATCAACTTTGCAAAATTCGATTCCAGTTCTTGACCTAAACCAGAGGGAAAGGGTTTACAGTCGAAAGGAAGCTGCCACTCAAAACAAGACTCCAGTTTTTGACTTGAACCAAATATCGGTAATTATGAACTTTATTTCCATTTTCATTACTTTTCCAAAATGAGCTAATGTATCTTAATTATACTTTACTGCAGAGGGAGGAGGAAGAGTTGCAGTTCAATAACGAGCCATGGAGGGTAGAGGAATCAAAGAATACTTCAGTGAGAGGCGGAAGTGATGAGCAGCTCAATGACATGAAGTTGGCAGCTTGTAGGAATATCCGAAACAGGGCGAATCGGGCAGGAAAGAGGAAGATTTCATGGCAAGATCAGGTTGCTTTGAGAGTTTAATAAGTTCTTAGTTACCTTGTCTGCCCTGATGTGTTTACTTTAATTCTTCTTACTTTCTTCTTCACCTTGTCATTGTAAAATAAAAGACAATAGTTATCAAGTATATAAATGAAACAGAGGAATTGATGATGGTCAGGAATTAAACTTGTTTCGATTCCCCTATTTTACTTGTATTAAGGTTATACCTCTTTACCTCTTCCATTAAGGGTGCATTTTAGAATGCTTTTAGATTTGCAAAAGCATTTTTTGTGTTTATTTTTGTAATGTTTGTTTGTTGAAATTGATGAAAGGTGTGAAGTGGGGGAAATAATGAAGTGATTGTAGTGGATAGCTTAATGGAGCACAAGCAACTTTAATGGTTTTGCTACTTTACATCATTCCATAAGTTTTTTTTTTCTTTTTAATTCTTGGTAAATTATATTCTACTCGGGTTTCTTTTCGTTGTATCTATTTTCTAAGTTCAAATGAAAAATATGAAATAACATGTTGTGGAAAAGCAGTTATTTCATGAAAGATATTGCGAAAAAGAAAAACTATCTCACAAGAATATCCCTATCAAGGTTTCTAATTTCTAGTTCACAAAGTTTATATATAAAACACAGAGATTGGTCAGATCTTACAAACAAACTTGGTGGTCAGGCAACAAACTCGTAGTTGTGCGATTGACAGAGTTACAAGATAAATAACCAGTCGACTGGGACATATTCTGCCTGTGCTGCGCTACCATCCACCTGCTAATTAACAGAAGATAAATCGGCGTTAGATCATTACCCAGAAGTTGAAGAATACAGATTGATGAAGGCATGAAACAGCAACTACAAGTTTGTGTCATGATTTCTATTGTAATGTGTTAGCTATACAAGAATTCATTATTCATCCGAAAATAAAGAAGCTTCTACGATGACGACATAAATGTGAGACGGCAACAAATTGTGATTTTTTTGTTTAACCTGTCTTCAGCTATAGTCTTGGTAGAGAACAACAGAGCCAAATAATATTGTTATAGAAGATAACTATGTAATGCAATCTACCCTGATAAAAAAAACTTGGCAACATAACCATCAACATTCAAAATTCCTATAGTGGATCATTTCCTTCGGTTTGAATATTCACAATCCCTGTTACAATTTTTTTGCTTGAATTCAAAGGCTTCATCAATCAATATCTTCAGATCCAAAAAGGAAAACACGAGCAAAATAAAAGTTAGAGCAGTACCTACATCTGCCGCAATAGATGAGCCTGTGCTGTCTGAATCTCCAGTGACATTTTCTGATGTTTCTTCATTTGCTTCTTTGGCCACCACATCTTCATCTTCAGCTTTCTCAGTAATATTTTCTGTTGATTCTTCACTGGCTTCTTTGGCCACAGCCTCTTTATCTTCAGGCTTCTCACTAACAATTTCAGTTGTTTCTTCTTCTTCTGTCTTCTTAGTAGGCTCAGATGGTGCCATGATTGTCACGCTGGTGGTAGCGGGGACAGCTTCATTTGGCTTAGATTCATTATGCCGAGCCAAGTGCTTCTTCCCCATTTTATGACCTTCCATAACAATGGCAGAGTGAATACCAACTGGACAATCTTCACACCAGAATTTGAACTTGTTCCTATTGGGTAGTTTTTTCTTCATCTTCTCTGCAGTCAGTATCCCATGTATCTTCTTCTGAGTTTTTACATTCAGATCCCTCTTCTTTGGTAGCTCCCCATTTTTGTTCCGTGAATCTTTTGTACCCTCCATTTCCTGGACTAAACCAACCACAGTTTTATTGGCTTCAACTGATTCCTCTGCTAATTTAGTCTTAATTTCTCGGCCAGCACTATCTCTGCTTTCTGTAAGCTTAATTTGCTTTCCAGATTTTTTTGACAAGGATGAAGTGGAGTTGTTGCACATCCTATGAGCTCCAAGTAGTCCTGCTTCATTGGCCTTGTGCTCATTTGGCTTAGATTCATCATACCAAGCCAAGTGCTTCTTCCCCATTTTATGACCTTCCATAACAATGGCAGAGTGAGTACCAACTTGACAATCTTCACACCAGAATTTGAACTTCTTCCTATTGGGTAGTTTTTTCTTCATCTTCTCTGCAGTCAGTATCCCATTTTTCTTCTTCTGAGTTTTTACATTCAGAACCATCTTCTTTGGTAGCTCCTCATTTTTGTTCTGTGAATCTTCTGTACCCTCCATTTCCTGGTCTAAACCAACCACAGTATTATTGGCTTCAACTGATTCCTCTTCTAATTTAGTCTTAATTTCTCGGCCAGCACCATCTCTGCTTTCTGTAAGCTTAATTTGCTTTCCATATTTTTTTGACAAGGATGAAGTGGAGTTGTTGCACATCCTCTGAGCTGTAAGTAGTCCTGCTTCCTTGGCCTTGTGCTTCTTACCTTGAAGATGCTCATTTAAACCTCTCTCGCTAGTAGCACTGACCTGACATAGGGCACAACTCCACTCCTTGGGTTTCTTTGAACTCATCAAAGGGAGCTCTCCAGCACCTGCAGGTGGTGTGGTAGCTTTCCGCTTTGCTCCACAAAGATTGGGATCAGGCTTAGCCTGCAAAAGAGACTCAAACACAGAACATAACCACGATGTCATGTATTAAACACCTCATCAATGGTGAAAACAGCAAAATGTCACCTGTCAGCCCCATCGTCTGCTAATGTAAAGAGCATATGAACATAATTTATATACAAGTAAATAATGATGTGCATTGATTTTATTTTAAATAAGAATCCAATGGAGTGCTTAAAATCATATTAAGACTGTATTTGGTATTATGATCTGATTAGAGGTGAGATGATAAAACTATGTTTTGACCAAAACACAATTTTTAAGTATTTGGTTTTAAAAAAATGCGATTATTAATCATGATTTCTTTTAAAAATTGTGTTTTATAAAAGCTAATATTTTTAACTTTTACTCACCATCAAAGTATTAAAAAGCCAGCCACAATTATTTTATTAACATAAAAGAAGATTACATAACACCATTTATGAACCACAATTTGTTCACGCACTTTTCTAATCGTAACACCAAACAGAGCCTAAAAGCACTTTCTCAAGGACAAAATAATTTGAAATCTCTGAATAATAGATTCGAAAAAAAGCTAGTTAAGTAGCACTTTCAAATTGAGCATAAGTTAAGTCTCAGCGTTGTTGAATATTTACAACCACCAAAATCCTGATCAATTAACAACACTACCAACACTGAACTAGGAATGTTTGAATAGGATTGTGCAATGCTTTCATAATAAGCCGGACTAGAAGAGATGATATTAACATTTACGAGAATAAATCATAATTTGATAAAGCACCTATAATTTAAAGGAGCCTCCATCTCAACACACATACACAAACACAACTACACAAGCAATGGGATTATTTCAATATGAAAGTTCTCCTAAAAAAAAAAAAAAATCTGAGAGTAAATGCGATGTTTGGTAGTAAACAAATTTATCCTCTCTTGGACCCTTGGCTTGCCACAAGCTCACCTTTGCTCTTTGCTCTGCACTTTCATTTTTGATACAACAATGATTCCAGGTTGTGGGGGATCACATGTCCTCACTGCCCAAATTTAAGAACCAAATATATTGGCATTTGCACACATGGTCAAGAGTTACACAATTCTCACATATACTTGTGTTGACCAACCAAAATGAACTGGTGAACTTTGACCAATGAAGCTAACCAAATGCTAACATGTTTGGGACTAAATCAAGATAGTGAGTCCAAATGTACTCCCCAACAATATAGCAGATTTGAAGACTCTTTTTTATTATATCATTTTTCTATTACACATCTCTCCATTTACTTGGTAACCAAACACCAAGAGTGCAGCATACACACAAATAAACTTTATTACAAACAAAATTCATTGATATATGCAACAGTGCAATAACAAGTGAAGCTCACTTTCTTTGTGTTCAACTCTTGAAAGTGTTCTTAAACTTGTTATTGCACTTCAACCAAGCCATAAAGTACCAAGGACATGGGAACATCTAAGCAATGACCTCATAACAACATGCAAATCCAGGTAAGGTAAATAGCTAATTTGAATTTGTTCAATGTTCAAAATAAGTGCAGGATAAAGCCATTGAAATTTCATCACCAAGTATTTCAACTAAAGAGGATTAAGAAACCAACATGCAACAGGCTCACCTATTTATTTTTCAATTTTAAGAAATCCAAAATTTCAAATTACTGTTTTAATCACCATTGCATTCATTGGTGATCATTATCACTACATTTTGCATTCATTGGTGATCACTGTCACTACATTCTTCAGGAAATTTTCCATCACCAGAAAATCTCTTATATGCCAAAACAAGACTCACCAAGTTTCATAAGTATCAAAACAAAAATGAGCAGAGGTCCACAGGTGCAGGGACGTCGAGAAAGACTTAGAATGTATCAGAAAAATAATAAGGAATACAATCTTTTTCTCTATACCGGTACTACTTAAACCTACTATTGGTTATACTTCCAATCAAAGCATGCTTTCATTGTACATGGTGTGATTGGATCACACTTCCTTTGTACATCGACAAGACATGTATAAAAGTCTGCTGTTCATACATAGGTAGACATCCCCAGGTAAACTTCACATCAAAAATCAACATCTAAGGGCTCAACAAAGCCATCAATCACAGGTTATTTTCTGCCAAGATTACAGTAATGTCACTATTACAAATTGTTGTAATGAACATTAGTAGCTACAGTAATCAAGAGAGAAAATCTCCTTAATCAATTGCAATGATGTCCCCTTAGACATAATTTTTTATGCACAACCCACAAGTAGAAGGGTTACCTCTTGCTGGTGTAGAAACCTGGATACATGTACCTTGTCATAACAGCAAAACTCAAAGACAAGATACCAAGAGCAGATCCACAGCCAAAATACGTTTAAACTTAAAATTAACTGAATAGAAGAAAAAGTTGTCAGCAATTTTAGACTTATTATATTTCAATATACTCACAGGCTATATATTTTATAAACTAAAGTATAATAATCTTCACAAAATAGTTAAAATTATACTAGTAAAAGTTAAAGGACAAAGTACCTTAATGATGGATATCCCATAACTGAAAAATAATTTAAAACACAAATCAATTAACAGAAAGGCAACACAAACAAATTCACAGAAAGGCAACAGAAAACAGTATTTTCTTCTCTAGACTCTACCACATGATTATACCTACCTCAGCAAGCTTGCGGCCAACCAAAGAAAGAAAATACTCCCTTCAACAGATTTTACTGAATTTGTAATTAACCCAGAAATCGAAGACAAATATAATAAAGATAGATAGCATCCTAAATATCACTACAAACTCGATTAAAAAGAAGGTCCATGAAACAGTATCATTCACATGCCTCTTACTTCCGTACCTGATTCAATCAATCCCATCAAACTTGTATGAAACCAAAATGTGCAGAATAAAGTCACTAACTAATATTGAAGGCAAAGAAACGCATTGGCACCAAAAAAAATAAATTATATGAAGTAAAATTGAACACTGACCAACATAATCAGTTTATCCTTCTTGTTAACCTCCAACGCACTCCTAATCTCATCTTTCGCAGCATCTGAAAAGTGCGGCAGAGTAGGAGGCAGGGCATCATGTCCACATCCCATGCCAAGATTCCCAGGAAATGCGAACCGGTCCTCAAGCCAGCGATTTTCGAACGGGTGCCTTGCGGGTAGTTGCATTGAGAGCCTCTCATCAATCGATATGCTCATTTTGCTTGGTCTTGCCATCTCTCTCCTCTCCTCTTCTTCAAGCAATCGCCGATACACATTTTCTAATTCTGCCATGATTATTTCATGCCTGATCCTCTCCTTCTCAATCTCGCGCTGGATTGCATAAAAGTCTCTTGGATTGTGCATGAAATTGGGTTCCCTTGTGTTGTTAACTGAAAGAGAGTGTTTATATCAGGTCAAAATCGAAAGGTATGTCATTTGATTCCAAGTGCGATAGAGTTTAAGGTTCAGAAGTAATTTTTTCCCCTCCCTATACTTCTGTTACACCCCAAAAAATAGATAGTTAAATAAATAAATTCGAAAAAAGAAAAAGAAAAAAGAATGCTGCTTAATCATAATAATTTGATGAAAGGATTAAAAAAAAAAAAAGAGGTTTGCTCCAAACAAAAATGTTAAGGCAGCATTTGGTTCACAATTCATAGAAATGCTGAAAAACCAAAAATATTTGCGACTGCAAACCAAGCTACCCTTTTAGTACCTAACCTTTAGTATCATTTTGTTTCAATGAAAGAGTTGTAAACTATAAATCAAACAGGCTGTAAGTTTCTAAATTTACCTTTTCTCCTTCCAGTCTAAAACCAATTAAAAACAATTTGTGCTAAATCTAACTTAGTAGAGTATCTCCGATTCGAGACAACGCTGCAACAGTATTTACTATTTACTCAACTAATCTTTTTCTTAAAATAATAACTACTTTCATATATTTCAGTCAATTATTTTCATTCTTTTCTTCAGAAAGCACTTTCATATATTTCAGTAAAACACTGTAAACAAAAGCGTGTTTGCAAAAAATAAAACTTGATGAACAATTGAGTAAAAACATTACAGAAGAAGTGAGTAACCAAGCAGAGGATAATGACGAATGAGAGATAGATCTAAGCGGTACTACCTCGCAATGCTTGCCCGTAGAAGTAACTCAAGCTCGGAGAATGAGAGGAGACATACGGCGGCGTTCTGTCGTCAATTGCTCGGAACTTGAACTCCATTGACTGACTATTGATATTGAAGAGAGAGAGAGAGTGAGTGAGTTCGCGTCTGAGAGTTTTGATTGAGTTGGTAAACAATTTGGTAGGGAATGAATGCTTAAGGTCGGGTTAGTTGGATCCGATCTAATTTGTACGGGTTAATAAAATAATGATTTTTCTACTTGATCTGAAATTTATAGGTTGGGTAACGAATTTGATATTAAAATTCGATCTGATTCGATATGATAATATTTTTATTATTTCTCTAAAAAATTTATCATTTTTTAAAAATTTTTAATATTAATTCATTTTTATTATTATTTCTCTAAAAAATTTATCATTTTTTAAAAGTTTTTAATATTAATTCATTTGTTTATTATTTTTGTTGTATTTGAAATTTTATATATATGATAAAATAATTTATATTTCAAAATAATTAATTCATTAATTTTTTTTTACGACCCATCCCAACCCGATCGGGTTTTACTTCTCAAAATTCGGGTTCGGATTTCCCACCCATGTGACCCGACCCGATCAGGTCTCATAAAATTCAAAAAAATCTGACCCGACCCAACTCGTGAACACTCTTATGATTAACTGTCTCGTATGTGCATCTTTGTGGGGTCATGCCCCTAATGTAAAAAGTCAATAATTTATTCTGATCTGTGTTGAGAAAATTATGAGAGCACGAGCCACAGGTCCGGGGTCATACCCCCTAATATAAAAAGTCAATAATTTATTTTGATCTGTACTGAAAAAATTATTAGAATATATGACACATGTCTCGAGAATTAATCGAGGTAAGATGGCTCGTACACTCTAATTACTAAAAAAAAATGCCCTATACGGAGGTTTTTTGTTAATCTATGTGCAGTATGAGATTTTCAAAACAGATATAAATGTGCCACGTTTTGAAATTAGGAAACACCTATGGGAGAAAAATTTATATGGAGAAAAGTCTTATTTGACTGATCAATCAAAATAATTGAGAGACTTGACCCGATCTAGGAGGTAGTATATTATATGCGGATGTATATGTCATCTCTCTCACAGCAAGCGGGTCCTATATAATTGTGGGGCCCGCCTGCTGTGAGAGAAATGACATATACACCCAACACATAATATAATTTTCGCCGATCTAGAGGTGAGAAAATTTGAATAGAAGTGAAAAAAGGCAAAGCAAATCGATTTTATTTTATTAAAAAAATAATTATTTGATTTTTTAACTAAAAAACACTCCAAATTGAATTAGTTCAATTTTTTAACTAAAAAATTGAATCGAATTAATTAAATAATTTGATTTTATTATTTTTTTAAGTCTAATCATATTTTTTTATTTATATTTATTGCATTATTAATTTATTTTATTTTTAATGATGATTAATTTCATGAAATGTTTTTTTTTTTAATTTTTTATTTTGGTTATGTTTTTTTTTCCCAACATTTTAAATTATCTAAATGATGATTGTATCTCATGAAATACTTATGTTGGTGTTGTGATGATTATAAGATTTATAATTACAAAACTTGAATAAATATTAAATTTAATGAATGTTACTGATTTTTCTATTTTTATTGTTATTGTTAAAATAAACTGAAAAAAAATTAAATCTAATCGAATCAATAATTAAAAATAATTATTATTTTAAAAAGAAACTGAACAAATAATTATAATTACATTTTTTTTTTTAATTACACCTAACTAAATCGAATTGTGCCCATTCATAGTATTAGTTTAATTGTATAATTTAATAATAATAAAGGTTAAAATTAATTATATTAATAGATTTCTTATTTTAATATGAGATTATGTTTTTATATTGTAATAAATTTTTTATTTATATTTTATAATTTAATAATTGTAGAGATATTTTAATTTTATAATTTAAAAAAAAATATTAGGTTCTGTTTTTATAATGTAATTACTTATTTTTTTTAGTTTTACAATTTAAAAATAAAATTTAATTTTAGAGATATTTTAATTTTTAAAATTAATAATAAAAACTTAATTGTAAATATTAAGTGCCACATATTAAATTAATAAGTTTCTTATTTTAATATGAGATTATGTTTTTTTTTATTATAATGGGTTTTTTTAATAATAATAAATTACAATATTAATTAATTAAGTATTAAGTTATTTATTCATTTATTAAATTAATAGGTTTATTATTTTAATAGGAGATTATGTTTTTATATTTTAATAGATTTCTTATTTTAATTTTACAATTTAATAATAAAAAATAATTATAGAGATACTTTAATTTTATTTAATAATAAATAGGAGATTTTGTGTTTTTATTGTATATGTTTCTTATTTTAATAATTTATTATTTTAGTTTTATAATTTAAAAATAAAAAGTAATTTTGGAGATATTTTAATTTTATATTTTAATAATAAATTAATTATAGAGATTTGGTGACACATATTAAATTAATAGTTTTTTTATTTTAATAATATATCATGTTTTTATATTATAATATATTTCTTATTTTAATTTTTAATAATAAAAATTAATTTTAGAAATATTTTAATTTTATTCTTTTGTAATTTAATATATTTTTATCGTAAAATTTTTCTTATTTAATAAATTTATTAGTTTAATAGTAATGCACAATCGAATTTAAAAATATTTAATTTATATACACACACGTTTCACATTAAAAGTTAAACCAATTAATTATCAAATAAAAATATCGACGGTCGTCACCTGATCAAATCTCCACTGTTTGCTTTTTGTCATTTACAAATGTATGATTTGGTGATAAATGATTTAGATTCGGTTGTCATGTATTGAGACAATATAGAATTTTACTCGTACACTCAAACTCGGATCGGATGATTTGACGTCGAATTTCCAACTTATTATTTATTTTTTTAAAAAAAATAAAAATTGAGAGACTAACGAAAAATGCTTACTCGCTGCGAAATCTTCTGCGAAATTTTGATCGCGATTTTGCTTCCTCTCGTCGGAGTTTGCCTCAGACATGGTTGCTGCAGTGTTCATCTCTCCCCTCCTTACTCTTTCTACTAAAATTTTTATCTTCTGTTTGGTTCTCGAGAAAACAAAATTTTCTAATCAATTCATGGAACTTGATTTCTCTCATTGTTAATAACTGTCTTGTTTTATTATGTTCCGTTTGTTTACTCTGAAACCTTATAACGGAGTTTTATTTTTAGCAAACAAAACAGTGCCGTTTTACTACTGGCATCTTTCCTTGTAGATTAGACATTGCCAACTTACAACATGTAATTCTAATTCTAATTCTAACCAACACACTGAACATGCAAAATTAATTGAAGTTCAGAAATTTTTTTTTCCTTCTCAATAAAGGCTCGCTCCAACTCCTCATAATTCAATTCATTCATCATCTGCAAGACTGTAACTGTAGTTTTGAGTTTTAAAAAAATGCCGAGTTGCTGTGGAATTTTCTGCGAAATTCTGATCGCGGTTTGGTTTCCTCCTTTGGGAGTTTGCCTTAAACATGGTTGCTGCATTTTGTGCTCTGGCGTTTTGAGTTTGCCGGTTCAAGACAGTTTCAAATTGTTGTGGTTGCCGTTTGGCAGAACAGTAGTTCTCTGTTTGGTTCCCAAGAAAAAAAGTTTTTTTTCTACAACAGAGTATAGCTTCATCTATTTCCGGTCCGAGTGGGTAAAATCCGGTGTTGTCATATGCTTTTACAAATATTATTCTCATGAGTTGAACCCTGGTCTCTCAGATGACAGACAAGACTCAACCCATTAGACCAAACACTTGGAGACATCTAACAGATTTGAATTGATCTCTTGTCACATTTTTGTCGCATTCTTTTTCATGTGAGTTTATCTGTTTTGTTATTCTTTGTTTGGTTGCCGAGAAAAATGTAGAAACTTCTTGAGCTAACTTTTTCCTAAATCATTTTAGCAATCAAACAGAGATTATTTGACAAGTAGTATTTACTTTTGTAGCTATGAAAATGGTGGTATTTTCTCTTGTAACCAGCTTGCCTTAATGGACAATTAAGATTTTAAAAATTCGTAGTTCTTTGATGGTTTACAATTAAACTGGGTGGATCACTTTTTGCAGGTTGAGGTCTGCATCTGTTTGCTGCTGACAATTCTAGGATATGTGCCTGGAATAATCTATGGGCTATATATATATTTTTGGAATCGTTAGAAATCCCGCCGATAAACCAACTCTTCCGGGCTTAAACGAAATAGATAAAATCCCCGACTGTCTCAGGCTCTTACAAGAAACGCACTCTCTAGATTCGAACTCATGATCTCAAGATGAGATCCTGAACCTTACACCACCAAGTCACGTCCCTTGGAAACAATCTATGCTATTTTGTCTATGCGCTATTTTGTTAAACTCTTTTCTTTGTATCAATTTTCAGTCTAACCATCTTACTATTCAACTAATAAATGTTAGTGGTTCCACTTCAGAGTTTGATATTAACTTTGTTGATGACTGAAGCTGGTTTTTTTTTCCTGGATTTGAATTGGTTTTTACACTTATTAGTTGAATAGTTATATGGTTAGAATGTTAAGAAAAAATGCTTGGTTTGAAGGATATGGTTGTGGCATTGAAGAATCTTGATCATACAAATGAAAATTGTGTCTCTCGAACCTTAGAGATAATTTGTTATGCAGGAAATGCTTAAATCAGTTGTGGCTACTAACTAGGTTGTTCCTAGATTTCATTTTGGTTCCATATTGATGAATTCAAAGGCTTCATCAATCAATATCTTCAAATCCAAAATGAAAAACACGAGCAAAATAAAAGTTAAAGCAGTACCTACATCTGCCGCAATAGATGAGCCTGTGCTGTCTGAATCTCCAGTGACATTTTCTGCTGTTTCTTCATTTGCTTCTTTGGCTACCACATCTTCATCTTCAGCTTTCTCAGTAATATTTTCTGTTGATTCTTCACTGGCTTCTTTGGCCACAGCCTCTTTATCTTCAGGCTTCTCACTAACGATTTCAGTTGTTTCTTCATTTGCTTCTTTTGTCTTCTTAGTAGGATCAGATGGTGCCATGATTGTCACGCTGGTGGTGGCGGGGAAAGCTTCATTTGGCTTAGATTCATTATGCCGAGCCAAGTGCTTCTTCCCCATTTTATGACCTTCCGTAACAATGGCAGAGTGAATACCAGCTCGACAATCTTCACACCAGAATTTGAACTTCTTTCTATTGGGTAGTTTTTTCTTCATCTTCTCTGCAGCCAGTATCCCATTTTTCTTCTTCTGAGTTTTTGCATTCAAAGCCATCTTCTTTGGTAGCTCCTCATTTTTGTTCTGTGAATCTTCTGCACCCTCCATTTCATGGACTAAACCAACCACAGTTTTATTGGCTTCAACTGATTCCTCATTTAATTTAGTCTTAATTTCTCGGCCAGCACTATCTCTGCTTTCTGTAAGCTTAATTTGCTTTCCAGATTTTTTTGACAAGGATGAAGTGGAGTTGTTGCACATCCTATAAGCTCCAAGTAGTCCTGCTTCCTTGGCCTTGAGCTCATTTGGCTTAGATTCATTATGCCGAGCCAAGTGCTTCTTCCCCATTTTATGACCTTCCGTAACAATGGCAGAGTGAATACCAGCTCGACAATCTTCACACCAGAATTTGAACTTCTTCCTATTGGGTAGTTTTTTCTTCATCTTCTCTGCAGCCAGTATCCCATTTTTCTTCTTCTGAGTTTTTGCATTCAAAACCATCTTCTTTGGTAGCTCCTCATTTTTGTTCTGTGAATCTTCTGCACCCTCCATTTCATGGACTAAACCAACCACAGTTTTATTGGCTTCAACTGATTCCTCTTTTAATTTAGTCTTAATTTCTCGGCCAGCACTATCTCTGCTTTCTGTAAGTTTAATTTGCTTTCCAGATTTTTTTGACAAGGATGAAGTGGAGTTGTTGCACATCCTATAAGCTCCAAGTAGTCCTGCTTCCTTGGCCTTGAGCTCATTTGGCTTAGATTCATTATGCCGAGCCAAGTGCTTCTTCCCCATTTTATGACCTTCCATAACAATGGCTGAGTGAGTACCAACTCGACAATCTTCACACCAGAATTCGAACTTCTTCCTATTGGGTAGTTTTTTCTTCATCTTCTCTGCAGCCAGTATCCCATTTTTCTTCTTCTGAATTTTTACACTCAGAACCATCTTCTTTGGTAGCTCCTCATTTTTGTTCTGTGAATCTTCTGTACCCTCCATTTCCTGGTCTAAACCAACCACAGTTTTATTGGCTTCAACTGATTCCTCTTCTAATTTAGTCTTAATTTCTCGGCCAGCACTATCTCTGCTTTCTGTAAGCTTAATTTGATTTCCAGATTTTTTTGACAAGGATGAAGTGGAGTTGTTGCACATCCTCTGACCTCCAAGTAGTCCAGCTCCCTTGGCCTTGTGCTTGTTACCTTGAAGATGCTCATTTAAACCTCTCTCGCTAGTAGCACTGGCCTGACAGAGGGCACAACTCCACTCCTTGGGTTTCTTTGAACTCATCAAAGGGAGCTCTCCAGAACCTGCAGGTGGTGTAGTAGCTTTCTGCTTTGCTCCACAAAGATTGGGATCAGGCTTAGCCTGCAAAAGAGACTCAAACACAGAACATAACCATGATGTCATGTATTAAACACCACATCAATGGTGAAAACAGTAAAATGTCCCCTGTGAGCCCTGTCGTCTGCTAATGTAAATAACATATGAACATAATTTATATACAAGTAAATAATGATTTGCATTGATTTTATTTTAAATAAGAATCCATTGGAGTGCTTAAAATCATATTAAGACTGTTTTTGGTATTATGATCTGATTAGAGGTGAGATGATAAAACTATGTTTTGACCAAAACACAATTTTTAAGTGTGGTTAAAAACAAAAAAAATATGTGATTATTAATCGTGATTTCTTTTAAAAATTGTGTTTTATAAAAGCTGATATTTTAAACTTTTACTCACCATCAAAGTATTAAAAAGCCAGCCACAATTATGTTATTAACATAAAAGAAGATTACATAACACCATTTATGAACCACAGTTTGTTCGTAACACCAAACAAAGCATAAAAGTACTTTCTCAAGGACAAAATTATTTGAAATCTCGGAATAATAGATTCGAAAAAGTGCTAGCTAGGTAGCACTTTCAAACTGACCCTAAGTTAAGTCTCCAAAAAGGGAGGAATGTAGCAGCATTGTTGAATATTTACAACCACCAAAATCCTGATCAATTAACAACACTACTGTAAGGAACCTAGGACACCACTTATCTCCACATTGGTATGATATTGTCCACTTTGGGCCTAAGCCCTCATGGATTTGCTCTTGGGCTATACCCAAAAGGCCTCATACCAATGGAGATACATGTCCATCCTTATATGCCCATGATCTTCCCAATTTCTAACCAATGTGGGACTTTGGGACTTTGTTTGCACACCCAACAACTACCAACACTGAACTAGGAATGTTTGAACAGGATTGTGCAATGCTTTCATAATTAGCCGGACTAGAAGAGATGATATTAACATTTATGAGAATAAATCATTTGAGAAAGCACCTATAATTTAAAGGAGCCTCCATCTCAACACACATACTCAAACACAAGCAATGAGATTTCAATATGAAAGTTCTCCTAAAAAAAAAAAAAAATCTGTATGAGTAAATGCAATGTTTGGTACTAAACAAATTTATCCTCTTGGACCCTTGGCTTGCCACAAGCTCACCTTTGCTCTTTGCACTGCGCTTTCATTTTTGATAAAACAATGATTCCAGGTTGTGGGGGATCACATGTCCTCACCGCCCAAATTTAAGAAACAAATATATTGGCATTCGCACACATGGTCAAGAGTTACACAATCCTCACATAGACTTGTGTTGACCAACCAAAATGAACTGGTGAACTTTGACCAATGAAGATAACCAAATGCTAACATGTTTGGGACTAAATCAAGAAGTGAGTCCAAATGTACTCCCCAACAATATAGCAGATTTGAAGACTCTTTTTTATTATATCATTTTTCAATTACACATCTCTCTATTTACTTAGTAACCAAACACCAAGAGTGCAGCATACACACAAATAAACTTTATTACAAACAAAATTCATTTATATATGCAACAATGCAATAACAAGTGAAGCTCACTTTCTTTGTGTTCAACTCTTGAAAGTGTTCTTAAACTTGTTATTGCACTTCAACCAAGCCATAAAGTACCAAGGACATGGGAACGTCTAAGCAATGACCTCATAATAACATGCAAATCCAGGTAAGGTAAATAGCTAATTTGAATTTGTTCAATGTGCAAAATAAGTGCAGGATAAAGCCATTGAAATGTCATCACTAAGTATTTCAACTAAAGAGGATTAAGAAACCAACATGCAACAGGCTCACCTATTTATTTTTCAATTTTAAGAAATCCAAAATCTCAAATTACTGTTTTAATCTCCATTGCATTCATTGGTGATCATTGTCACTACATTCTTCAGGAAATTTTCCATCACCAGAAAATCTCTGATATGCCAAAACAAGACTCACCAAGTTTCATAAGTATCAAAACAAAAATGAGCAGAGGTCCACAGGTGCAGGGACGTCGAGAAAGACTTAGAATGTATCAGAAAAATAATAAGGAATACAATCTTTTTCTCTATACCGGTACTACTTAAACCTACTATTGGTTAGACTTCCAATCAAAGCATGCTTTCATTGTACATGGTGTGATTGGATCACACTTCCTTTGTACATCGACAAGACATGTATAAAAGTCTGCTGTTCATACATAGGTAGACATCCCCATGTAAACTTCACATCAAAAATCAACATCTAAGGGCTCAACAAAGCCATCAATCACAGGTTATTTTCTGCCAAGATTACAGTAATGTCACAATTACAAATTGTTGTAACGAACATTAGTATCTACAGTAATCAAGAGAGAAAAATCTCCTTAATCAATTGCAATGATGTCCCCTTAGACATAATTTTTTATGCACAACCCACAAGTAGAAGGTTACCTCTTGCTGGTGTAGCAAACCTGGATACATGTACCTTGTCATAACAGAAAAACTCAAAGACAAGATACCGAGAGCAGATCCACAGCCAAAATACGTTTAAACTTAAAATTAACTGAATAGAAGAAAAAGTTGTCAGCAATTTTAGACTTATTATATTACAATATACTCACAGGCTATATATTTAAAAAATTAAAGTATAATAATCTTCACAAAATAGTTAAAAGTTATACTAGTAAAAGTTAAAAGACAAAGTACCTTAATGATGGATATCCCATAACTGAAAAATACTTTAAAACACAAACAAATTCACAGAAAGGCAACAGAAAACAGTCTTTTCTTCTCTAGACTCTACCACATGATCATACCTAACTCAGCAACCTTGCAGCCAACCAAAGAAAGAAAATACCCCCTTCAACAGATTTTACTAAATTTGTAATAAACCCAGAAATCGAGGACAAATAATATAAAGATAGATAGCATCCTAAATATCACTACAAACTCGATTAAAAAGAAGGTCCATGAAACAGTATCATTCACATGCCTCTTACTTCCGTACCTGATTCAATCAATCCCATCAAACTTGTATGAAACCAAAATGCGCAGAATAAAGTCACTAACCAATATTGAAGGCAAAGAAACGCATTGGCACCAAAAAAAATAAATTATATGAAGAAGTAAAATTGAACACTGACCAACATAATCAGTTTATCCTTCTTGTTAACCTCCAATGCACTCCTAATCTCATCTTTCGCAGCATCTGAAAAGTGCGGCAGAGTAGGAGGCAGGGCATCATGTCCACATCCCATGCCAAGATTCCCAGGAAATGCGAACCGGTCCTCAAGCCAGCGATTTTCGAACGGGTGCCTTGTGGGTAGTTGCATTGAGAGCCTCTCATCAATCGATATGCTCATTTTGCTTGGTCTTGCCAGCTCTCTCCTCTCCTCTTCTTCAAGCAATCGCCGATGCACATTTTCTAATTCTGCCATGACTATTTCATGCCTGATTCTCTCCTTCTCAATCTCGCGCTGGATTGCATAAAAGTCTCTTGGATTGTGCATGAAATTGGGGTCCCTTGTGTTGTTAACTGAAAGAGAGTGTTTATAGCAGGTCAAAATCGAAAGATATGTCATTTGATTCCAAGTGCGATAGAGTTTAAGCAAAATCTAACAGAGTAGAGTATCTTCGAATCGGAGCAAGCGAGACAAAGCTGCAACAGTATTTACTATTTACTCAACTAATCTTTTTCTTAAAACAATAAGTACTTCCATATATTTCAGTCAATTATTTTCATTCTTTTTCTTCAGAAAGAACTTTCATATATTTCAGTGAAACACTGTAAACAAAAGCGTGTTTGCAAGAAATAAAATAAAATAAAATAAAACTTGATGAACAATTGAGTAACAACATTACAGAAGAAGTGAGTAACCAAGCAGAGGATAATGACGAATGAGAGATAGATCTAAGCGGTAATACCTCGCAATGATTGCCCGTAGAAGTAACTCAAGCTCGGAGAATGAGAGGAGACATACGGCGGCGTTCTGTCGTCAATTGCTCGGAACTTGAACTCCATTGACTGACTGTTAATATTAGAGAGAGAGAGAGAGAGAGAGTGAGTTGGTGTCGGTGGACAATTCGGTAGGGAATTGAATGATTAAGTGCCTCGTATATGAGGCAAAAAATAGTAATTTATCTCGATTTGTGCTCGATAAATTTCTGATGACATAAAATACATATCTTTAATTAATCGAGATGTACGTAAATTAATTTGGATATCCTAATTACTCAACAAACAAAAAAAATGTTTCGTATGGCGTGAGTGTCTAAAGGTTTTTGTTATCCCAATTAATATGGTTTAGTGGTATAAGGCTCAAGATTTTATCTTGAGATTTTGGGTTCGAATCTCAAGATGACGTTTCTTGTAAGAACCTTGGGACAATCGATGATTTTACATGTTTCGCTTAAGTCCGGAAGAGATATTTTGACGGTGAAATTTTCAACGATTAAAAAAAAAAAGTATAGAGGTTTTTGTTAATCTATACCGTCATACTGGTTTAGAGATTTTCAAAACAAATAGAAATGTGTCACGTTTTGAAATTAGGAAACACATCTTTTTAATTGGTCGGAGAAAAATTTATATAAGGATAAATTTATATAAATTTTATAGGACCGTTCAATCTATATATATCAAAATAATTGGTACACGTGACAATCCTTGATATAGGACCGTCCCATATAAAATCTTCTTCCCCCATGTAGGGGTGGAAAATTTTTTAACATAAGTGAAAAAAGCAAAGTGTTTATATAATTTTTTCTCCGACCAATTAAAAAATGTGCTTCCTAATTTCAAAACGTGACACATTTCTATTTGTTTTGAAAATCTCTAAACCAGTATGATTGTATAGATTAACAAAAACCTCTATAACTTTTTTTTAATCGTTGGAAATTTCACCGTCAAAATATCTCTTCCACACTTAAGCGGAACATGTAAAATCATCGATTGAAGCAAAGTGGAAAAAATTTCAACCAGGCTACTGGAAGCTCAATACCGATGGAGGTTGTAATAAGGAAGGGTTTGGGGCTGCTGGCGGGGTCGTGAGAGATTCTAGTGGCTCATGGATTAGGGGTTTCTCTATTAAGTTAAGGCATGGTTCTGTTCTACAAGCTGAGTTATGGAGGCTACTACACGGACTCCGAATGTGCCTTGAGATGAGATGCAACTCCCTCATTGTGGAAATGGATTCAAAAGAATGTGTTCACCTGATAAATAATCAGATTCTGCAGACACACCCTATGTTCAGTTTAGTTAACTCATGTAAGGATCTTATTGCAGAGGATTATGAGTGCTCAGTGACTCACATCTATAGATAAGCCAATGTTATTGCAGATTGCTTTGTCCACCTTGGTTATCTTGGGAGTTGTGAAATGACATGGTTTGATCAGCCACCAACACAAGTTCAGAACGAACTACTTCGTGAATCCTCTTTTTAATTTCTGTTGTTCTGGACTGTTTTAACAGCCTTTTCTGTACCCAAAAAAAAAAAGCAAAGTGAACTGTTTTTTTTTTTTTTTGGATTTTTTAACTAAAAAACATTTCAAATTGAATTATTTCAATACTTTAACTAAAAAATTGAATCAAATTAATTAAATAATTTGATTTTATTAATTTTTTTTAAGTCTAATCATTTTTTTTTGTTATTTTATATTTATTGCATTATTAATTTGTTTTGTTTTTAATTATGATTAATTTCATGACTTTTTTTTATTTATTTTGGTTATGTTTCTTTTTTTTTTTCCCCAACATTTTAAACTATCTAAATGATGAATGTATCTCATGAAATACTTATATTGGTGTAGTTGTGATGATTATAAGAATTATAATTACAAAACTTGAATAAATATTAAATTTAATGAATGTTACTAATTTGTTATTGTTAAAAGAAACTGAAAATATCGAATTGAATCAAATCGATAATTAAAAATAATTATTATTTTAAAAAGAAACTGAACAAATAATTATAATAATAATAAGTTTAAAATTAATTAATTAATTATATTATATTAATATGTTTCTTTTATAATAGATTTTTTTAATAATTTAATAATTGTAGATATATTTTAATTTTGGAATTGAATAATAAATAATAGGTTCTGTTTTTATATTGTAATTACTTATTTTCCTTAATTTTACAATTTAAAGATAAAAATTAATTTTAGAAATACTTCAATTTTATAATTTAATACTAAAAATTAATTCTAAAGATGATGTGCCACATATTAAATTAATAAATTTCTTATTTTAATATGAGGTTATGTTTTTGGGGTTGGTGCTTAAAACGTCAATTCCCGGTTGTATTTCTTTGAGAATACTTCTGTAAAACGTTATTATTATGAATAATATAAGCAATTTATGTAATATAATATATATTTTAATATGGTAAAGACGTAATGACCTTAGAATGACTAGTCATGATGCTGTTGCAAAAGCGTCGCAACTGACATTGAGTTGTATCATGACGTTGTCATTCTCAGACTGTTCCTGGTCAAGGTTTACACTACTTGGTCAGTATAGTAAACCCGTTAAGACCGGTACATGTCGTATACTGGAATATATGATTACAATGGTTTCTCAATAAACCATGAGTCTTGGGGACTCGTATAGACGTATAGGTGTTTATAGCGGATAAACACTGAACGACTCACCGAAGATTCTTAATGGATGATATACCAACGTCAATAAGAATCTTCTCGGATTGAGTAGCACTTGTGATTCTTCGACTTGAGATACCACTGTGGGCGCATGAGACATCTTCCACACTTAGATGACAGTCACGTCACCGATCTATTTAGATCAGACCTCCGTCTGTTCGTTGGGTGTGGATAGATCCTCAGGGTGTCCTGTGTGTATCGAGATATGATCCGTCAGTTCTGTGTACAGATCATAGGTATTCCATATGATTAGCAATCAGATAAAAACCATGGGCCCGTGGTACACTTAAGAAGTGAGTTCTAAGTGTTCTTTTTAGAGATTGCTAATAGAGACGTCGACGAGATAATCCCTATAGAGATTTGACGTTTACATCTATATATCTGGTATATATCCGGATACCTGTGACGGAGGAATTATACATTTGCCATGACCTCGACCTGTATGATTCAACGAGTTTATCTGTGGTCGTCATAATTTACGGGTGGATAAATTATGGACACGAAATTGGATTTCGTGACAGATATGTCTGAATCTAGAGAGTCTTATTAATGAAATATACTCGTAAAGCACTATGTCAACATTTATAAATAATATTGATTATTTGTAAAGTCGTTTAAAGGTTAAAAACAAAATACATGTGTAGGGACCCGATAGTCATTTCCTTAATTTTTGTGTATTTACATTTAATGTTTGATTAATTCAAATACACATTAATTAATTGTCAAATTGAGATATTTGACTAATATCATAAATATATATGTATTTCATATTTATTGTAAATATAATACATATATTTGATATATTTGTATTTAATTAATTAATTAATTAATTGTTAAATGATTAAATTAATTAAAGTCTAAATATTTTAAAGTTATGATATTTACTTTTATGACTTAGTTGCAATTGTTGACTTGTTTGAATTAGTCATTAAAGTGTAATGATCATTTAATCAAGTTGGCAAGTCGCATTTTAATTGAAATGAAAAACAAAATATCTAGATATTTCATATACCAAATTTCGGCCAAGGCTAAAAAGTGTGTAAGTATATATTGTTTTGTTTTCATTTAGGGTTTCATTAAGTCACACACTCACCTAAAAACTCCATTGAAAGAAAGCAAAAGAACCTTGAGAAAAAGAAGAAGAAAATCATAGAAAGCTTGGATTTAAGTAAGTTTTTCCAACTAGTCATTAGAGAGAAATATTCCTCTCGTTAATGGCTTCATCTTGTGATGTTCTCATGTTTTTTTATTCTTTATTCTTTGTGTTTTTATTTGATGGAAGTTTGAGAATATGGATATGCATGTATTAAGTTCAAAGAATGCTTCTAATATGTTAATAAGCATTCTTTTGAAAGTTTGAGAAACTTGTTGCTAATCTAGAGTTGTTGACCCACTCTTAAATGACCTAGATTTGTTCTATAGTTGTTTCATTGTGGTGAGGCTTGATTGGAATTGAAGAAACATGATTGAAGTATTGGATTTTACTAATTTGGTCTAATTTGTCCAATTTGATGAAATTGAAAAATTAGGGTTTAAGACCACTTCCAAATTTGGGGCTTTTCATTTATATGGTGTATTTGGATGTGTATATGATACATGTAAGATATTGGGTTGATTGGATTTTGTCTTAATGTGTTTTGAACATTGGAAGTGCAAAATACACATTAATCCACTTCTATAAGGCTCTCGGCCTTGGTGTGAATTTTTGGGTTTTTTGTTGGTAATTGTATTTTGACATTTGGGACATGTTAAATTCATCTTAGAAATGATTTAGAATCATTCAAAATTATTTTGAACAATTTAGGACTAAAATGAACAAAATGCAAAGTTTAGGGGTAATTTGGTAATTACACAAAAATATGATTTGTTGTGTAATATTTCATAATTTGATTATTGGGTAATTAAATAAATAAGTTTATTTAATTAATCCGAGAAAAAGTTTTGAAATCGGAAAATTTTGATTTTCCACTGTTCCGCTGCGTTACCGGATTTCCGCCTTAAAACCCATTCAATGTTTCTATTTTATAAGGAGGTTTTTTTAATAATAATAAATTACGATATTAATTAATTAAGTATTAAGTTATTTATTTATTTATGTTAGATTTATTATTTTAATAAGAGATTATATTTTTATATTCTAATAGATTTCTTATTTTAATTTTATAATTTAATAATAAAAAATAATTTTAGAGATACTTTAATTTTATAATTTAATAATAAATATGAGATTTTTTATTTTTTTTGTATAGGTTTCATATTTTAATAATTTATTATTTTATTTTTACAATTAAAAAAATTGGAGATATTTTAATTTTATATTTTAATAATAAAAAATTAATTGTAGAGATTAGATGACACTTATTAAATTAATAGGTTTCTTCTTTTAATAATAGATCATGTTTTTTATTATAATATATTTCTTATTTTAATTTTTAATAATAAAAATTAATTTTATAGATATTTTAATTTTATTCTTTTGTAATTTAATATATTTTTATCGTAAAATTTTTATTATTTAATAAATTTATTAATTTAATAGTGATGCACAAGAAAATTTAAAAATATTTAACTTATATATACACACACGTCTACGGTCCCACATTAAAAGTTAGACCAATTAACTATCAAATAAAAATATCGACGGAGGTCACCAGATCAAATCTCCACTGTTTGCTTTTCGTCATCTAAAATTGATGAAATTACCTACAAGCGCATAACAAACACAATCTCTATACCTAAGGGGTGTATTGGGTAATGGCCTAAATATGCGGAAATAAAAATTCTTGTTGATTTCACGCTACTAAGTTAATAACTTTACCAATTAAGCTTATGTCAATTTTCTCAATCACAATATATCGCCTAATTGCAAGTTTCTAATTAATATGCAAATACAAAAATAAACTTGTGATAATTAAAAGTTAAGAGATAGATAAATTGACATCGACGATTTATATTGGTTCGGCCAACTTTTTGCTTACGTCCAGTCCCTAAGCCACGCTTGAACATTTCCACTAAGTTGAATCCACAACTTACACCGAGTTTTTCGTGGCTCACTGCCTCATTCGCAACCAAGAGTTGTGTTCTCTAGGTTCACTCCAAATCTTTACATAAGAGTTTTCCAATTACTCACCATTAAACTCTTACAATGAGTTTTGTTCCTACGTTTACTCACAACCTTTTACAACAATCATCATTTTGAGTGTATCCACTCACAAAGGGATTTATCAACCACAAGTGTATGGATATGAAGATTTTACAATTCACTCGGGCAATAACAAAAGATAAAAAGATTCAAAATATAAGTTAATAACCCAAGTGTTATAAGCCCACTACAAATTATATGAAAGTGTAGTGTGTAAGCTTGAGTATGAGAGTGTATGATAATGAAGATTTTGGAAAACTCCATGTTTTTGCTTTAGAAGAAATTATATGAAGGTTCAAGCCATGTGCAAAAACGAAATAGGGACCCAATTTTATAAAGAAAATGAAAGCAGACTCTTATGTTTGCGCTGAGGCCAGTATGCCGATCTGCCATTTCAACGGTTATAAAATATTACCATTTGATCTCGATAAGCGCAAACAAGACTTGATTACTGACCGATATGGAGACTGTTATGGATCATGCCGGTTTCCGAGAGAATGTAAAAAATGAAGGATGACCGGTATGAATGTCGGTATGCTCTAAACCGGTTCCAATAACTGCAAACTCCACAATGACTGGTATGGGTGACCAGTATAGAGTAGTCCGGTTCCAGAGGCGATGTAAAACTGTTCAGAACAGAGCAGGGTCACCAGTATGTCGGTGTGGGGGACCGGTATGCCGGCCTTAGTGCCAAAAATGAGAATTTGAAGATTTAAAAACATTTTGCTCATAAGTTTGATGCATCTAAATGAATATGCATATGTCAAGCTTAGAGACTTAAATTAACAATTCACTTATAAAGAGGGCCCTAAGCTAATGCCATATAAGATTTTCTTCAATAGGTGCCAGTCTTCACATCCATTTGCTCTTCATCACCAATGTGCTTCGACATCTTTTTATATTGTCCTCTGATGCGCGTTGAAGTCTTCTAGTGTTGCATCATGAAAATTCATCTTGCGAATATGTCGCTGACAATTGAGAGACCCCTAAGAGGTATGATTTGGTGGCAAATAACTTCAAATTTGGTTGTGAGGTCTTGAGTTCGAATTTAGTAGTGCATTTCTCGTAAGAGCCTGAGATAGTCGATAGTTTTATCTATTACGCTTACTGTTTACGGCGGTAAAATTGAGAGACTAACGAAAAATGCGAAATTCTGATCGCGATTCTGCTTCCTCCCGTCGGAGTTTGCCTCAGACATGGTTGCTACATTGTACATCTCTCCCCTTCTTACTCTTTATACTAAAATTTTTATCTTCTGTTTGGTTCTCGAGAAAACAAAATTTTCCAATCAATTCATGGAACTTGATTTCTCTCATTGTTTAATAATTGTCTTGTTTCATTAAGTTCTGTTTGTTTACTCTGAAACCTTATAACGGAGTTTTATTTTTAGCATCCAAAACAGTGCCGTTTTATTACTGGCATCTTTCCTTGTAGATTAGACATTGCCAACTTTCAGCATCTAATACTAATTGTAACCAACACACTGAACATGCAAAATTAATTAAAGTTCAGATTTTTTTTTTTTTTTTTTTTTTAATTCTCAATAAAGGCTCGCTCCAACTCCTCATAATTCAATTTATTCATCATCTGCAAGACTGTAACTATAGCTTTGAGTTTTAAAAAAATGCCGAGTTGCTGTGGAATTTTCTGCGAAATTCTGGTTGCGGTTTTGTTTCCTCCTTTGGGAGTTTGCCTTAAACATGGTTGCTGCACTGTATGCACTTTCTCTGTCCCTCTCTTTTTGGTTGTCTTATTTTCTGTTTGGTTCCCAAGAAAAAAAATTAAGTTTTTTTCTAATACAGCATTACAGCACTATAGCTTGATCTATTTAGATTTTTTTTTTCCCGGTCTGAGTGAGTAAAATCCGGTACTGGCACTTGTTCTTACAAATATTTGTTGTGATAAAACACACACAATATAGGTGAATTGAGAGAAAACTCTTCTTTATTTCTAATTAAACAAATAATTACAAAACTTACAAATCTAAGCTTTACAAAAAAACTCTCAAACACTTTACTCTCTATTATACACTCACTTATGAGTTCTGGGATGATGATAACTGAGCTCTTAGGCTCCTTTTATAATACTCAAACCGCGTACTACATTAACACGCGGTTTGGCAAGCTGTCACCAAGCTTGCACCTCACATCAAGCTTTCGGTGCTTGATTTTGCATGATTCTGCATGCTGTGTGCTGAGCTGGTTTCAACAATATTGTTCCTATAAGTTGAACCATGATCTCCCAAATGACGGACCAATACTCAACCCATTGGACCAAACACTTGAGTACATCTAACAGTATCAAATTCATAGTTCTTTTGATGGTTTACAATTAAACTGGGTGGATCACTTTTTGCAGGTTGAGGTCTGCATTTGTATGCTGCTGACAATTCTAGGATATGTGCCTGGAATAATCTATGCGCTATATGCTATTGTGTTTGTGGATCACGACGAGTACTTTGATGAGTACAGGCGTCCCTTATATGCACCACGACCATGATACCTTTGAAGTCATGGTGTTAAAACTCTTTCCTTTGTATCAATTTTCATTCTAACCATATTACTATTTGTTACAACAATTTGCATAAAAAAAAAAAAAAAATGTTACCCATTACAAAAATTATACCATTTAGCGTCGAAATGAATCGACGCCAAAAGTCATAGTTTCGACGCAAAATATATTAGCGTCGAAAAAATTAGACGCAAAAAGTGGACGCCGAAATGTCGACGAGAATAACTTTTAGCGTCGAAATAAATAAATGCGACGCTAAAAACTATATTTTGCGTCCAATTTATTGTGACGTCAAACTAAATTTTCTGACGCTATAGGTTATATTTGGCGACGAAATAATTCGACGCTATAGTATATTAAAAAAATAATATCTGTATACTTACAGCAGCGATTTTTTTGTAACTATTAGCGTCGAAATTTTCGACGCCAAAAGTCAAACTTTTAGCGTCGACTATTTCGACAAAAATAGTTAAAAAATTTATTTTTTAAAAAAATTATTAATTTACTTCTTTTTGGTCTAAAATAATTAATTTAATTGAAAAAAATTTCTAATTAATAACAGAATTACGAAATATTATAATAATTATTATATTGAAATTGTTTTTAGAAAAAAAACATATTATATTAAAATTATTTGTTCAAAATGCTTATACAAAACCAAATATAAAATTTATTGCTGCTGTGATGGGGGGACGCTCGAGCCCGATGCACCATGACTGATTGAGGCCTCCAACATTTGAAGGAAATTGAGCATTTGCTGTTCTAACTGCTCCATCTTCTTCTCGTGGTCCAGCTTGACCTGTTGTAGCTCGTCCTTAGTCTGCTTCAGCTCGTCTCGGGTGGTGGCTAACTCATCTCGAAGAGAGGCATTTTCCGAATTAACAGTATTGCGTCCAAATGACATCGACTTCTTACGAGTGTCAAGGCCAACGTTGTAAGCTGTCTGATTCTTGAAAACCAATTGCGACAAATGCTCATCTGGTATCGGGTCGGATCCTGTCTCCTGAGTTTGATGTTGGAGTTCCATCATTTCATTCTGTTTCAAAAAATAAGTTAATATTAGAATTTGAGAAAAAAATTAACATATATAATATTAATTAATTTATTTTAAAAACTGAAACTTACATAGCAGCGTTCGGCTTCTTCATTTATCCATTTGTTTCTGTCATTGTAATGCGTCACACGGAAAAAATCTGGAAATGATTGCACCTCACCTGTGCTACTCTGTTATAAACAGAAAATAAATTCAATATTATTCCACATTAGTAAAAACAATGAACTGTTAAATTTTACGTTAGGATATATTTACCTCCGAATGTTCGGCACGATGTTGGATAAATGGCTTCGAACCTCCACGGTGGTTAAAATGCAAGTGACTTCGATTTTCCGCATTTGCGTGACATTTATCCTGCATTTACCAACAATGTAAGTACCGAAAACAAAACAATTATAAATTTCCGTTTATTTCAAAATTTACCTCGTGTTTTTTGCTAGACCAAAGCCCACATAAGAATATCCAGTCTTGCTCCTCTATAAAATCAGGCTTGTGTTGTGGAGCATCTGAAGGTCCATGTTCTTCGAATATTGGTTTCAGGACTTTTGTCCTATTATCTTTATAACTTTTCCCCATGTGGTAGTCAATACATTGTTGGACATTCACTTTGGTCAGATCGAAGTCGAACCACTCCTACATGAATAGCAACCGAGTAAAAATAAGTATAAAATAAAAATGTTAACTAACAAACAATATTGAAAACTTAATACCGTACGGAAACTCACAAGTAGCGAAGAGAATAGCTGGTTGATTTTCGTCTCCCACGGTATATTTCTCCAAGAAACGTAGTTTTGGGGAGCTTTAAATCGAGATGTAGCTCATATGGCTGTAGTAAACGTTGAATTATGTTGTCCGACTTGACTGTGTCCATCATCTGATATCTCAATCCAGATACGGCCGTGAGCCTTAACGTACTTAGCCAACCCCAGGCCACGGGTGCGTCCTCGACCCTTCGCTGTACTGGACTCACATGTGCTAGCAGAGACTCCACCGGAGCCAGTTGTCCTTGCTGATGTAGATGGAGTCGCATTAGCCCGTCTGCGATTGCCCGGTGCCATCTGCAAAAACACACAAACAAAGAGCGAAACCAAAAAACAATAGTCAGCTAGAATAACAAAGCAAAAATGAGAAGGAACGAAGTATCAGAGTGCCAACAGCTAGAAACACCATTCCCACTCTCAAACCATTCACGAAACACGCACAGCAGCCCCCCTCCAAATTTGCCCTCACCTTCACCCATAGCCCTCACATAGCAACCCCCTCCAACTCATCCACATACCCCCCCCCCCACTCTAATTTTCTCACGGTACCATCATCACAAACAACCCTCATTCTCGCTGCCCACTCACGCCCCAAAATGAAGAGAATGGGAGAAAAAACAGAGGGAGAGAAGGGTTGGTGGCATTCTACATTTTAATCTATATTTAGCGTCGCAAGATTTAATTCGACGCTAATAGTTATTTTTTTTAGCGTCGAAATAGGTTATTCGACGCTAAATGTCCGATTTTTAGCGTCGAATTAAATTTAGACGCTAAAGATTAAAGGATTGTCGGTGGAATCTTCATAAATCTTTAGCGACGCTACTTAGTCGACACTAAATTTCTAGTTTTTGGCGTCGACTTATATTTTTGACGCTAAAAGTATAACATTTAGCGCCAAAAAATATTGGAATAGTAAAATAATTTAGCGTCAAATAAGTTTCGACGCTATAAGAGTACTTTTAGCGTCGATAACTGGTTTCGACGAAAAAAGTTGAATATTTGGCGTCGAAAATTACTTTCGTCGCTAAAATATTGATATTTGGCGTCGAATATTAATTACGACGTTAAAATTGATTTTTAGCATCAAAAGTTATTTCGACGCTAAATTATTGGACGCTAAAAGCCATAATTCTTGTAGTTATAGTTCACCAGGAATATAAAAATCGAAGTAGGCTTGAGTCGCGGACTAGGTCGCTCTCTTTAAGACCTTTCGCGGCTCTGCCCGGAATTTGTGCTAGCAGTATTTCAGCCCCGCCGTCTCCAGGATAAAACAAGCCCAGATTAACACTGTCTCAATCGATTTTGCACATACTCACACCCAAAAAATTATTAGAATGTTAAGAAAAATTGTTTGGTTTGAAGGATATGGTTGTGGCATTGAAGAATCTTGATCATACAAATGAAAATTGTGAATCTCTCGAACCTTAGAGATGATTTGTTATGCAGGAAATGCTTAAATCAGTTGTGGCTACTAACTAGGTTGTTCCTAGATTTCATTTTGGTTAGCATCATGTGACTTCTTAAGTTGGATCTTCTTCTACTTCTAGTACCTTCTCCCAAAGCATGCATTTCCTGCAATTTGTTAACATAGTTACTAGCAGTAGAAATAGGTCTATGACGATGTTGAATAAGAGTATTATGTTATGATTCTCCGATCACTCTAGAAAGTGTTTCGAGGAAAAACCGAATTACTTCTATTATTACAAGAATAGATTACAAGTATTACAAAACTTGAATTACAAAAAATCTCACACTTTCTCTCTATACAACACTCTCTTTGGGATGAATTTGAGCTCACTGCAAAGCTCTGATTTTATAGCCAAATCTTGCACACAATTGTCAACACTTCTACACTAACCCACCATCTACTCCCTGATTTCATGGAGAATGCAATCTTTCCACCAAAAGTTGCCTTGGCACCTTCTTATCTATGCTTGACAGCAACTAATAAGAATTAGATGGTGCAGGTGAAGCTTCTAGGCATGACATACAGCTGGACATTACATATTATTCATGGAAGGAGGTGCCATTGAATGAAGGAAATGTCATCGGGACATCAAGAATATCTAGTAAGTTCTGATCAAAGGTCCCCAGGGGAGTGGCTTGGTGGTGTGGGTTCAGGATCTGACTTTCAGGTCTTGAATTCGAATCTAGGGTGTGAGTTTCTTGTAAGAATATGAAATAGTCAGGGGTTTTATATGCTCCGCTTAAGCCTAGAAGAAGTGATTTAGCGGCGGAATTTACAACGATTCTCAAAAAAAAAAAAAAAATAAAACCGATCAAAGAACAGTGGAATGCTAATAGGAAGACCACCGCATGCCGTCGAGGTCAAGAAATGGTATGTTGAAGCTGCATCTGCTAACACAAGCACACTGCTTAAAGCCTCTTCTAAGCCCATATCATCTATATTTAATTTTACAAATTAAAAAAATTGGTATGTCTTGAACTCTTGACCTCAAGATTGAAGGTGTGTCATCTTTTGTTATATTTAAAAAATTATGACTATTTTATGAAAAAACCATCATAAATATTAATAGTAAAAAGATGACGATTTTTATAAACATCGTCATCTTTTGTTATATTTAAAAAATTATGATGATTTTATGGAAAAATCATCATAATTACTAAAAGTAAAAAGATGACAGTTTTTATAATAACCTTTATCTTTTGTTATATTTAAAAAATTATGACGGTTTTATTGAAAAACCCATCATAAATATTCAAACAAAAGATGACAGTTATTATAAAAACCGTCATATTTTATTTTTAACAATTATTTTTATTAAAACCGTTATAAATTCCGCCTCATTAAAAATAAGTTTTGTAGTAGTGTTTTATGTATAATATTTTAGACATTATTTATCATGTAAGTTTTATTTATACTTTTTAGAGTTATAACTCTTTTTATTTTCTCTAAGAGTTCTAACTACCAAAATGTTATTGATATTTTTTAAGTAGCTTGAATGTAACTAAATCTCAATTATCACACTTTAGCACAAAGATAAGCGAAAGTTTTAAAAAGTCAAAATATTTTTTAAATTATTATTTTTCCACCCTTAATTTAAAAATTGGATTGCTTTCCACCTCCACGTTACCGACATTAAGATTTGGCTGATGTCATAAGGGTAGTTTAACCTTTTTATAATACACAAACAATGACTTATAAAGATTTTTTTTAAAAAATCGTTAGAAATTCCATCGTCAAATAAATATTTCCGAATTTAAACGGAGCAGATTAAATCTCTGATTGTCTCATACTTTTACAAGAAACACATTCCCTAAATTCGAATTCAGAACCTCAAGACCATATCATAAATCTTACACCACCAAAAGACCACTTATAAAGATCGCACATGCATAAGACAAGAATGACACAGTAATTTATAATAATGAATTTATACCCATAATACAATTAACTGAAAAATTCATATTAACAAAAAAGAAAGAAATATATCATTGATTTAAGCACACTTTATAAGCCTAAACAAGATGTAAAAACCCCTTAATTACAAAGTCTAAACCTTCATCATAATCCCAAAATTGGCATATATATGATCAATTACATACATAACATAACTATTCAAAAGAAAATAAAAAAGAGTAACCCAAGTGCCAAAGCTTTAATTGCCATTGAAGAAGATGATTTCAAGCTCAAGGTTGAGTCAGCTCCACCTTTCTTCCTCCTTGGCCGAAAAAGATCACCACCACCATAAATTCCTCCCTTATTTGCTTTCTTTATCTGATTATTGATGCCTATACAATCCTTTCCTTTTGAAACATTAGTCTCCAAATTTATTACTTCATGTAATCCATTAAGTGCTTTTGATTTCATGACTTTGCTGCCATACCCATCTACATATATAGAGAAGAAAAAAAAACTATGTCAATTCAAAAAAAAAAAAAATTGCATGCATGCTTCTTTAAGAATAAAGAAGTTTGTATAGAATTAATGAAAGTTCGTGTTTAAAGTTATATTAAAAGTACCTCGTCAAAGTTAGAATTATTTAAAATCTTTCGATAATAGAATATAAAGTGTTAGTTAAGTAGCACTTCCAGATTGACGCTTACTCTCGATGAGATGCTTATGTTTCACCAACTTCTTGGAATCACCAGCTTTTGAAATCAAAGTGCTTTCATGATAAGAAGATGGAAGAGCATCACAACAAATAATGATGAAGAAAAACCAAAAAAGAAATACTCTCGTGATGGTAAGCAATTCCTTCATTGGTGTTTTAGGGTTGATATTTGCAATGTGGCTTTCATGTTAATTTATAGGGTTAAGAAACCCTAATCAAACAAGAATCATTTGAAGGCGAATTATTAAATGATAAAGTTAATTATAGCTAGCATTAGCATCAAGTATCATAAAATGGTGCTCTTTGAATAAGAATCCAAAGACAAATTAAAGGCCAATGTCGGGTAATTGTAACTTTTTTATTCGTCTAAAAATACGAAATAAAATTAATTAGGCACTTGTGTTTGGCGGTGGTAGACCTACTTCTTTTAAGTTTGAGTCGGATGATTTGATTGTGCGATTTTCAATATTTTCAAAAAAAAAAAAAGAACATGAAAAATGAATATATTTTCTTGTTTATTATTCTTTTTTTAAGGAATCTTCTTCTTTTTCAAGGAACCCATTTTCTTTATATTCTTTTTTCTTAGATTCCTTTGAAATAGCTTTGCATTATTCTAGCCATTTCTCTAATAGTTTTAAGTAATAAAATAAACAATAGAACATATATGTAAGGAATTTTTTTTTTTAATATGTCGTGATAATAATAAGGATAATAACCTCTGCTCTCATTTTATCTTTTATTTAGTTATTTTAAAAACTGATTTTTAATTTTTTTTTGGTGGGTGTTAAAAAAAAACAAACAAATAAAATTGCAACTATCAAAAGTCAAATTGAATAGAAGGATCTGATTCCGTACTATAAAACTGTGGAGTTTAGTTGCGAGAGAGTCCATATGGATTACGAGGTTGAAATATTTTGTTCGTTAAACTATCCGATCCGGACTTAAATAGAGTAGGTAAAATCTTTGGCTGTTTCAAATTCTTACAAAAAATACATCTCATGTATTCGAACTCAGGATCTGACAATCAAATCTTAAACCATTTACCACCAAGTCATACCCTTAGGGTCGGACTTCGGCTTCCTATTGTATTTTGAACAACTATCTGATCCAGACTTAAACAGAGTAGGTAAAATCTTTGGCTGTTTCAAATTCTTACAAGAAATACACCTCATGTATTCGAACTCAGGATCTGACAATCAAATCTTAAACCATTTACCACCAAGTCATACCCTTAGGGTCGGTCTTCGGCTTCCTATTGTATTTTGAACAACTATCTGATCCAGACTTAAACAGAGTAGGTAAAATCTTTGGTTGTTTCAAATTCTTACAATAAATACACCTCATGTATTCGAACTCAGAATCTGACAATCAAATCTTAAACCATTTACCACCAAGTCATACCCTTAGGGCCGGACTTCGGCTTCCTATTGTATTTTGATATATCCATGGTACATAAGTTGGTAGTATAACTACCAAACAGTCATCACAATTCATAGGGTAATTAAATTTTTTATTATTTAGCACTTGAAAATGACTACTTTTTAATATGAAATCTCGCATCGTTGGAGATGATTGTTGGTAATATCTGAATTTGTTTAAGATTTTTTTCAGGTGAATTTTCAAATATTTAATTTTCCAATTTAAATATTTTATAAGTTCTCTTTTCACCTTTTATAATTCGCACGTGGGAATATCAAATATTTCATACAATTGCAATAGCCCGGCAGAGGCACCTTTCTTCATGTGAATTAATTCTCAGCTTCGGCGGCTGATCATCGGGTAAGGATGGTAAAATTCGGATTCGAATCCAGATCCGAGTCCGGATTCGGAAGCAGTTTTGTTAGTCCGGGTCCGGTTTCGGACCCGGATAAATAGACGCGGATTCAGACCCGGATCTATCCGGTCCGGATCCGAGTCTACTCGGTCTGGATCCGGGCTGGGTACGGATTATTAAATGAGTTGAGTAATTGTGTACTCTCTAGCAGCTGCTGCTCCTGCCGGTTATTGTGCGGAATCAAACCACTTCCGATTTAATATATATGAGTTTCATCATTATAATACACACACATGAATCTTATATGAGCCTAATCGTTTATACACACATCGATTTGATATATATTTTTGAGTCGCAATGGATTTGTTAATGAAAAGGAAAACTTAAAAAAAAAAAAAAAAAATGGGGAACCATCCCATAGTAAAAGGGATTAATCACGTTCCTTCTTATGCTTGTAAATAAGGGCTCGAGTCGTATTTTGTTAGAAGGTGGTTTTTTATTTTTTCCAATTATTTAGCGGTAAGAAAAGGAGAAGACTATACATCAAATAATTCTTTAGTGCTCAAACCAATAATTATATAATATATAGAATTATGTTAAATAAAATATTATTTATTTATTTGTTTTTTTATTGAATTATTACTGGCCACCATAATAGTAAAAAACAATGTTTTAAAATCTGGACCGGTCCATCGACCTGGTGTCTGGCAAGAGAGTAAGGGTTAGAAATCCGACCGGGGTTGAATCGGAGGTCGATCACCTAATGGAAAGGTCGACCTGGTATCTTCAGGGTCGGCCCTAGTATCTTCATGGCCTAAAGCCATTGTTACATTTTAAGGCATATGATCATAATATAATATTATAATATAAAAATTTGGGACTCTTAGCCATTAGTTATTTGAAAGTTATAATAAAAAAATATTTAGGGACTAGACGGGTAAGGCCGGCCGTGCTTAATGGAAGTATATGACATGGCATATATGTTGATGTAGGTAACATGAAATAAAGCTTCTTAACAACATGCATTAGGGTTCAGGGTCTGACCTTCAGGTTTTAGGTTCGAATTCAGAGAATGCGTTTCTTATAAGAGTATGGGACAACCGGGGATTTTACTTGCTTCGCTTAAACCCGGACCAGAAGGGGTGATTTGGCTTGGATACATTTGGCATCAATCAATGCCAATAAGATACAAGGAGAAAAGAAGCAAACCAAACTCCACTTCTAAACTCTAAATTTAAAGCAATCTAAAAGCACAAATAAGTGATACACTTTAAAGATGAGCCAGAGGTACTTGTAAAATAAAACAAATTTTGTTCCATGAAAAGCAATTTTTAGCAAGATTTTGTAGCATAATCTTATGCCGATTTTCAAAGGAAGATATGTCATAACACAAATTACAAGGTAACATAATCTCACCTAAAATAAAGTCCACAGTTTGGTGCAACCAGTCACCGGGAGAAAATCTTATATGTAACAGTGGTACCACGTCATCCATGCAACTGTTGCACCAAAGAATCTCTCCCTCACCGGAGAAATAGAATCGCAAAGCTCCAGAAGAAAATCAATGGAGGCCCTAATCTGCTCCACCTCAAGACTGTATTTATAACAATTAACAAGAACTTACAAGTTAAAATCAACAAACACCATTCTTGCTTTAAGCACTCCACATGGATTCGGATCCTTTTCAAAACTGAACTTTAAATTATCTTCCAAATCATGGCCCAAAAATCATAATCATGGTTAAAACTTTTACTCTTTTGATTATAATTTATTGATTCCAAATCACAAGCCTGACAATACAAAATGAAATTTGATCCTAATATAAAGCAACAAAATCAATATTTAATCAAAACAAAGACATTATACGGTCGATTTTCGTTCCAAGAACAGTTCTGGAAAACCGCACCTCAAATAATCTCTCATCAACTGTGAATTTGTTTGGTTTTGGGACCAAATACAAACTTAGCAAAAGATGAAAAAACACATAGACAAAACAGATGGTTTAACGTGGTTCGGCTGGGTAGATCCAACCTACGTCCACGGGCACAAGGGAAAATAAAACTTTTATTACGTGGTCGGATATGACCGACCTGCCTATCTCTCGAGCTCGTCTGACCGACCTCTCACAAGTTCACTCTTAAACTTAAGCTTTTTGCTCTCTTTTGTATAAGTTGTGCATTAAAATTTGCTAACCCCCTACAATGAGTTCTCAACCCCTTTTTATACTAGGGCAAGTTCTACTATTACATCAATCTCTTGACGTCAGCCACGTAGATCTACCATTAATGCGAGGGCTCTCTTCCCTAACTGCTCTGCCAAAAGTAGCTATGTCATCTGACATCTCATTAACCCATGCCACTTTTGGCCACTGCCACACGCAATCTCACAAAGCCAGCCTGTAACCTATCAATTCTCATGTGATAGTGTGTGTTAGAAGATAAGTTAGTCACTTGTTCCTGTCACGTCAGACCTATTGGAGAATGCGAGTTCCCATACCGGACTTGCGTCTTCTGATCCTGACCATTTCATAATCATTCCGACCTGCTCTACCAGGTCGGGAGTCGAAACATCATACATCCTGCCTATATCGGACCCGATGACTTAGTTCCATTCGCTCCTCTGAACATCCTCACTCCCCGGGTCGGTCGACAAATGTGAACCGACCCCGACATCTAAGCTGGACCTGAAGTCCATGTTCCTTGGGTTCGGGCCCTTGAACCTTGGAAATGGAAATCACTTTTATACACTTCCTCGAGATTCTGACTTCTAGGGGCCGAAAACCCCCATCAACAAATTCAATCAAGTCAAGATTTTTCTTTTTACTAGTAAAACGTCGTCGTTGAGTCGAATAACTATTTATTCTCCTTTCCTTTAGCCTCACTGCAAAATCAATAAACCTTACCCCAACAGCAAAAAAATCATAATGACGATGAACATGAAAACGAAAAAAATGATAAAATTGACCTTGTCTGAAGAATCTATGGCAAAGAATGTCATTGAATCGATTATCAGAACCATCATCAGTTCCCAAATTATCAAAGAAATAGCACTTGCAAGAAGCAATTTATGGAAACAGATCGTAATGTGAAGAATCTATTACAAAAATATATATATTAGAAACTGAAATAGTAGATTGAAGAAAACTAAACTAGATTTCTCGATTTCAAAATGAATTATAAATGGTTTTTATATATAAATTACAAAAGAATCAATATTTATTACATATCAACTAACAACTAACATTAATATCATATCTACCAAAATTAATTACATACTAACAACTAACATTAAATATCTTTGATATCCCCTTCAAACTCAAGATAGTAGTGAGGAAACCAGATTAAGTTTGGAAACGAGGGTTGTGTAACGTCCTGAAAGAAAAGATTTGGTGAAGATATCAGTTATTTGATCATAGGAGCATAGATACACCAACCGAAGAGTACCGCGAGCAAAATATTGACGAATGAAATGAAAATCAATCTCAATGTGTTTGGTACGTTCATGAAATATATCATTATGCGCTATTTGAATAGCGCTTTGATTGTCACAGTAAAGAGTAATAAGGGGTGGTTGAGGCACTTTCATATATTCTATGAGCCAACGTAACCATAGAAGTTCGGCAGTAGTAGCAGCAAGAGCTCGATATTTAGGCTCTGTACTAGAACGAGCAATCACTGTTTATTTCTTACTACACCAAGAAATAAGCGAGTCTCCCAAAAAATACAATAACCTGTAGTTGATCGACGATCAGTAAGGTCACCTGTCCAATATGCATCATAGTAATCTCGAAGAACAAGTGAAGAATTAGAAGATAAATAGAGACCATAAAAGAGAGTAAGGATGACAAAAAAACTCGGGCCAGCTCGTCCTGGCTTTGGCTCGGCCCGTTCGGGCTTGGCTCGGCTCGGGAGTAAAAAATCTCGGGTCAGGCCCGCGACGTAGAGGCCCGTCTCGGGCTCGGGCTCGAGCCGGGCCTAGCACATTAAGCTCGGGCCCGGCCCAAGCTTAAGAAAATATTTTATACATTTATATAATAAATTAAAAATATATTTAATTTTTTTATTAATAAAAAATTGGGCCGGATAAAACCCGGCCTAACAGACGCTCGGGCCGGGCTTTTTCTGGGCCCGGGCTAAAAAAATAATGCCCGGGCCCGGCCCGGCCCATTGCCACTCTTAAAAGATAGTGTCTTTAACATAACGAATGATGCGAAGCACAACAACATAATGAAAAGATCGAGGAGTAGCCATGAATTGACTTACAATATGAACAACATAAGCAATGTCTGGTCGAGTGACAGTGAGATAAATGAGACTACCAATTAATTGTCTGTAGCGAGTAGGATCATCAAGAGAAGTGTCATCCATATGAGTAAGTTTAGTATTATACTCGACAGATGTTGGAACATTCTTGCTATTGTAGGAAACGCTTTCCTTGCGCAGCGGAAACGGCTTAGGCACACGAATCAGACTTGAAAAAATTTTATGTCCTTCCCTTTGAGTGGCCGAATGTGACCAGCAGTACCACTGAAATTTTGCTATTATTTTTAACAAAAATTCAGCTCCGAAACAGCCCCGGAACAGTCCCCGAAAGTCCCCAAACATCAGTGCAAAATCGGATTGTTTTGAACACAAAGTGCGCCCAAAACACAACCAAAACAGTCCCAAATTTCCGTGAACTGCAGTGACTTTTTCAGGTCTGATTTTTCAAAGAAAAACAGCCCCAACGCAATCCCAAAAACCCCTATGTGTTTCCCAAAAATTCTGGATTGATACGAGACCAAACCAAGCCCCGAAACAACCTCGGATGTGCTTGGCAGTGGGCAAAAATTCATCCCACTGCCGTGAGTTAATGGAGAAGAAAATAAGATGGATTATTTTTGGTTCAACACCACTAAGTATCCGAGCTATATCTCGTTACCAACGAAAGCTAGTGTGGGCTAGACTCACTAAATTAATCCCTAAACTTTTTAGAGATTAATGTCACATAATGTTTTTTATTTATTTTTCTTCTTGTTCTTGTTTTTTGTTTTCTCAACAACTTGAGAGAATTTGGAGAAGGAGAAGATGGAGGTTAGGGTTAGAATGAGAGGCCTCCAAAAAGAAAAACAATTTTTCTTTTTATACTTAGGTTTATTTGTTTCCAAAACAAACAAAATCTCGTCCCCTCCCCCTTAGGTAAATTCGGCCAAGGAAAGGAATTAATCTCTTTAATTTTATAACATATATCAAATAATGAATGTCATAGCATGACAAAATTAAATTACAAAAAAAAAAAAAAAGATTTTATTGTCTTTCAATATTTGTAACTTCTAAATTAAAATCAAGGGTTTCCAAAACCCAAAATTTAGAAATTACAATCTTAGCCTTATTAAATTATATCATATATAATTTAATATTTTACATTTAATATCATATAATTATTCAAACCATATATTAACTTTTAACATATAGTTTCAAGTGTGACAAAATGAAATTATTAATCATATTAATAATATTTATATATTTTTTATTTTTTCAAATAAATAAAAAATAAAATAATATTTATAATATATAGCGAATAATTTATACCATCAGAACGTTTTCACCACTATCAAAAAATGAATTATATATCTTCTAAAATCAATCCTTGAGAGGTGTGGGTTAGTGGCAAAATAAGGTCGTGTGGCAATCGAAAATTTTACATGTTCCATTTAAATTCGGATCAAACGATGTGACCACGAAATTTCCAACGTTTCAAAAAAAAATTATTCTAAAATCGATAATAAACATGTGAAAGCAACTACATTGATATGGATTAGTACTAACTTTTTATCTCTTAAATTTCACATGCCATTTACATCAAGACACAAATACTTCCCACAAGAAATAAATTCTCCTCTATCCCACCTTCAGCTGCTCATTCATTACGATGACGTGGCGGCTTTGCAAGTACTCGTGGTGGTCCATGGCATATCGTCTTCATCAGCTAACCCCAACCGCTTAATTGGCTTCTTACTTTCACTCGTTTCTTCAGTCTTTCTTTTCTTTGGTTTCTTCTTCATGTAATATTTCTTTTTGGGTTTATTTTTTCTACGTTTTTTTTTTTTTGAATCATTGAAAACTCCACCGTCAAATCAGTCATTTCATACTTAAGTAAAGCAGATAAAATCCCCGACTGTTCCGGATTCTGATAAAAAACGTACTTACTAGATTCGAACCCAAAATCTGAAGATGAGTTATAAACTCTATACTATCAAACCACGCTTTCTCGGGACTAATTTTTCTACGTGCTTCTGCTCTTAGACGTAGCTTTAAAGTTGTGCTCGTGAAATATTTTTAATGCAACTGTTTCTTCATCAGTGGCTGACTTTTTACTTCAACTTTTTTCGTGTGCAATTTGAATAGTGATTACTAAATAGCGTGATTCATGATATTCTCTTTAGAAAACTTATGCACCGTTTAGCTAATATCTTTTAATAAAAAATATTGATTAATGGTATAAACTACCATGAAAAAAAAAACCGAATTCAGATCAAAGAGAAGACCATGTCAATCTTTCAGTAGTGGAAGGGAAAAATACTTCTGGGATTTATGAAGTTGACAATTAAACAAAAAAAACTAAAGTTAATCCAGTCAAGAAAATAAAAAATGATTCAAAAATCTAATCAAATACAAAAAAAAAGTAGCTGGATCCCTTATAAAGAGCAACTCTTCTCAGGCAAATTCAGATTAGCCGTACACTGAGAACCAACTCCATGGCATTTTATAGTTTTAATTTCTTTCCTCAATAAACACAGCTCTGACTGACCTCGGAAAATATACAACTCAGTAAAATTACCTATTTTTGTTTTGTTTTGTTTTGTTTTTGGCAGCTCCACCTTATCACATGATACAAGTTGCTTGCCTAGTGATTATGAAGACCTGAAAGCAGGCACCGGAAGTCCCCGCGGGCACCGAGCCTGATGCACTCATGCCTTTATATATTTGGACTTGCTACACCAGACTCCGGCAGGCTTCAACATCAGATGCCTGTGAATCCAGTACATTTTGTCCGGGACTAGAACTTATTATCCTCAATGCGGCATCAAGAACAGGTTTCCGGAACATATTTTCTTCTTCCATTTCCTTGAGGATCTCCCTCACCACCTTAAAATCCAATCCCCCAGCCAAAATTAGTTTCCCAATTATCTCACCAAAATTATTCGGTCCTCTAGGTAAATCAATCGCAACATCATCCAACAGGGCACCATAGAGCAAACATCCGGTCCCAATGTCCCTAGCCGTAATGACTTTCTTAGTAAACAAGAATTCCAGCAGTTTTGAAACTGGTTCAACACAAGGCGGGCTTTTCTCGAGCGCAAGGGAGATTGCTTCCTTTACAACCTCAGAGTGGTATCCTGGAGACTTAAGTTCCTCCACACACATCAGCGCTTCCTCCAAAATTTGAATGCTGAAATATTCCTCCAGAAGCAAGACTGTCTTATTTCGAAGATAATCCATATTCAAGTTTGAATCAGGGGGCAGTGGTTTCTCCACACCAGCAGGCATAGGGGATGCAGTAATTGGTTTAGAAGGTATCCCTAGTTGTGATGTAGGTTCTGGAATAAAGTTGGAAGGTCGAGGAAGAGGGTTACCAACACCCTGCACCAGGGCACTCCTAGCACCCATAAGGCCACCAGGACCCTGAGGTAAGAGCCTAGTGTTCACCGATGAAGACTTGTTGTTAATCATTGGTGGTTGAAATCGTCCTCCCGGCTGCATTCCTGATCCATCACCCCTAGGCATAGACCGTTGCCTGGGAAGTACCCAATCATCGTTATCCATTCCAGGCATACCAGGCATCTTCCTAGTTCCTGGCATGCCGGGCATCATACCCCCTGAACCAGGTCTTGTGATGGGCATGCCACCCGGGCCGGTAGCCCCAGGAGCTCCCGAGACCATGCCACGACTATTTCTAATGCTCGCAGTAGCACCTGGACGCAACCCAAGATTCTTTTCTGCTTCAGAATGGATTTCAGTGATGGTTTTAGCTTTCACCTGCAAAATTGACAACATCAGTGTATATAATTAGGATGGAAAACACTGATCAAATCAGCATCACTTCAGAAATAACATTTAGTCTACCAAAAAAGAGAAGGCACGAGGAAGCTACCTCTTCACGTCTGGGAACCCAGTTGTTTGACCGCATATCAAGAACATCACGAACCATGAACCTCAGTCGGGCCACAAGTTGAGGATTTGTAGTCAATTCCTTCAATCTGCTACAATACATATCATTTATACGCCGTGATTTTGGGCTCTCATCAAGCTGCTTGCCAATGGTGTTGAAGAACTGACATATGGCTTCGACATTTTCCTCCGCAGGACAAGATGCACTATCATTCCCTAAAAGCTCCTGTTTATACAATGATAAATGATAAGTAAAGCTAGACAAAGTAAATGTCTTAATTTTAGTTCATCTTTTCAGCCACCATCCTCAAACTAACCTGAACGATGTGATGGACAAGCCTTTCAGGCACCATCTTTTGCTTCAGGAGCTCCCCAATCAAACGAATGTTCCCAAGAGTACGGAGCTTGACCAGTCTTTCTTTATCTCTACGCTCTGACTCTTGATCTGGAGCAGTCATCTGCCTCACTTCTTCCCTCAGTTTGCCAGCACCCTCAAATGCATCCTGGCAATTACTCAACAGTACTCGCTTGAACGTTATTTCTTTGCCACCAGGTTCATCAGAGGGGAATGAGGGAAGCTTCTCATTAAGATCAGAACATAGCTGGGCATACATGGGGCAAAATGTGGGCTCCAGCACAGCCTTATCAAATATAAGAGATATAACCCCCTGTAGCAAGTATACAATGATTTCAATTAAAAACTTGGATAAATGCAAAAGCAAAACACATTCAAACAAAAACACATTGAAAAATGTAGCCAAAAAATAACCGTTAAGATGTCAGCTGATGTAATGCCAGAGTCCATGAGTTGACCCTTAAGTAGATCAAACTTCTCAGGGGTTAGCTTATTCAGTATCCTGGAAAAGAAACAGGAAATAGTAATCAGAAAACAAGCTGGTATTTGTAATGTATAACAAGCCTTCAAGAATAAATCTATGTGCTTGTATCAAATCAAAAGGACATGCAATGTGAAACACAAGGGGAAAAGCAAAAACACCTCACATGGAAACAGTTATCTTATATATATTTGGGAAAATGAAAGCTATGCAGCAATTATGTTATAAACCATGTATGAGAGAATGAACTTAAAATTAAAATCCTAACCTTATCGTCCAGGTCTATTTACAATTTATCAGATTATAATACTAATCTTATTATCCTGTCCATTTGCAAGATTATAATAAGGAAACAAAAATGCAAGAATGCAGCCAAAGATGGTTTAGTAGTTAGTCAAACAAAAGGGAGGCTCAATTAGCATATAACACAGAAATTAAGTATGACTGAGAATATTACCCCTTGACAGTCTTCAAGACACGGTCCTTCTCAGAAAGATTTCCCCTTCTAGCTGACCACGGCACCTCAGCCTTGATTAAGGCCGGAGGTGGACCTCCCTGTTTCGACAAGTAAACAAGGTTGGCGGAAATTAGAATCAAACAGCATCCATGCATAGACAACAGAAGAAATCTGCATAAGCTGGCAACAATACAGAACAAGTGCAAATTCCTTTTTCATGTCTGAAACTCCGAAAGTATAGCTTTTCTGTCAATTTAAGCAGAAATTTTGACAGCATAGGACATTTTACAATGCAATTTTTTCAGAATTTATTACAGAATCCATAACCATTAATACATCATATTCTCTTCCTATACTCATCGGGTTGAAACAAAAACTAAACAAAATTGTATCGCGTGTGGATAAGAAAATGACATAGTATACTCCGTGGAACAGACTGTGTTAAAGATACTCAATATATAATCAGATAAGCAGTAGGCGAAATCCTTTCAAGAGAGTTCAATTCCATGTTTAACTCACTGAATATTGTAGTCTTTGCAAGGGACAAACATTAATTAAATTACAACAGAAAAACATATAAAGCAATATATGCACAGGCTAACATTTGTCTGCAGTCAACGCAAAAATTACCCTTGAGAATTCAAGTGGTAAAAACACAAAGTTATATGAAGTAATGTAAACAATGCACTTATAAACTTACCGCTTGGTTAGAAGATATTTGCGCCCTTGAATTTTGGTAATTGCGTTGGTCTTGACGATTAAATTGATTGGGATCTGGCTGCCTGAATTCATATCGTCCGCCAAACTCTCTATTATCTCGATTAGATTCTCCAGGAGAAAAGGACTGTGCAGGACGACGCCAGTCACGATTATCTAGCTCAGAGTAACGGCCCTGAGATTGGTTTGGTGACTGGAGAAAGGGTAAAAGATTATCATAAGAAAGAGTTAAAAACAAATAAGCAGATGAAATAATCACATGGAGACATCTGATTCAAACAACATTAATCTTGGGAAAAGTTTCCCATTATCATTCCCTCCAACCAAGCATCTCCTACAGCCATCGAGAAAAATAAATAAATAACATTAAAGCAAATAAAAACTTGGTCAACAACTCACATTGTTTTCCGTCCGGCCCCAGCTTTGTTCTTCACCAAAGACTTCAGATTCAAATTCTCGTTTGATTTTCAGAATATCATCAGATATTACAACAGCCTATGAGGAGATATAGAACATGTTCAGTCATTATTCTTAACAAATGTCTAAAAAAAAAAGGGGGACTGAAATGGTGGCTTCTCTTTTGGGTATTAAGTATTAACAAAATTTGCAAAGATAGCATGTTTATGCATCAAAATAATAGAATAACAGTCACCTCTCTGAGCTGTAACAGCTGTTGTCTGGTGTATAGCACACGCTCACGACCCTGAAAATGGGAGTCTCCAGTCTACAAAGACAAAGCAAATAAAGAGTCAAGAAACTTCAACAACTAAGAATATGTAAGCGACAGAAAAGACCAAACAACAAACACTCAGTGGCAAACAGCTTACAGAATTAAAAGATATATTGAAATCAGGTCTGTAAATTTTGCCTAATATTCATACGCATGACTCTTTGCATTATGATTCAAGACCTAGGACATTGAATTACAACTTAGATATCAAACAAATACACAATGCTAACAATAAAAGATAGTTTGCAATAACATTTAAAAATTTGAGCCATATCCCTCGTCATAATCTAATTATAACAAAATCAATCCAATAATTTTATCAGCTAAGCAAATACATAACATCACAACAATCAACCAGTCAAAGATCCAAATTTTTTCAAAAATAAAACAAAGCAATAGAAATAAAAACAACCCTCATCCAAACATCATTAAACAAACTCATAAACTATATATCTAGATCCAAAATCAACCATTCAAAGATCCAAATCATAAACTATATATCTAGATCCAAATCGGGAGATGGATATTAAAGCTTTTGCGAAAAAAATTACTGTTGAAGGAGGAGCACCGCCATGGGGATTCAAGAGAGGGAGATCAAATGAGACCGAGCCAAAAGAAAAAGAAGGAGCAGCTCCCGAATCAAAACGATGACCACCAAGTAATCTACTAGTGGCGCTGCCGCCGCCAGCACCACCGCGACCACCGCCAGGTCTCAAACTCAACACCGTCTGATCACCTTGCTGCATACTTCGATCAAATCTCCGCCGTCCAAAGAGAGAAACTAAAACCTTGTTAAAGAGAATGTAAAAAACTTTTTACGAAGACGATAATAAAAGACTCAGCGATTGTTGCTGTTATAACGCTGAGAAAGATTATATATGTATATATATATATATGGAGAGGGATAAGAGTTGAGTATTTTGTGTGTGATAAGGAAACTGAAACCGAAACGGAAACGGAAACGGAAATGAAAACGAAATTAAAAATTCTCTCTTTGCGGAAAGAATTGGAAGAGAGAATGAAGGGGGGGTTAATGTTATTTGAGAGGTGAAGAACAATTTAGAAACCCTTTTTTTTTTTTTTTTTTTTTTTTTTATTTTAATTTTAATTTTAATTTTAATTTAGTTTAATTTTGGGTGATGGGATTTACGTCAATGTCCTTGGTGGTGGTTGATGAAAGATACAAGCAAGATTTTCTTTTGTTAGCGATTGACAGAACAGAGAGTCGCACGTGCGACACTATTCACGTCGGTCCAAACAAACATGAATCTTGGAAGGGAAATATTTTTATTTTTTACTACCAAGTCTTGGTAATTATATTTTGACCTAATAAAATAATTTTTTTTTGATAATCGGGGTGTCCGGGCCAGTTTACGCCCATCTCGACTAATCCCTGGGACCTGTGCCTCGTGCCCTCAGAAGTTTCCCAACACAGATCAGGGTAAGTCGCTGACTTTTCACACCATGGGACATGGCCCCAAGGAAATGCATCTAGTGGGATTCGAACCTTGAACCTGAGAGAGAGCAAATCACTCAAGCTCAAAGACTTTACCACTGAGGCAACCCCTTGAGGTTAATAAAAAAAATAATGAAAAAATATTTATTTTATTTAAATTTTAATGTAATGTTTGCTTTTACTTTTTAATAATAAATACAAAATTTTATTAATTAATATAATTCTTTTATAATATATTTAATTTATTAATTCATCTTTAATAATTAAAACGGACTAGTAAAATATTTTAATGCAAATATTATATTAGTTAATGGGTGAAATGTTAATTGTTAATATGAGTGTATAATTTGGTACAAAATTTGAAACATTGGATTGAAGATGAGTGTAAAATTTGGTGCAAATCTAGCACCAAAACCATAAATAACATTGGGGATGCTCTAAGGGTTAGTAAGAGGATAATTTTTATATCTGTTGATTAAACGGGACGGAGACAGACACTGATATTCTCATATCATATCTGATTCATTATCATTTCTAAATATGACGCATTCACTCTCTCAACTTACTTGATCTCGATAAGTATGTATTTCAATAATAAAACATTAATGTTCTATAAAGCAATTAAGGTAAAATTTAAATTTATTAAATAAAATAAGTTTATTATTATGAAATAAATTTGAATGATTTGATAATAACTGTAAAAATATTGTTATCATGCGTGAGGAAAGCATGAGTTAATGCTCAAATTGGATTAAATGAATTTATGATTTCTAATAAACGATTGTAACAAAATAAAATTGAAACATTGAATGATTGAATGATTAAACTATTGAATTTGAATAGGAGTATTTGAGATTGAGCTGTTATTGGTGTCATGGATCTGCTCTTCTTTATAGGAAGGATTGAGAAAGTTTAATTTAATTTAATTTTTTTAAAATGATTAATAAAAATAATAATGTGGGTCACATAATATTTTTATTCCATTAATAATGATATGATATATTGGTGTTTTTTTTTTAATATTTGGGATTTTATTCACATGAATATTCAGATTGGCAAAAAAAAAAGCTACTGATTCTAATAACATTCCAGGATCCCACCACGATTCTATAAGCTTAAAAGTACACAGGTGAAAAAGTTCCTTTTGAGAGAGTTTGGTCGGGGTAGCTTAGTAATTTCACAGTCAAACTCATCACTTACCTCATCTGGCTAAGGACAAGATCGTCACTTCCACCGACTCAGATTCGGATTTCCGTAAAAAGGCTGAAATCCCAAAACAAACCAAAACGCGGGCGTTTCTCTTCACTCGTGTTTTTCCCTTATTTTACCTAGGGGTGACAATTTGGGTCAGAATTCGTTTATTCGTTCAATTCGATTTACTTTAAAGCGAATACGGATTTGAAAAAATGGATTCGTTTAATAAATGAGTCAGTTCGATTCGATTCGTTTATTAAACGAATTGAATACGAATTTAAGCCCATTAATTTGTTTATTCGTTTAGGATTCGTTTTATTATTTTTATTTACTAGTTCTTGTTAATTTTCAATTAAGATTCGAGAAATTATAGCTAATTATCATAGAAAAAGTAATATTTTCGATATTTGATGACATATTTTTAGTAAATACGTTAATTACATATTTCACACATATATTTTCAATAAAGAATTAATGTAAATCAAGTTTGGTAAATTATTTTATTAAATAATATCATGACTAAACGAATCAACAAATATTCGTATTTGATTCGTTTATTAAACGAATCAAATACGAATCATAATATCATGATTCGTTTAATAAACGAATCGAATATGAATCCATGACATTTTAATTCGATTCGTTTAAGATTCGATATAAATTCGATTCGTTTTGTCACCCCTAATTTTGTCGTTTACCTTGATCAAAGCAACCGTGTCAGTCTACAGCAACCCCTAACTCACACGTGTCTGTAAGTAGAAGCCTCACTATTAGTTTATTAGGTTAAATTTGTAATTTTGAATCCCAATATTATTCGTATGAAATTCGTGATAATTTTTTTAAAATAAAATATAAATTATGATTCGATATGATTTTTTATCTTAAAAATTACCATGCAGGTCCTCTTTTTACTTTATATATTAAAAAAAAAAAAAAGACACATTCTTGGACAATTGTTGGTATAATCCGGAATTGTATTCCACTTTTTGTGCCGAGGCACTCTAAGCTATATCAGCCCATGTCCTTTCTTCTTCTTCTTGTTTTTGGTTCCCCATCCGGTATTCAGTGCTACATTAGGCCTGACTAATCTGAATTCGGACCGAGAGTTGTACGGTATGGTCCTCCCAACGATAATGACTATAGCGGGACTCGAACTGAGGAGCATACACAGTCGAGCCTCATAAGATTGAGCCCATGTCCTTTCCATTTGTGTGTTATTTACATGTTGTACCGTTTTAGGCTTTTCTTTTTACTGACATGAGAATTTTAAGTCCCGTGGTTTGATTGCGTATCATTCAGAATCTGATATTTAGGTATTGAGTTCAAATTCAGAGGTGTGTTTCTTATAAGATCTAAGGGCAATCAGAAGTTTTACCTTGAGATATATAATAAGTGGAGACATCAACTTAAAGTGTGCCAAAACGGTTCTCACATAACATAAGGGAAGTCTTTTATATATTAGGGAGTCAATTGACCCCTCAAATTTTTTCAATTGTAATACTAAATAAATAATATAAATATCTCCTGAAATTATAAATTAAATCATTAAAAATTACAAAATTTACCATCAGGAAACCTCATCACTTCGCCCCTCCTCACAAATATTTCATATTCTTAAAAGATAGTTGAATTTACTTAATTATTACACTATAGATTCAAGTCCAAATAATAAGTTTAATTTAAGGTGGGGAGGAGATACAGACATATAGTGCAATTTTATTTTTTAATTTTTAAAAATAAGCTGCTTTGTTAGTACTAAATATTTAGAAAATTTCAAGAGAAATAAAAGTCATAAATGAAATTTGACACATTTTTATGTAAAATTATCATATATGATCTATCCAAACCAAACATTTCTAATAAATATGGGGTATGTTATTTTTATATTATGGCCTCTATCAAACTAAAATCTCAATTCTGCCTATTTTTTTTTTTTTTCCAACAAGATCGATATATACTTGAGTTTTTTTTTTTTTTTTTTTTTTTTTTTTTTTTTTTTTTTTTATCATGATGCAAAAAGGAGCCATAGTCCTTGGATTGTGTTAGATAATGAATGTTCAAGTAATCAATCTTTTGTTCCTACGAGACTTTGTTTGGTGTTATAGAATTTAAGATCTGAAATTTAGGTATTGGGTTTGAATTTAGGAGGTGTGTTTTTTTTGTAAAAACTTAAGACAACCGGAAGTTTTATCTATTCTACTTAAACCCGAGTCGGATGATTTGACGACGATGTTTATAACGTTTCAAAAAAGAAATTCTTTATATAGACATAGATCAATATAAATAAGGAAACTAATTCTTCTCATAATTAAAAATAAAAAAAAAAAAAAAAAAAAGTGATGATTGCATAATTTCGAAATTCTAAATAATCTGGAGATCAAAGGTTGCTACAGTGACTCTCGAAACGATATTTATCTAGTTAATGGGTGAAATCCGGCATCCAATTTTTTTCATCAGGATTGCTAATCATAGAAAATTTTAAAGGGTTATGCCAATCAGTATTGTTAGGACACTCATTAAAAATTTATATTAAAAAAGTTTTGATATTATTTTTATGAGAGATGAAAATAACTGTCAAAATATTCATGATTTTTTTCTTTTTCATATCAAAAATTTATTAAAATAGACTCTTAATAAATAATGAGTGCCCTTCATACATTCGTTAATATTTCTCAATTTTAAATCATTATTTTTTTTATGAGATTCAAATTCAGGAAACCAACCAAAAGAAAACTGTTTAAAATCAATTCAATCAATCAGAGGCATGAACAATTTAATATTATATATAATAATAAAAAAAAATTACATTATAGCCTGCACATTTTGTTTTCCATTTAAATTATCATAAAAAACCATTTTCACCTACATCTAACTTTTGGATAATGACTTAATGTTACAGCATTTAAGATTCAAGATATTAAGAAAACTAGGAGTGGGCAAGGTTAGATATATTTATAAAAAATTTAAAATTATAATTTTTTTTAAGTGATCGTTCAATTTTTTCTTTAAGGGTCTGTTTGGTTCAACAAATGGGAGGGGAGGGGAGGGGAGGGATTTTAATGGAGGGGAGGGGAAGGGAAGGGAGAGATTTTAATTAAATATATGTTTGGTTCAAAGGAGGGGAGGTGAGGGGAGATAAGGGTTTTTAATTAAATATATGTTTAATTGGGAAGAGATTTTAAAACTAATTTACTATTTTATCCTTATAGCATGTTATAAATAAAAGTAAAACAATATAAGTAGGGATAATTTAGTAATTACATTTAAAATTTTAATCATCACTTTCTCTCTCCCCCAAAACCCCCCACTTTTGGAGGGGAGCTAAATTGACTTAGGAGGGATTTTGCTCCCCTCCCCTCCCCTCCTCTCCCCTTCAAAAAATGAACCAAACAAACAAAATTTAAAATAATCCCTCCCCTCCCCTCCCCTCCCCTCCCCTCCAAAACCCCCCAACCAAACACAGCCTAAATAAATTATAATTTTTTTAATCGTCGGTTCAATTCACTTATCGATATTTTTTTTCAGTTTTTTTTTTTTTAACAATAATAATCATTATTAAAAAATTAGTAATATTCACATAATCTAACAAATTGTATACACTATAATTCTCATAATCATCACAAGTATACCAATACAAATATTCCATAAGATATACTCGTCATTTATATATTTTAAGATACAGGACAATAAAAAAGATACATATCTAAAACAAAAAATAAAAAAAAAATTATGAAATTAATCGTCACTAAATATCAAATAAATTAATAATGCAACAAATATACAATATAAAATAACAAAAAATATAATTATAATATTTTTTTTTTGTAATATTACATTATTTGATTAATTCGGTTTGGTTAAGTTTTTTTTTTGTTTTTTTTAGTTAAAAATTTGAAATAATTGGTTCGATTTCTGTTGTAAAATATGTGTCATCAAACAGTAATATAACTTGCAAACAAACAGATCAAACAGCAAAAGTAGATCAAGATGCAATATAACCCTAACACAGTAAGTAAACCAGAAAAACCTGATTCAATCGTCCAAGTCGAGAAAACTCTGTCCTTAAGAACTTATTGGCCCCGTCACAGGTGCTCTACGGATTCGAATTGCCAATGTTCTCCCAGGATAACTTGGATTCTACTTGTTCAAGGTGCACTCCTTCACAAGTGTTTGAACTAGGATAAAATGATGGATCTCTCTCTCAAAACAAAGAAAACAACAATGCCTTTTTTCTTATTCTCTGAAAATAGGTATATATTCTGTATTTACATTTGGAATAAAAGCCTTCTTATATAAGGCATGGAGGGGTGCCAATAGGGCACCCCTTGGGGTGGGTTGCAACCCTCCAAGGATTGCAACCTCCCATACACCCCTTGGGAATTCCAAAGGTACACACATACACATACATATCATATTTAATGAATTTGAGGAATTTACAACAATCCCCCACAATTCTTCAAATATTCATTCAGGCACGTGAGAGAGATACCGTGAGCTAAAGCTGCATCGAAATAGGTAGCTTTCGCCTTGAACATTTCCTAGTGAGTGACAATCGGATTTACTTGGCAAACCAGTGACCCATAGTCTTGAACTGTTCTGCCGTTGGTGTAAACCAAGACAATTGCCAACACACAGCTTTAATTCGACCATTTTCCCGTTCTACGGTTGTGTTCATTTTGGCCCTAAACAACGGTCCTGGATTCATCAAGTACTTTAGGGTAACCCGCCTTTAAAGGTTCCCATGGAAGCGGCCTCACTTCTTACTTGAAATATGTGATCTACTATGAAGAGGTAATCTATCTTTACCCCCATTAGGACGCATCTCCTAATATAGTGATCATTAAAAGCCTTAGCTTATCCTAACCAATGAAAGACAGCACTCAGCGTCATTATCGGAATGGGAAAGAGTACGAAACTCTTCAGTGCTTGTTTTGAATTGCACAAAGTTTCTGTTGTCCCTTTTGAACCTAGATCTTGGGATCTCCAGTCAACTAGTTGGGTTTCCACAGTGACAATTCTTAGATTATAGGCTTCAAGCCCATTCCCCTCGATGACTTCTCAACTTGCTCTCGAGGTAAACCTTTAGTTAGTGGATCCGCTAGGTTTTCCTTCGACCTGACATAATCGATCGTTATTATGCCACTTGAGAGCAGTTGACGCATGGTATTATGTCTCCGACGTATGTGTCGAGACTTACCATTATACATTGTATTTTGGGCTCTCCCAATAGCCGATTGGCTTTCACAATGTATGCTAATCGTTGGCACCGGTTTGGCCCAACTAGAATATCCTCCAGGAAGTTTCTAAGCCATTCTGCTTCTTCCGTTGTTTTGTCTATTGCTATGAACTCATATTCTATAGTAGACCGGGCAACACATGTTTGCCTCGAGGATTTCCATGACACGGCTGCATTACCAAGTGTGAAAACAAATCCAACCGTAGATTTGGAATCCACTATTTCAGTTATCCAGCATCGCTGTATCCCTCTAGAACAGCAGGATATCTCTCGTAATGTAGCCCATATTTTGAAGTTTCTTATACCTCAAAACACTTACTATGACTTTCCAGTGGTTATGTCCTGGATTGCTAGTATATTTGCTAAGCCTATTCACAGCTTGAGCGATATCAGTTCATGTGCAATTCATGAGATACATCAGACTTCCGATGATCCTTGAATACTCTAATTACGATATGCTTAAGCCAGTATTCTTTGATAAAGGAAGAGTTAGGTTAGCTACTCCCAAATCTTTCATATCAAATTTACTGGATAACACTTTCTTGGTAGACTGAATCAACTCATGATTATTACCAATTATCAGCATATCGTCTACATAGAGACATACAACGACATATCATTCTTGAGTTGATTTGGCGTATATACACTTATCACACTCATCTGTTTTAAACCCACTTGAAAACATCTATTTGTCAATGTTCTCATGTCATTGTCTAGGTGCTTGTTTTAATCCGTACAAGGATTTTACAAGTTTGCACACCTTCTGTTCTTATCCAGGAACATTAAACCCTTCTGGTTGTTCCATGTAAGTCTCTTCATCCAATTCATCATTCAAGAATGACGTCTTTACATCTTTTTGATGTATTTCAAGACCAAATATAGCTGCTATAGCTATAAGCATTCTACTGATGTGATACGAATCACTGGTGAATATGTGTCAAAGTAAACAAGGCCTTCTTTCTGTCTATAATCTTTTATGACAAACCTCGCCTTATACTTATCTATTGACCCATCTATTTTCATCTTTCCATTTGTAGCCCAGTGGCTTACAACCTGGTGAAAGATCAACCAACTCCCAAGTATGGTTCTGTAGGATTGAATCAATCTCATTGTTTATCGCCTCTTTCCAAAGAGGTGCCTCCAGAGAAGACATTGCTCTTTATAGCTTTGAGGCTCATTTTCTAACAAATATGTCAGAAAATCGGGTCCAAATGACTTAGACGACGTCTAGGTCATTTGCCTCACATTTCCATGTTGATTTGACTCTTGGTCAAACTGATCACTGTCATTGACAGTATCAACAGATCTTTTGATAGACTCTCTTCTTTGTCTTTCCTTACAAGGAAATGTCTCTTCAAAAATATGCATTTTTTGACTCAATCATCACATTTGGATTGATGTCAGGAATCTCATTTTTGTGTGCCAAGAATCGATATGCATTATTGTTGCAAGTATATCTGATGTTTTGGGTCCTATTTTAACCTTCTTAGGTTTATGAACCATTACTTTGGCAAGACACCCCCACACTTTGAGGTATTTGTAGGAAGGTACGAAATCTTTCCACAATTCATATGGTGTCTTGTCTAGTCTTCTGTGAGGAAGCTTGTTCAGAACGTAGTTCGCGAAAAGCAAGGCTTCCCCCCACAAGTTCTGGGGCAGACCCGAACTTGTCAACATGGCATTCATCATTTCCTTCAACGTTCGGTTTTTGCCTCCGCAATTCCGTTCTGTTGAGGAGAATAAGGAGCAGTGGTTTCGTGAATAATTCCGTGCACAGAACAATATTCATCCGAATGGTGAAACGTATTCACCACCTCTATCACTCCTGATTCTTTTGATTTTCTTGCCAAGTTGATTTTCAACTTCGCTCTCAGTGTATAAAGCTCTCAATAGCTTCAGCTATGCTCCTCAGCAAATACACTTAACTGAATCTTGTGCTTTCATCGATAAAAGTGACAAAGTACTTTTTACCGCCTCTTGTTTGCACAAAATTCATGTCACATACGTCAATGTGTACAAGTTCCAAGGGTTCAGAACTTTGTTCTATGATGTTCTATGTATTTTTACTTCAACACATGCCTCACACTCATGTTGGCTATCAATCAAATTTAGGTATAAGGTCCATGTTAATTAATGTATCATAATTAACATGTCCTAACCTCCCATGCCATACATTTTGTGACTCAATAATATAAGCAGAAGTTTCAGCTTTATTAATAGCACAATTGACAGTCATTGAAAAGACCCTCAGCGAGGTATCATTTTCCTACATAGACATCATTTCTGGTCAATACAATCTTGTCAGAAACAAATACAAACACGAGACCGAGTTCTTCCGAATATCTGGAACATGCAAACATTATTATATGTAAGCTCCGTTCCGGATATCATTTTCAGAACTACTGTGCCTTGTCCAACCACTCTAGAGGTAGACGAGTTTCCCATTGTCAGATGATCGCCGCCATCGACTCTTCTGATACGAGGAAAACATCTTGCTATCAGCACAGATATGACGAGTAGCCCCAGAGTCTACCCATCATTCTCTCGATTCCCAACCAAGTTGGCTACAGTTACCACTGCTTAGAGATTCATTTCTGAAATCTCATCAGTTAACTGCTCATCTTCAGCGACATAGGCCTCATTTTTCCTGCCATTGTCCTGAGATATCTTGTTTCTGCAGTCCTTTGTCATATGACCGCTCTTTTACAGTTGTAGCACTTCCCATTGAACTTCTTGTTCGCTTGGGAAGAATCAACTTCACTATTCTTTCTTTTCTTGCTACCTTTTACATCCTTAAAGATGTTGGCCTAAGACTTCATCGTCTTGTAGCTGGCCTTCTCGGACATCATGTTGTCCTGTTCGATTCTCAATCGAACTCCAAGGTCCTCAAGGCTCATCTGCTTCTTTTTGTGTTGCAGATAGCTCCTGAAGTCCTTCCATGATGGAAGCAACTTTTCAATTATGGCGGCAACTTGAAACATCTCACAGAGTTTCATTCCCTCATCCAGTATTTCATGAATGATCAATTGCAGTTCACCCAACTGAGACATCACCGTCCTTGAATCTACCATCTTGTAGTCCAGGAACCTACCCATGACAAATCTCTTTTGTCTGGCATCTTCGGTTTTGTACTTCTTCTCGAGAGATTCCCAGAGAACCTTCGCAGAAGTCATGCCTTGGTACACATTGTACATGATATTGTCAAGACCACCCAAAAGGTAGTTCTTGCATAGGAAGTCTCCAGACAACCAAGTCTGTTATCGCTCTTCCTTGGCCAATTCAGATTCACCATCCACAGGACCCAGAGGATCTTTGAGGAATTTAGCCAACTGGAGAGTTGTTAGGTAGAATATCATTTTGCTCTGCCATTGTTTGAAACTTGCCCCACCAAATTTCTCCGGCTTTTCTCCGTGAGAGACCGATATTCTTTGATATTTCCGCTAGCCATTTGTAACTGGAAATTCAACAGGGTTCAATCAGTCTACGAAAGACGAATTGCACAACGATCAACGAATGATCTTGTTCAAAGTGATGTACTAACTTGTTGTTCTAATGGACGAAAGTTCCAATAAACACAAGTCATTGAATTTTAACTAAAGATACTTAAGGAAAATTGAACGAACGAATATTCTTCGAACACCTTTTCCAATAGGATCTTTTAGCAATTCACAACCCAGATTTACACTCTTCCAATAGCACAATTATTACGATAAGCGTAGATATATAAATGTCAATCAAGATTTGATGGAATTACTTGTGCAAAATTACACTTTAAATTCTCAACCAATTATGCAACAACCAATCAATTTCAACTTTATCACTATGTGTATGCTTGTGATAATTGAACAACTTAATAATAAATTAAATCTATACTACCAAGATTAATGTGTTTACAGTATATGACTAACCAAGTTAATATTAATTAAAGTTTGCAGTTTATGATACTTACAGGACAAAGTCGTTAGTGTCACGTTCGTATCTACGTTCGAACGAGACTGTCCAGTGTGGGTGCGTTCGTGTTGCGTTTGATAACGCGTTCGAACAAAGTGTTTCCAGAGAGTTCACGTTCGTATAGCGTTCGTGAACGCGTTAGAACAGAATGATTCCAGAGAGTTTGCGTTCGAGTTGCGTTTATGACACGTTCGAACGTTCTTAGGCAGAAAGCTTGCGTTCGAGTTGCGTTTGAAGACGCGTTCGAACGTTCTTACGATTTTTCAAATTTTAGCCTTCGCGTGCGTCGGGCGTTCGAACGCCCTACTGGTTTTTCATGCACAGTTCGTATTTTTCAGAAAATATACAAACCCTAACATTCAAATTACTATCTAATAACACTAGAGCAATAAGTTCTTAAGATTGTTGTAAAATATGTGTCATCAAACAGTAATATAACTTGCAAACAAACAGATCAAACAGCAAAAGTAGATCAAGATGCAATATAACCCTAACACAGTAAGAACCAGAAAAACCTGATTCAATCGTCCAAGTCGAGAAAACTCTGTCCTTAAGAACTTATTGGCCCCGTCACAGGTGCTCTACGGATTCGAATTGCCAATGTTCTCCCAGGATAACTTGGATTCTACTTGTTCAAGGTGCACTCATTCACAAGTGTTTGAACTAGGATAAAATGGTGGATCTCTCTCTCAAAACAAGAAAACAACAGTGCCTTTTTTCTTATTCTCTGAAAATAGTTGTATATATTCTGTATTTACATTTAGAATAAAAGCCTTCTTATATAAGGCATGGAGGGGTGCCAATAGGGCACCCCTTGGGGTGGGTTGCAACCCTCCAAGGATTGCAACCTCCCATACACCCATTGGGAATTCCAAAGGTACACATATACATATCATATTTAATGAATTTGATGAATTTACAACAATTTCTTAATTAAAAAAATCAAAAAATTTATCAGTTTGGTTGTATTTTTCAAATTTATTCGATTTTTTCAATTTCAAATTTTTTTTTTTTATAGAGAACACATTAATTAAGTTTTTTTAAAAAATGACTTTTGAGCTGATCTTACCAAATAGCTGACCCGGCCCGGCCCATGACCGCGCTTAATAGTCGACTTTGAATCAAACAGCCACGTATAGACCACATCTTCACTTAATCGCCACATCATCACTTTAAAACGCACCGATTAATACTACGTCAACAACTCAACTCCTTTCCAAAACTCTTTTAAAGTGCACCGTTTGTTACTTCATTCTTGTTTTTTCCTTCCATTTTTTTTAATTCTACAAAGTGGTATAAAGTAAAAACTCCCCCGATATTGTCTTAATTATTTAAAATTTAATTGATAAATACTCAAATTACGTTGTATTATGATCTATGACATAGTATTAACCCGAGCTAAGGTTCTAAAAAAAAGAGCATTCTGAAATTGAGATTAAGGATCTTGAATCATTTAATTCGAGATTCGTGATATTTTTTCGATTCGATTCAAAAAATTAATTGGGATTTGTCATTAATTTTGTTGTCATGAATCATAATAAGAATGAGATTGGATGAGACTCAACTAGGATGAGATGTATATATTACCATCCCTAACCCCAAGCATTTTAGACAGTTAAAAAAATAATTATAATCTCGGAAATGAGAATTATGTTGTGTTCTATTAAAGATGACTAAGGTTATGTTTGGATTGATGAAAGATAGTTGAATGTAACTTAAGATATTTAAAATTTATAACTTAGATTGATGAAAATGAATGGAAAGGAGTGTAATGAGATGAAAAAGAGCGTAACAAAAAGGAATGAAGTGAAATGAGATGGAATAGAGTGTAACAAAAAGGAGAATTGAGCTATTGAAAATAAATCACCAAATTGGAGGGTTAGGAATGTAACGTAAATTGAAAAAATAACATTATTCATGAAAACAAATTTATCTCTTAAAAAAATAATATTAAAATATTTATATTATTTATTATATACTTTTTTTTTTCAAAAAATATTATGATATATCATTCTCCATTTCATTTAGTTATATTTCATTCAATTCCATTGAGTTACACTAACTATTATAAATCATCACATTCTATTTTCATAAACATTTCAATGAGGATGTCCAAATTGCGGAAGACGAAGCCGTCAAGTTTGGCCTCAAAGTTACGGAAAATCTGAGATTGCATTACTTGATGGTGGAAACGAACTGAATTCATGTTGTTGAATTGATTTATAACATAAATAATATATTGACAGAAACTTTGTGGATCATTGAAAATATTATTGGCAAACTAACTATATTAGATAGACATTTTGTTCACTATGCTTCTCGATTTTGTAAGTTTATTACTTAGGCTCTTGTGAAATTAGCAATAAATATAATTTTTTCTTCAAACATTAATATATTTTCACTTCGTTAAAGTAATGATAATCATCTTCTTTTCAAAAAAGAAAAAATATAGTAATTTTAGCTCCTCCAGAATCATCTAGCGTCTCAGATATTTCTAAAATATCATTCTATAAAATCTCGACCACCCCTCTTCATATATTTTAATCGAGAAGCATTCAAATTCTATCAAATACAATCGACAGTTTTTTATTTACGTTGTTGAGGAAATAAAAATGGCAACAGCAAGCACCGAAGGAGGGGCCAGTGGCAAGGCCATAGGAATAGACCTAGGCACAACCTACAGCTGCGTCGGCGTTTGGCAAAACGACCGCGTAGAGATCATACCCAACGACCAAGGCAACCGTACAACCCCATCCTATGTGGCCTTCACTGACACCGAGCGTCTCGTCGGCGATGCAGCCAAGAACCAAGTCGCCTTGAACCCAGAGAACACTGTCTTCGACGCTAAACGACTAATCGGTCGTCGTTTCTCTGACCCTTCTGTCCAAAGCGACATGAGGCTCTGGCCTTTTAAAGTCGTCCCAGGGCCAGGCGACAAGCCCATGATTGTTGTTCGTTACAAAGGCGAAGATAAACGGTTCTCACCTGAAGAAATATCATCAATGGTGCTGAACAAAATGAGAGAAACTGCAGAATCATATCTGGGTCAGGGCATAAACAACGCTGTGATCACAGTGCCTGCTTATTTCAACGACTCTCAAAGACAAGCGACAAAAGACGCGGGGGTTATAGCGGGGATTAATGTTATGAGAATCATCAACGAGCCAACAGCGGCTGCTATTGCTTACGGCTTAGACAAGAAGGCGTCGCGAAAGGGTGAGCAAAACGTGCTGATTTTTGACCTCGGTGGTGGCACTTTTGATGTGTCTTTGTTGACGATCGAAGAAGGGATCTTTGAAGTTAAAGCGACGGCAGGGGATACCCATTTGGGTGGTGAGGATTTTGACAACAGGCTGGTGAATCATTTTGTGGGGGAGTTTAGGAGGAAGCATAAGAAGGACATAAGTGGAAATGCCAGAGCTTTGAGGAGGCTGAGGACTGCTTGTGAAAGAGCTAAAAGAGCTTTATCATCCACTACGCAAACGACTATTGAGATTGATTCTTTATACGAAGGGATTGATTTTTACTCGACGATTACAAGAGCAAGGTTCGAAGAACTGAATATGGATTTGTTCAGAAAGTGCATGGAGCCGGTTGAAAAATGTTTGAGAGATTCAAAGAGTGACAAAAGTCAAGTTGATGAAGTGGTTCTCGTTGGTGGGTCAACGAGGATTCCGAAAATTCAGCAACTCTTGCAAGATTTTTTCAATGGGAAAGAATTGTGTAAGAGTATTAACCCAGATGAGGCTGTGGCTTATGGAGCTGCCGTACAAGCAGCAATTTTGACCGGCGAAGGGAGTGAGAAGGTGCAGGACCTGTTGTTGCTCGATGTCACGCCGTTGAGTCTCGGCCTTGAGACTGCTGGCGGTGTAATGACCGTGTTGATTCCAAGGAACACGACGATTCCTACTAAGAAAGAGCAGATTTTTTCGACATATTCGGATAATCAACCAGGGGTTTTGATTCAGGTTTATGAAGGGGAGCGAGCGAGGACTAGAGATAATAACCTTCTTGGTAAATTTGAGCTCACTGGGATCCCTCCGGCGCCTAGAGGGGTACCCCAGATTAATGTCGCATTTGATATTGATGCTAATGGGATATTGAATGTGAGTGCTGAGGATAAAACAGCTGGTGTGAAGAACAAGATTACGATTACGAATGATAAGGGGAGGCTAAGCAAAGAGGATATTGAGAAGATGGTGAAAGATGCTGAGAGGTATAAGGCTGAAGATGAGGAGGTGAAGAAGAAAGTGGAAGCCAAGAATGCATTGGAGAATTACGCGTACAATATGAGAAACACAGTGAGAGATGAGAATTTTGCGAGCAAATTGAATCCTGAAGATAAGGAGAAGATTGAGAAGGCTGTGCATGATGCTATTGAGTGGCTGGATGGGAACCAGTTGGCTGAAGTTGATGAGCTCGAGGATAAGTTGAAGGAGCTCGAGGGGATTAGCAACCCTATCATTGCTAAGATGTATCAGGGAGCTGCCGGTGGTGACGTGCCGATGGATGGTGACATGCCTTATGCCGGCGACGGCGGTGGTGGCGGCTCAACTGGGTCTGGCACTGGGGCAGGCCCAAAGATTGAAGAGGTTGATTAGAGGAGTTGAAAGTGTTTGGAGGAGGAGTTTGCTTTCGGTTTTTGTTTTTGCTTGTAATTAAGTGGTGGTTTTTGTATTTCTGTTTTCTTTGAATAAAAATCTTGGTGTTTTGTGTTAAAGTTTTCGGTTCATTATTAGTTTTCAAATATAGGTTTGTTAGGTAGTGCTATCGGGTTTTCACGGATCGAGTTGGATTGAGTTTATTTTTTTTTTAATTTTTTTTAAACTCGATCGAGTCGGGTTAGAGGATTTAAAATCCAAAATTTTAAAGTGTAATTCGTGCGCGTCGGGTCATTGCGAGTTGTGTCAAAAAAATTACGGGTTGGGTTAGGAAAAATTCATAATATATATTTTTTATGATACGATTTTGATAGGATTTGTAGTTAAATCAAATTATGATAAATTAACTAGGAGGGGAAAAGGGAAAAATCATTAATTTGGGTTGGGTTGAGTCAGATTTTCTACATTGAACTCCCGACCCGATCCGAATTTACGGGTCGGGGAGGGTCTTACCTAATTTTTTTTTTTTAACTTTGCAAACCCGACCGGCTCGGGTGGGGTCGCATGTTGTACGTGCCAAATTTGGACCCGAGGGTAAAACTGTCATTTCACGTCAAGATTCAATACTAAAAGCCCATAAATATTGGCCCTTAAAAAACATATTAGAAAACCCAGCCCAGAAAACTTATTTTATCGGTACAGTACACTACAAATGAAATGCTAAATAAAATAGACAGCATAAAACATGATTGTTACTAACTTTTACTTTTTCTAAACATAAACACATGCAACGCCGAAAGTTTGATCCAGACACGTTGTGGGTTCCATAGCCAGATATATCAGCACATTGTAGGCCCATTGCCAGCTTTGATCACAGCTACGAAATAATCACTTTTCAGATCTATAAAAGGGAAGGTAATTCATAGTTCAAAGGCAGGCTGAACATCATTCTAAACTTCTATTCTCTGACACAAGTTCTGAGAATTCCATTCATTTGTCACCGCCCTCACGGCTATCAAAAGAAAGTAAGGTAACAATAAGCCTTATTTCCTCATATTACATAATGGCAGCTCATTTCACTATACTGACTTGAGCGTCGGAGTGTACCCGGCACCCACCATACCGGTGGTAGTCTACTCCCGTTCACTTTATCTTTGTTTTGCAGGATCGTTAATGCCCCCAATCTACAAATTCTGATTGTGGACCTCGGTGAAAACCAGCATCCACAATTTGGAAACTGTACGTGCCAAATTTGGACCCGAGGGTAAAACTGTCATTTCACGTCAAGATTCAATACTAAAAGCCCATAAATATTGGCCCTTAAAAAACATATTAGAAAACCCAGCCCAGAAAACTTTATTTTATCGGTACAGTACACTACAAATGAAATGCTAAATAAAATAGACAGCATAAAACATGATTGTTACTAACTTTTACTTTTTCTAAACATAAACACATGCAACGCCGAAAGTTTGATCCAAGACACGTTGTGGGTTCCATAGCCAGATATATCAGCACATTGTAGGCCCATTGCCAGCTTTGATCACAGCTACGAAATAATCACTTTTCAGATCTATAAAAGGGAAGGTAATTCATAGTTCAAAGGCAGGCTGAACATCATTCTAAACTTCTATTCTCTGACACAAGTTCTGAGAATTCCATTCATTTGTCACCGCCCTCACGGCTATCAAAAGAAAGTAAGGTAACAATAAGCCTTATTTCCTCATATTACATAATGGCAGCTCATTTCACTATACTGACTTGAGCGTCGGAGTGTACCCGGCACCCACCATACGGTGGTAGTCTACTCCCGTTCACTTTATCTTTGTTTTGCAGGATCGTTAATGCCCCCAATCTACAAATTCTGATTGTGGACCTCGGGTGAAAACCAGCATCCACAATTTGGCGCCCACCGTGGGGCCTTGGCGATTTATAGCAAACAAAAGATTTCACAGTCTACAATTCTAACTGTCATTCATGGCTTCGAGTAGCGAGTTGACACCAGATCCAACTTCAGCCCAAATATCTATGCTACAAGAACGGTTACGAACTTTGGAGGAGGAGAATTTGACCATGCGAAGCTCCAATACAAACCTTCGAAAGCAGTTAGAGTTAATCTCTTCCACCTCTCAACAACGTGATTCTCCGGGCAATGCCAACAATGATATAATTCCATCCAATCTTTTGGAAACATTCAATGATATGGCAAATGATGTTCCTTCTCCTGATGACCACCCAAGAAATCATACAGTTCCGCCAATTTCCCCAGCTGACCAGGCTCAGCAAGTCGCCTCCAGCATGCGCAAAGAAATGTCAGAGTTCAGAAAGAAGCGATATTGTCCAGTCTACCAGGCGTCAAACTGCCGATAAGAAAAAGTAGAGCTGGGACAATTTCTGACACACCATTTTTTGAGACCATCACCTCTGTAGAATTGCCAAGGAAATTCAGCCCTCCAGATATGAAAATGTATGATGGGTCTACTGATCCAGACGACCACATCATCCATTACAAATATAAGATGATGTCAACAGGCCTGACCCCTCGACAATGGGAGGCCGGTATGTGCAGAGGATTTGGGGAGACATTGGCGGGTCCGGCCCTAACTTGGTTCATCAATCTCCCGTATAGGTCCATTGGGTCATACCAACATCTGGCAGACAAGTTTGTAGAGCATTTTGCGAGTTCTTGCAAGATTGAAAAGACTTCAGACGACCTTTGTGCCATCCAGCAAAGGAAAGGTGAATCTTTACGAAGCTACGTAGCTCGCTTCAATAAAGAAAGGATAACTATCCCGGACCTCCATCAACCTACTGCAGTAGAAGCATTCAGAAATGGTTTGCTTCTAGAAAGCGGACTTTACAAGAAACTCACTAAATTCCGATGCTACACGATGGATCAAGCCATGGCTCGAGCCCAAATTGAAATAAGGTGGGAAGAAGACAAGAGGAACAAGAGAAAAGAGAATTTTTCTGGTTTGCAAAACAATAACACTCAAGATACTACTAAACGGCGCAAAGAATTTCTCAATAAAGCACCTCGGCCAACAGACAGGAAGGATCTTCCGAAAGTGAATCAACATTTCAACCGGGACTTCAAGCGCCAACCGTTAACTTTCAGGGGACAAGACAATTCTGCTAACAGGGAGAGACTCCCAGACTACAATTTTACTGTTTCCCCGGGAGAATTGGTTTCGGTACTCAAGAGGATGGGAAGCGAAGTAAGGTGGCCCCCACGCTCCAGAGATTTTTCAGTCAAAAAAGATACCAGCAAATGGTGTGAGTTTCACCGAGATTATGGCCATACGACAGCAGATTGTGTGGCTTTAAGATTGGAAGTATTGGAATTGTTGAATAAAGGGCACTTGAAGGAATTGCTTACAGATAAGGGCAAGGCTACAATGGCCAAGAGAAATGACAAAGAAGATGGCCCCATACCACCACCACCAATCAACAATACTGTAAGTTTTATTTCTGGTGGTTCTGAAGTTAGTGGTGTTTCATATTCCGCAGCGAAACGACATACCAGGGTTGCCACAATGGATTTTTTCCATTCGACGATGTCAATAGAAGAGACTTGTACAAACCTTACAATTGAATTTTCAGACGACAGCAATTCCAGCCGAATGAATCCGCATCACGATGCGCTGGTAATCTCATTACAGATTGCAAATTTCATGGTCAAAAGAATCTTGGTCGACACAGGTTCGTCAGCAAATATCATCTTCAAGGCAGCCCTTTCCGACATGGGAGCAGAGATAGAAAAGATCAACAGGAAGTCGACTGTTCTTATTGGGTTCAGTGGCGAACAGAAATTTACCATTGGAGAAATATCTCTTCCAGTCTATGCAGGAGGAATCAATAAGTTGACTTCATTTTTAGTCCTCGATTGTCCCTCAGCCTACAACTTGATCGTTGGCCGACCTTGGATTCATGAGATGAGGGCAGTCTCCTCAACTTATCATCAAGTACTCAAATTTCCCACTAAATGGGGAATTCAGGAGATTGTAGGAGATCGACACGCTTCAAGAAGTTGTTACCAGACTACTTTAAAGGCGAAATCTCAGTCGGCATAGCAATTAATGGAGGGATCCGATGTTACACCACCAGATCAGCCAAGCGTGGAGGAGCTAGACGAAGTCTCAATACACCCAGAATATGCAGATCACAAAGTACCAATTGGAGTTAATCTGGATCCCAAGCTACGAACCGACCTAATTGATTTCTTGATGAAGCGACATGATTGTTTCGCCTGGTCACACGAGGATATGACCGGGATCGACCCAGAGTTAATCACCCATGAGCTCCATGTAGATCCAAACTACCCTCCTGTCAGGCAGAAAAGAAGAAAGTTTGCCCCGGAGAGAAATCAGATCATCAATGAAGAAGTCCAAAAATTGTTACAAAATGGAGCCATCAAGGAGGTTCAATTCCCAGAATGGTTAGCTAATGTGGTGATAGTACGAAAGAAGAACGGGAAATGGAGAGTTTGCATCGACTTCACAGATTTGAACAAAGCGTGCCCCAAGGATTCCTTCCCATTACCTCATATTGATTCCTTGGTTGACGCTACAGCAGGCCATGAGTTACTGAGTTTCATGGATGCCTATTCAGGCTACAATCAAATCCTCATGCATCCGAACGACCAGGAGAAAACTGCATTCATCACCAACAGAGGCATATATTGTTATAAAGTGATGCCATTCGGACTCAAAAATGCTGGAGCAACCTATCAACGAATGGTGAACAAAATGTTTTCTCAGCAGATAGGGAAGACCATGGAGGTTTATATAGATGACATGCTGGTAAAGTCAATAGAAGCCGAACAACATCTCACACATTTGGAGCAGGCATTCGACACAATGAGGAAGTACGGTATGAAATTGAATCCAGCAAAATGTGCTTTTGGAGTCACTTCAGGGAAATTTCTTGGATACATGGTCACGCGACGAGGAATAGAAGCCAATCCAACTCAGATCAGATCTATTCTTGACATTCCTTCTCCTTCCACTCCGAAAGATGTCATGCGACTTGCCGGGAGAATAGCCGCACTTAATAGATTCATTTCCAAGTCGACCGATAAGAGTTTTCAATTCTTCTCAGCCTTGAAGAAGGCAAAACACTTCGAGTGGACTCCAGCCTGCGAAAAGGCGTTGACAGAACTCAAACGATACTTATCTTCTCCACCATTGTTATCTAAGCCACTCGACAATGAAAGACTTTTTCTCTACTTAGGAGTCTCAGAACAAGCAGTAAGTGCAGTCTGATCCTGATCCGAGAAGAAAACGGAACTCAACTCCCAGTCTACTATGTGAGTAAAGCGTTGTTAGATGCAGAATCACGCTACACTCATATGGAAAAATTGGTACTGGCGCTGGTAACTGCAGCAAGGAAGCTACGACCATATTTTCAGGGTCATCCAATCACTGTCTATACATCATATCCATGATGAGGAGTATTCTTCATAAACCTGAGCTTTCAGGGAGACTGACCAAGTGGGCTGTGGAACTAGGAGAGCACGACATCACGTACTTACCACGCACCGCGATCAAGTCACAAGCACTCGCAGATTTTGTTGCTGATTTCAGCTCCAGTCTACAGATACCAGCTGAACAAGAAATCCAATGTATCCATCCTTCCACTACCTGGAGTTTGGCAGTTGATGGGTCAAGCAATAAACGTGGATGCGGCTTAGGGATTGTGATTACAACTCCTGAAGGCGATGTGTTGCAACAGGTGATTAAATGTGGATTCAAAGTCTCTAATAACGAAGCCGAATACGAAGCCCTCATAGCTGGCTTAAATTTGGCCCAAGAGCTCGGTGCCAAGAAGATCGAAGTGAAATCAGATTCTCAATTAGTCGTGAATCAATTCCAGGGTTCATATCAAGCTAAAGATTCACAGATGGTTTCTTATCTAAAAAAGGTAAAAGAAATCCAGTCGACATTTGAACAGGTAACCATTTCTCAAATCCCCAGAAATGAAAATAAGCACGCAGATGCTTTAGCTACACTGGGTTCATCGATTGAAGGAGAAAAAATCCAGTCCATCCCAATTGCATATTTGCAGTGGCCTGCGATTTGGAAGAATGGAATCGAAGAAGTTTCAACACTCACATCAGGCGACTCATGGTTGACTCCAATTGAGAAATATTTACAAAACGGCATGCTTCCAGAAGATAAAATTGAGGCTCGAAAGATTCAACGACAAGCTGCCAGATTCACGCTACATGATGGGCAACTTTTGAAGAGATCACTTTCTGGTCCCTACCTCAAATGTCTCACTCCAGAGGAAGCCCGGTACGTTTTGACCGAACTTCATGAAGGGGAATGTGGAAACCATTCCGGTGGAAGAAGCTTAGCCTCCCGAGCCCACACGACGGGATACTATTGGCCATCTATGCGGGCTGATTCGGTTGAAATCACTCGAAAATGCGAGAAGTGTCAAATTTGCCCCCGTCTCACACTTACCACCAGAGAAGTTGAAGCCGATTCTCTCACCATGGCCATTCATGAAATGGGGAATGGACATCGTTGGGAAGCTGCCTACCGCCCCTGGACAGCGAGTCTACATGCTCGTCCTTACAGACTACTATTCCAAATGGATCGAAGCAGAAGCCTTTGCCAAGATACGGGACTTAGAAGTGCAAAACTTCGTATGGAAAAACATCATTTGTCGATTCGGTCTGCCGAAGGAAATTGTAACTGACAATGGGTCCCAATTCATCAGTTACCGTTTCCAAAACTTCTGCAAGAATTGGGGAATCAAGTTGAACTTTTCAACTCCACGTTTTCCTCAAGCGAATGGACAAGCTGAATCATCCAACAAGACGATCTTGAATACAATGAAGAAAAGATTAGAGAAATCAAAGAGAGCATGGGCAGATGAACTTCCAGGTGTCTTGTGGTCCTACAGAACTACGGCCCGGTCATCAACTGGTCAAACCCCATTCTCCCTTGTGTTTGGGTGTGAAGCTGTGATCCCAGTAGAGGGAGTTGTTCCAACTCCTCGATACCAATGGCTCGACGAAAACACGAATCAACAACTCATGAGTTATAGCCTTGATACGGTTGACGAAATGAGAGAACAAGCCTCCATACGACTTGCAGCACATCAGCAGAGAATGGCCAGATATTTTAACAAGAATGTTCGGTGCAGAACGTTAAAGAAGAGAGGAGATTGGGTCTTACGGAAAGTATTTCAGAATACCAAAGAGATCAAGGACGGAAAGCTAGGACCAAATTGGGAAGGCCCATACGTCATTACGAAGATTGTTGGGCAGGGCGCCTACAAATTGGAAACGACAGAAGGAAGGCCAATTCAAAATAGCTGGAATGCAATTCATCTCAAACGGTTTTACCGGTAATTTTTATTTTTCTTTTGTGTTGCCCATTTGGCCAATGAAGTATTTTATAATAAAATGTTGTGTGATGAAATGTGTGCATTCTGATATAACTATATAGTAAAAAAGAAACCTTAGATATAAAGCAAAAAGGAAACATTTTGTATTAGCAATTTCCCATTACAAAAAGATAGTCAAAATTAAGATTACATATTCATTCCACGGGCGTATCAGTCGACGGAACTTCATGGGAAGGCTGAGCTTCCGCTAGTGGAACATCAGCGGCCTGACTGGGTACAAAAGGGATAATTTCAGTCGTTCCAGGGACCCCTACCGTCTCAGCCTTTTTCTCCATTATGGCTATTTCTTCTTCGGCTTCTCCAATGGCCATTTGCTCTTCTTCAGCAGCTTCTTTTGAAATCACTTCTCTCCCTTTTCTTCTTCTTCACCCTCGCTTGTAAGTGAAACCCCAGCAGCCAGCCTCTCATATTCGCGAATCCATTTCCTCGGTTTCCAAGCGACATTCTGGCCAGCTAAATATTCTTCCATTAGGTTGCTCCTCTCTTTCATCATTGATTCGAAGGCAACCAATTCGAGTTGGTCAAGCAACTCGGCCTTTTCCTTCCTCAAGCCCTCCAAACTTTCTTTGAACGCTTCATTGGTAGCCTCAGACACTTCCTTCTCCAATTTCAATGTCGCTTGAGTCTCTCTCAGCTCTTTCTCTACCATCCTCAATTTCCTTTCGGTAGCGTCAAAATTTGCTTTCAGCTCACCGAAATCTCTTCTGACCGATGTGTTTGCTTTTTCTAAGTCCCTCATCCTCCTCTGGCTTAATTCAGCATACTGTTGCATGAAAATACCACATTCCATAACCTGAAAGAAATTCCTTTTAGTACATTCCATACGACTTCTTCAAAATCGATAATATATATATGATAGATATTTATACCTGATAACTTAAAGCCGAAATCTTCTTGCTTGTTTCGGTTGGACCCAATTCAATCAGTCGCTTCTCGTCTTCTTCCAGCAACAGACGTTTAATAAACTTAGAAAGGCTAGAAGGATCCGAAATTGCAGTAGACCCGTGGGGAATCCTCACTACTACGCCTTCTGCGTCTTCCTCCACTTCTACTACTGCCTTTCTCTTTTTCGAAGCAGATACCTTCTCAGTCGACTGGGTCGTCGTTTCCGATACATTTACCGGAACGACTTCAGCTGGTTTGGCGATGTCCAAATTTGCGGTTTCAGGCTCCTTCTCTTTGGTTTTCTTAGTCTTCCTCCGGTTCCTCATTTCATCAAGTTTTGGCACCTTAAATGGACCCGACATCATCTCAACTGCGCATAAAAATTCTTCAGGAGTCAGCGGTGTTAGAAATAGCAGCCTCCCAAATGTAACCTCAATCGCCCAAGTGCACAAAATCACTGCCAAAATATGCTTACTCAAAGCCAAGGGAGTACCTTCAGAATAAACCACTTCTTTCCACAGAGGAGTTAACTTCAGTCTCCTCTCGTCTAAAGCCGCTCTCCAATTCCTCTTCGAGTCGGGCAAACCGAGGATGCGGTTAGTATTTGCGACGGCTCGTTGAGTAGTATCGAATGTTCTATTCAGCTGAAGACCTGAAAGAAGATCAAGAAGAATATTTACAGTCATACAAGTTGTAATATAGAATTTAAAAGGGTGAAATAATACTCACTCGACGGATTCCAATGTTCAGGTATTTCTCCACTCCCATTCGACCCAAACATACTCTCTCTCTCACGAAGAAATAACTTTTTTGCCAATCACCCCTATCGTTTGTTGTAAGCCCCAATACCAAGTGCTCCCTCTTTTGGCGTAGATACAGGTGATATCTCCCTTTTTCTCTTAGGTGTTCTTTCATATAGTAAGTATACAATAATTCTCGCACCCCAAACACGATCCCCAATTCAAAAGACATGCACTCAAGCGACAGTAGAATCCTCCAAGTGTTTGGCATTAGTTGCGATGGAGCCAGTAGGTAGTGATTCAAGACTTCCCATACTAACTTTGGAACGGGGAATCTGAATCCATCAATAAAGGGACGTTCATAAAACCCAATCCACCCAGGAATTCTGTAGTCTATCCTTTCTGTCGGCGATGCTAACCTTACTTCAATTGATGAAGGAAATCTATATTTCAATCTCATCTCTCTCATCGATCTTTCAGTCACTCGACTAGCTGGATTTTTGGTTAAGATATTTGTCGGTTCACTCGTACTTGGGATCTCACTCGACTCCTCAATTGTAGGTAATGATCTAAGTGGCGTAGCTTCGGTGGGTATTCCTAACGGTGGTCTAGCTATAGTTACAATTCCAGCCTCTTTAAAATCTTCATACGACCAATCATCCCTAATAGTTTCTTCATCGCTTGATTCACTTATAGGTTGTTCAATATATTTGTCTATTTGAGCACCTAAACTACCCAACGAATCCTCACTCGACATTTTCTAAACAACAAACACAAATGTCCTAAAAATTTCTACCCCTTTGAAGATCAAAACACGTCCAAACCATAAACAAAATCCGTAAGTTTCACATATTTTTCAAGATCTAGCGGCCTATTTGACTTAGAACAAATTGAATCTACAATATGAACATTTGAAGATGTTGAAGAATACGAAGAAGATTATGAAGAATACCTTGAAATATTGAGAGCTCCCTTAAGCTTGCCAACCGAGAGAAATTTTTGTTTGAGACCAAATGAGACCCACTACCCATTCTTATACTCTCCTTTTTAGGCGCCACAATTTCCCTCCAAAAGACACCTCGAAAACCCCACTAGGGTTTCAGTATATGAACTTGGGCTCCAAACTCCAACAAGCCCAACTTCCTTACTATCTTCCAAGGATATTATCATTGTGTAGACATCTTTGGCGATTGGTTGACATCTGTCAATGAATTTATTCCCTTCAGAGTAAACCCCAACGTCTTGTTTCATTCTACAAAAGTAAACTCGAATCAAAATGCATAATGATTCATATAATCAACCAATCAAGATACATGCATGAAATCATTATTGGATTAGTTCACTCGACATTATGTTCTAATCATGCAGATCGTCTTCAGTCAACATTAGGCGGTAACATTTACATTTTAGAAGGTTATTTCAATCGTCATATATACAAGTGAATATTTGTTCCTTACATGATCGTCTCAGTCGACAGATGTATAGTAGGATACTTCAGAAATATTCCAGTCGACGGTATATGGTATGAAACTCTGCATATAATCCAGTCGACAAATATGTGGAAGATCTTTGTAAGAACACTCCAATCGACAAGCGTGAGTGAATGTTTCATGTATTACTTTCAGTCGACATATATGCACGAGATTTTTGCAGGTACATTCCAGTCGACAATATATGAAGACTTGATGCAAATATATTCCAGTCGACATGTACACTACGGTCGACATTATATGAAGACTTGATGTAAAATATTCCAGTCGACGAGTATATGGTATGAACTTTGCATATAATCCAGTCGACAAGTATTGGAAGATCTTTGTAGGACACTCCAATCGACGAACATTAGCGAATGTTTCATGTATTACTTTCAGTCGACATATATGCACGAGATTTTTGCAGGTACATTCCAGTCGACAAATATGAGAATAATTCATGTTATTATTCCATACGACATGTATATGTAAGATGATTGCAGGTACATTCCAGACGACAAGCATGATAGGATGTTTTGAGTTATTATTCTCCAACCGACATGCATGTGTGAGGTATATGTTTCTTTCGACACAATGAAGGTGGTTGTCATACATATTGTTATCAACATTACTAGGTATGACTTACACCATTACATATCTCCCACTCGACATCAGTGAGGCTCTAAATTTGTAATAACCCAATCGACATTGCTATATATATTGCTTGATGAAGTGTCGGTCGGTAACTGCATGAATGCAGCTTGGGAATTGTTATAGTTACTACACTTACATAATCTGAGACATGATATGAATCTCATTCGACATTATCTAGTATGTAGTTTGAGAATTATCATCACTACTACCACTACACATGTACTTCTTGAGTCTTGATATACATCTCATACGACATCTACACACCCGAAGCTTGGAATTTGTTGGTGACTTCATCCGACACTATAGCCATATATCCTGACCTTCATCAGGTTCAGTCGACTGGGAACATTCCCCACTGGCTCACATAGAGTCAAGTTTAAGACCTGGCCTTCCTTCAGCTGGTCCAGGCGACATGAGTATTCCACTGGTCCAGGGACCCGTAGCATGGGGATTTTCCTGACCTTCACCAGGTTCAGTCGACTGGGAACATTCCCCACTGGCTCACATAGAGTCAAGTTTAAGACCTGGCCTTCAGCTGGTCCAGGCGACATGAGTAATTCCCCTGGTCCACGGACCCGTAGCATGGGGATTTTCCTGACCTTCACCAGGTTCAGTCGACTGGGAACATTCCCCACTGGCTCACATAGAGTCAAGTTTAAGACCTGGCCTTCAGCTGGTCCAGGCGACATGAGTAATTCCCCTGGTCCACGGACCCGTAGCATGGGGATTTTCCTGACCTTCACCAGGTTCAGTCGACTGGGAACATTCCCCACTGGCTCACATAGAGTCAAGTTCAAAACCTGGCCTTCAGCTGGCCCAGGCGACATGAGTAAATCCCCTGGTCTACGGACCCGTAGCATGGGGATTATCCTGACCTTCACCAGGTTCAATTAGAATTAGACAGAATCATGATCTTCAACTGGTTCAGAAAATCATCATTGTTAAGATTAAATGACTACTCCTAACGATTAAGAATAAGTTTTACATACTAAAGAGCAAATCCCAGATGATACATTCGATTTATTACTCTCAAAGTCAAAAACTTTTTTGACTTAAAGAGTAGGGAACAAACTGTACGTGCCAAATTTGGACCCGAGGGTAAAACTGTCATTTCACGTTAAGATTCAATACTAAAAGCCCATAAATATTGGCCCTTAAAAAACATATTAGAAAACCCAGCCCAGAAGACTTTATTTTATCGGTACAGTACACTACAAATGAAATGCTAAATAAAATAGACAGCATAAAACATGATTGTTACTAACTTTTACTTTGTCTAAACATAAACACATGCAACGCCGAAAGTTTGATCCAAGACACGTTGTGGGTTCCATAGCCAGATATATCAGCACATTGTAGGCCCATTGCCAGCTTTGATCACAGCTACGAAATAATCACTTTTCAGATCTATAAAAGGAAAGGTAATTCATAGTTCAAAGGCAGGCTGAACATCATTCTAAACTTCTATTCTCTGACACAAGTTCTGAGAATTCCATTCATTTGTCACCGCCCTCACGGCTATCAAAAGAAAGTAAGGTAACAATAAGCCTTATTTCCTCATATTACATAATGGCAGCTCATTTCACTATACTGACTTGAGCGTCGGAGTGTACCCGGCACCCACCATACCGGTGGTAGTCTACTCCCGTTCACTTTATCTTTGTTTTGCAGGATCGTTAATGCCCCCAATCTACAAATTCTGATTGTGGACCTCGGGTGAAAACCAGCATCCACACATGTTGACTCGATCTTGTGAACACCCTTGATTATTATTTATTAATAGAGTTTTTAGAAGTATAAATTTTGTTAAAAGAAAATTTAAATGTTTGGTTGTGAATAAGAGGTTTTATTAAAAATTATAAAATTATTTTATTAGATATGTTTTTTAAAATTATGTTAGGGAAGAAATGAAGTAGTATTGTTAAATTAAATAAAGATATTATAAATAATTTAATATTAAAAAAAAAATCAAATTCTACTCCTAAAAATTTAAATTTCGAGCTTTTACAATTTTTTCTAAATATCTTACTTAAAAGGTAACCAAAATCATCAAAAATTTATTAAAAACTGTTTTATATCTAATTGAAACCACACACTTCATATAACAGTTAATCAGTTATACACCGCTGTGAATGATTAATGGGCTCATATACCCGATTCGACCCAGCCCAGGATCCACTAATCAGTATTTCCCAAAAAATAAAAAATAAAAAAAGTTCTGGATAAGAAAATCTCGCTCTGGTCTGCCGAGTCTCAATCCCAATTCCCGCTTCATTCTACATTCTTCAACACATCACCATGGCTGGTCTCACCAGCACCTTCCCCTTCACCAAAACGACGTCGTCACTCTCCTCAATCGAGTCCAAATTCTTCGACCCCCATTTCCGTAACCCAAGCAATTTCTCCCTCTTTTCATTCAATTATTCCTCCCGCTGCCACAATATTTCAATCACTGCCAGATACGGCGGCGGAGGCGGGCCCCGCTTCTCGGGCTCCAAGGACTCCAGGCGCCGCCAAAAAGACTTGGAAGAAGAACAAGCCTTTGATATCGATGGCATCAGGTACCTGTACTTAAGTTTAGCCTTTTTTTTTTCCACAGAGAATTACTAAAAAAAAGCTTTGATTTTTGTAGTAGTTGTATGACTAATCAATGTATTAGCAACTTAAGAATTTGTTTGTGTTTTATTTGTTGATTTTTATACATTTATGTTTATGAATATTGAATATTGGTGATTGTGAATTGAATTGAATTGAATTTTAGTGGCTTGTTGGTTTGTGTGGTGGCATAGGTCAAACACTGTGAGGCTCATTGATGCACAACAAAACATGGTTAGTGGATTAGTTTTTCTGTTTGGTCGCTGAGAAAGTGTGGGAAATTATAGAAAGTTTGTCTTTACTGAATTTGAAGAAGAGTTTTAGATATATTTTCGGTAAAAGAGTTTGATCCTTTTGTGTGGTTTAGGTTGGTATAGTTCCCAAGAGTGAAGCTATTCAAATGGCTGAGGATGCTGAACTAGACCTGGTAACATATTACTTTCAAAATTTAAATGTCCAGAATTATTGTATGTGGTATGCTGTAATATCAATCAGTTTAGTAATTTTATTCAGGCTGATTCTTTACTGCAAGAAAGTTTTGACTTTTGAGCTTACTTTTGACACAAGGATGATGCTATTGACTTCTATGAAACTGGCATTTCTTGCAGGTGATAGTTTCCCCAGATGCTGATCCTCCAGTTGTCAGAGTAATGGATTACAAGTATAATTTATTTGTTTGATTCTTTAAAGAATGAGAAGATATTCATATTCCTATATATGTGTGTGTACTTTACTTGTTTGATAAAAAATTTCTTTAAATAATTTGATCAACAGTTTTCTTTGTCTGCCTTATTGTATATTCAGTTTATAGGTGTATTAATACTTGCTTTTACTTCTTCGTCAGTAAATATAGATATGAACAACAAAAGAAGAAGAAAGGGCAGCAGAAGAAAAGTGCCGGTGAATATCTTCTTTTAGAATTTGCTGTTTTTCTGATTGGTGCGTGAATTGACATATGAGAAAAGAATAAAGATACTGACCATAGTTCTTCTCTTAAATGTCAGCCAATCGTATGGATTTGAAGGAGCTTAAAATGGGGTGAGTTTCTCAATCCATTTGATTTTCTCTACTTTCAGACAGCACTCTTCAGTTTGTTTTTGGCTATTGATGCTCAAGTTGTTGTTGGCTTATTAATCAACTGTTACTGATGGCACAACATTTAGTTTGCATGTGAAGATTTTCCAAGAGCAGATTTTCATGCTGGCTAGATGCAGTTAAATTCCCTTGCAATCCTGAGTTGTGCATGATTCACACATAAAATATTTTGGTTTCATCCGTTATCTTTAGGTTTGCATGATGGCCTTTATGTCGATGTTACAGTTTACACTAGTGAATTTACTAACACTGCAAATGTGGCAAAAATTTAGTGTTGAATGAGAGCTGGTCTGCATATATTTTTCTCGGTCAATTTTTTTTTTGGTCAAATTTTTGAAGCTATAGCGTGCATATATCTAAGTTATGGTTTTAACTGTTATGTTTGATTTTGTTGACAGTTATAATATTGATCAACATGATTATTCTGTGCGTTTAAAAGCAGCAAGGAAGTTTTTGAAAGATGGTGACAAGGTAGCTTCAGTTTTCTAATTGGCGTGTGTTAAATTAGATTAACACAATAATTAAACTTGCTTTTGGTCTTTCTGAAGTGAAGTATGTTTTGTCAAAATTTTCAGGTTAAGGTCATAGTGAACCTCAAAGGGCGGGAAAATGATTTCAGAAATATTGCTATTGAGCTTATAAAACGTTTCCAGAATGATGTTGGAGAGGTACTAATATTATTTTTGTTTTCTACTATGAACGGAAATAGCTTTTGCATTGGCACATCTTTAATTCTGTATTTCTGGTATTTATTTGGTGTTTTTTATTTTGCAGCTAGCAACTGAGGAGAACAAAAATTTCAGAGATAGGAATATATTCATAATTTTAGTTCCAAATAAGGCCCTCTTACAGAAGGCTCAAGAACCACCAAAGAAGAAAGATAAGCCGGTTGCAGATGAAGTCTCAGCTGGCGTCTGAGTGCATTCAGCTGTTCCAAAAGGTTTTGACAACATAACAATCGGCTGGTAATCTTTATATGCTCGTCAACTGGGTTGCGGATCAGATGGTAATCTTCATATGCTCATCAACTAGGTTGCGGATGTTGAAATTTGTGTATAGCATTAGTGTATTACAGCTATATGACATGTTTATTAGATTTCCTACAACATAAGCAGCCTTTTGTATCAAATACTTGTAACATTTCGTAGATCCATTACTTCTTATTTCTTTAGATGATCAAGACTTCGTTTAGGTTCAGTAAATGAGCATGTATATGTTTTCTGCAAGGTTGTTCTGGAAGAAATAACAATTTTTAAAATTGTGACCAGACATGGCATTTGTAGCGGAACCTTATTTAGAGAAGCATTGGTGGTTGGTAAGTTTCTTATTTATGATTCATTCTAATTATTTGCCTGCAATTGGGAATGATAGGGTTCCCATTCAAGCCCCTGCACTGTATATTCTTTATAGAAGTTTCTGGGATTCACGATTACTCGAGAGCTGATGATAAATATCACCTGTCGATCGTTGCATGATTAGCGTGTGCATCGAACTTTTCTGATCTCTCATGTTAGCTAGCAGCAAGAAACTCACCATATTTGTACCAAATTGGACTGAGAATCCTCCTGTTGGTGGATTGCAATGCTATGTGCTGCATGGACTGCCTTTCCGAAAAAAAATGCGAACAAATGTCCTGAAAAATGTTATGACATTGACAATAGTTCCCTACATTTTTGCCCAGTGAATGTGAATGAAACAGGGTGGTTGTTTCTGAATCTGTGTAATATTTAAGTAGGAGACACAGTACATCTAGATGAGAAGCTTCAACTTACTGCCTAATGATTCAAACATTACTTGGGTTCTAAGTTCTTAAATTTCAAGCATACTCTGTCACAGTTAACCGAACTCCTGAAAGCCATAGGCCCTCCCTAATTTAAGCATTGGAATTTGTTATTTTCTGCACGTGTTTTTTTTTTTGGAATACCGAGAAACCCCACGTCATCAATTGATGCGTGGGTAAATCGGTGCTGTCCCAGACTCTTACAAGGGTGCTACTTGTGTTCCAAAGCTCAAACCGCTGGGCTGCGTCCCTTGGGGACTTTCTGCACGTGTATGCATAATCATGTATATCAAATTAATAAATTTCATGTGGGTGTCGATACTAAGTTGAATACGTATATAATAAAGAATGAAAAAAAAATTCGTAGGGGTTTGTTACTTTTTAAATTAAATCTTTAATCCTCAAGTTCATTTGATTTGTGTGTGTATTATGATTGGTAAGCATGGCATAATGTGGTGCTGCCGACTTAGACGAGTCTTAAGCGTTAGTCAATGAAATTCCAAATCAGTTATAATGAATGAAAAAAAAAATGACACCTAGATGGTCGTTGAATTGAAATTTGAAAAACCCGGGAGCCAACTGCCAAGGAAATGGTAGTTGGAAAAATAGAAGCTTAACTTGAGGGCAATGGCGACTCTGCAACTAACTAACGACACATATTCAGTTTCCAAGCAACGAAGCTAGCTAGCCATGTCCTACTCCTACATTAATACATTTCTTCTTCACAAGCCTTAACTTCATCATCCTCAGCCTCACTTTTTCCGCCACCATGGAAGCCAGGGCCGGACTTGTTGCCGGTTCTCACAACCGCAATGAGCTTGTTGTAATTCATAACCATGAAGAGGTAATCACCATGAACAAAACTTCATTAGGGTTTTGTTCAGCATCGTTTTTTGAACGTTCTTTCTGTTGTACAAACGTGGGAAAAGAAACTGTTTTTCAAAACCCTTCCATTATTTTTTGTTGAAAAAACTGTTTTCAGAAAACACTATCGGACCTGTTCTAAGATATGAGTTAGCATTCTCTATTGAAGATCTTGTATCACGTAGTTCTGGGAAAAAAGTTCAGATCGAGAGAGAATCGTGATCCCTAAAACACGTATGCTGAAACAAAAAGATCTAAATGTGTCATTTAACTTATGTGTTTGAGTTTTGGTGCATGCAGCCTAAACCATTGAAGAATTTGGATGGTCAAGTTTGCGAGATATGTGGCGATGAGATCGGCCTAAATGTGGATGGAGACCTGTTTGTGGCCTGCAATGAGTGTGGTTTCCCAGTGTGCCGGCCGTGCTATGAGTATGAAAGAAGAGAAGGCACTCAAGTCTGCCCTCAGTGCAAGACTAGATACAAGCGTCTCAAAGGTAAATAAATCACACACAGAAGACATAGCTTGTTCAACAAGAAAGTAAAATATAATGTCCTTAATTTTTAATTTTATTTCTGTTTGTTAATTTCCGTGAAGGGAGTCCAAGAGTGGAGGGAGATGAAGATGAAGAGGATATTGATGATATTGAGCACGAGTTTAATATTGACGAAGAACAGAACAAGCAAAAGCATGTAGCAGATATGCTTCATGGAAAGATGAGCTACGGAAGAGGACCTGAGAGTGATGAGAATTCTCAATTCCCATCAGTTATATCCGGTGGTCGATCCAGACCGGTAAGCAACACATTTTTTTCCCCATTAAAATGAATCGATGCATGTAAGATTATTGTTAAACATCTTCATTCATTCAGGTGAGTGGAGAGTTCCCTGTAGGAGCTTATGGTCATGGAGAACAAATGTTGTCTTCTTCGCTTCATAAACGAGTCTATCCATATCCTGTATCTGAATCTGGTAAATAATCCATCATTCTTAATGTTTCATTATGTGATTGATAAGCCATTATTTAACTAGAATTATATCATTCTCTTTTTTTTTTTTTGAATTAAAATTTTACAGTATGTTTTGAATTGGATGCATTTGCATCAAACAGGAAGTGCAAGATGGGATGAAAACAAAGAGCGATGCTGGAAAGATAGAATGGATGACTGGAAAATGCAACAAGGCAATCTTGGCCCTGAACCTGATGATGCCAATGACCCAGATATGGCCATGTATGTGTCCAAATTTACCTCTATCTGCCAATTTGTATTTGATTTGAGTCTTCGGCTAACTTATGTTCATGCGTCAACTGGTGCAGGGTAGATGAAGCTAGGCAGCCCCTCTCAAGAAAAGTGCCAATTGCCTCTAGCAAGATCAACCCCTATAGGATGGTGATTGTGGCTCGGCTTGTCATTCTGGCTTTCTTCCTCCGATATAGAATCTTGAACCCGGTGCATGATGCTATTGGGCTCTGGCTAACTTCTGTTATCTGTGAAATCTGGTTTGCGATTTCTTGGATTCTTGATCAGTTTCCCAAATGGTTCCCAATTGATCGCGAGACATATCTTGATCGCCTTTCCTTCAGGTATACCAACTTTTGACAATAGTAGAGCATCAGAAGCTTCTGGTGTTTAAAAACAGTCACAATGCATACTTCCACTGGTTGCTGATAAACTTGTAATGTAGGTTTGAGAGGGAAGGTGAACCCAATATGCTTTCTCCAGTGGATATCTTTGTCAGTACAGTGGATCCTTTGAAGGAACCCCCACTTGTCACAGCTAACACAGTTTTGTCAATTTTGGCAATGGACTACCCAGTTGATAAGATCTCATGCTACATTTCGGATGATGGAGCTTCTATTATCACCTTTGATGCCCTAGCTGAAACGGCTGAATTTGCTCGAAAATGGGTACCTTTCTGCAAGAAATTTGCCATAGAGCCTCGAGCTCCTGAGATGTACTTCACTCTGAAGGTTGATTATCTCAAGGACAAAGTCCAGCCTACATTTGTTAAAGAGCGTCGAGCAATGAAGGTTTATTTTCAACTCCATCAACTTCATTTAATTTGGAGCTATTATATTGGAAGTTTTATTGTTATTCTGATCTTTGACAGAGAGAATATGAAGAATTCAAGGTTAGAATAAATGCCATTGTAGCAAGGGCCTCAAAGATTCCTCTAGAGGGATGGATAATGCCAGATGGGACACCATGGCCCGGAAACAATACTAAGGATCATCCAGGAATGATCCAAGTATTTCTTGGTCAAAGTGGAGGCCATGATGCTGAAGGAAATGAGCTACCACGCCTTGTTTACGTGTCCCGTGAGAAAAGGCCTGGTTTCCAACATCACAAGAAAGCTGGTGCCATGAATGCCTTGGTAAAGATATCACCGTCTTTTACTCTTTAACTTCTGTCAGTTTTAATCCTCTATTAGTTGACTTTTGTAACTCTTTGTATTTCAAGGTTCGCGTATCTGCGGTTCTTACAAATGCCCCTTACATGCTGAACTTGGATTGTGACCATTATGTCAACAACAGCAAGGCTGTGCGAGAGTCCATGTGTTTCCTGATGGATCCACAGACTGGAAGGAAGGTTTGCTATGTCCAATTCCCTCAAAGATTCGATGGTATTGATAGACACGATCGTTATGCCAACAGAAACACAGTCTTCTTTGATGTAAGCATGAGAGAATCTACATTTATTAAGCCCTCTTGGTCGTGTAATATCAAGATAAATTAGCTTGTCTATTCTCTGTGTTTTGCAGATTAACATGAGAGGTCTAGATGGCATCCAGGGTCCAGTGTATGTGGGCACAGGTTGTGTTTTCAGGAGGCAAGCTTTATATGGTTATGAACCTCCAAAAGGTCCTAAGCGCCCAAAGATGGTTAGCTGTGACTGCTGCCCATGTTTTGGACGCCGAAAGAAGAAGTATTCAAAGCATAGTGCAAATGGAGAGACTGCAAACCTTGGAGGTTTCAGAAATCTTACCGATATGATTACCACTGAATTGCTTACTATTTCATTCTCTCATTTCCTAACTTGAATTTTAAATTTTGCATTTAATAGGAATGGACGAGGACAAGGAGCTATTAATGTCCCAGATGAATTTTGAGAAGAAATTTGGACAGTCAGCAATTTTTGTGACTTCAACTTTAATGGAGCAGGGGGGTGTCCCTCCTTCCTCAAGTCCAGCATCCCTGCTTAAAGAAGCCATTCATGTCATCAGCTGTGGCTATGAAGATAAAACTGAATGGGGTTCTGAGGTAATATACCAAATGCTAGAATCTCAGTGTTTTTATTAATGAAAGTGCTTCTGAACATATTGGTACCTTTTGCATTTGCAGTTGGGTTGGATTTATGGTTCAATCACAGAGGATATTCTAACAGGATTCAAGATGCACTGCCGCGGCTGGAGGTCCATTTACTGCATGCCAAAGAGGGCTGCATTCAAGGGTTCAGCTCCTATCAACTTGTCAGATAGGCTCAATCAAGTGCTTCGATGGGCTCTTGGTTCTGTTGAGATTTTCTTCAGTAGACATAGTCCAGTCTGGTATGGCTACAAGGGTGGAAAGCTCAGGTTTCTCGAGCGTTTCGCATATGCCAACACAACCATTTATCCCTTCACCTCCATACCACTCCTTGCCTATTGTGTCCTCCCAGCCATCTGCTTGCTCACCGATAAATTCATCATGCCAGAGGTAACGAAAAAGCATTCTAAGCTGTTTCAGAGTGGTTCCTTATGGTCTGCTAATAAACTTATTCTTGCATGATCCAGATAAGCACTTTCGCAAGTCTCTTCTTCATTGCTCTATTTATCTCAATCTTCACGACGGGCATTCTTGAGCTGAGATGGAGTGGAGTGAGCATAGAAGAGTGGTGGAGAAATGAGCAATTCTGGGTCATTGGTGGCATTTCTGCGCATCTATTTGCCGTTGTCCAAGGTCTGCTCAAGATTTTAGCTGGAATTGACACTAACTTCACTGTCACGTCAAAGGCAACTGATGATGAAGAGTTTGGAGAACTTTACACTTTCAAATGGACAACTCTCTTGATCCCTCCAACAACAGTCTTAATCATTAACCTTGTTGGTGTTGTTGCTGGTGTCTCAGATGCCATCAATAATGGATACCAATCCTGGGGACCTCTATTCGGAAAGCTCTTTTTCGCCTTTTGGGTGATTGTTCATCTCTATCCTTTCCTCAAAGGTCTCATGGGAAAGCAAAATAGGACACCAACCATTGTTGTCATTTGGTCAATCCTTTTGGCCTCAATCTTCTCCTTGCTTTGGGTTCGAATCGATCCATTTGTGATGAAAACCAAAGGACCTGCAACCACAAAATGTGGAATCAACTGCTGAAAAATGGATTTGCTTTCTGTTTTTGGTTTTTTCCTTCTCTGAGCTATGCTTCTCCAGGCACTACTTAGTACATTTTTTCGCTTAAAGTATATGCATGGCATGTGATGTGTGACCAAACAAACTGGAGATGCACAAGAAGGAATAAATCTAGAGTGATTTTTTTTGTGTAACAATATGTTTTGAACTCATTTTTGTAATTGAATCTAAAAGAAATTTTACGATGTGTGTAGCTGAAATGGTAAAGTTCTTGATGAATTTGTATTTGATCTCAGTTTGATTTCCAGTAACAATATTTTGTTTTTAAAGAACATAATTTTCGGAATTATTGAAGATGAGATTCGAACTTGGGACCACTTAAAGACCAAGTAAATACTTTGTCATTCCAGTTACAATTGTTTATGGTTAAAATCGTATCATTAAAAATATTTATTATAATTATAATATCATTTACATCAGGTCGGGTCTAGACCCGGATTTTCTAACATAAACCATGACCCGAGTCGGGTCCAAATTGACCCGAAATTGAATTTTAAAATTCATAAACCTGGCGAGATCGGGTCGGGTCGGTTCGACCCGGATCGCGGGTCGCCCCAACCCTATGAACACCACTACTTTCTCTTATAATTTCTCTTACTTTATAATCATATCGCTCATCAAAAGATCTGCAACATAACTCATTTGGGTATTTTTCTCTCCCTCTATATATATATATAATATATATATATAAATTTGCGAACGAGTGATCCCTTAACTTGATCATTCAAAACTTTATAGTTCGTTCGTTAAAGTGGTTAGGATTGCAGAGAGCAACTCTTGTTTGCTATGCAACTTTTTTTTTTTTTTTGGAAACGTTGGAAACCCCGCCACCAAATCACCCATTCTGGGCCGCGGCGCAGGTAAAAACCACCTGCTGTCTCAGACTCTTAAAAAAGTGTACCCCTGAATTCGAACCCAGAACCTCAAGATGAGATCCTGGACCCTACACAATCAGCAACTGGGGACTTGCTATGCAACTTTGTTGAGAGATATTACAAGTTAAATCCACTTGCTCATTACCAAAACTAATTGTTGTCGTACATTTATTTATATTTTAAACCATCATCTTTGTTGCAATCGACCCTATAAATTGAATCCGGGCTAGCATTTCTTGCAATAATCGACAAATCTTCTAAACCACATGTCGTAATACTTTTCCACCAGATTAGATATTATTAGACCCGGTCATAATTCTGGTTCGGAATCGAAACCGAACTGGAATCAAACCGGAAGATTCCGATTCCGTACGATTCAGTTAGGGTTCCCATCTTAGTCAAACCGTTAAAATCGGACGGTTCCATTATTAAAATTCAAATAAATTTAAGTTTTTATTATGTTTTAATTTTAAGTTTTAATTAATTTAATAAAATTAAATAAATAAAAAAATTTATTATATTTATTTGATAATAATATCCAATTATAAATTTCTTTAAAATTTAATTTCGTCTAGATATTATTCGACTGGCTCGTCACGTCATACAAAGTATTCTTATATTCTATTTGCATATAGTTGATGAAACCAGAATTTTACAAAGAATATAAAGCTTCTCTGATTAATTCACCTATCCAAAACCTTCAACATTCTTAAATCAGTCAGAATCCATAACTATTTTGTGAGGTAAATGAACTATAAATATAGAGTAACTATTCATAAACCATAAAATATGTTAAATCTGTCAAGGCAGTTAAGTATCAGGACCTGGGGAAATATTCACAGTTTTGTTACATACTAAAACAAGATAAGTTTATTATATACAAATGGAAGATTAAACTTAACTGGATAATCAGCTGTGTAAAAGAAAGATCAAATTCAACTCCCATCATATTTAGAACTTATATTATTAGTATTATGTGCACTTCTAGTCTTTCTTCCATCACATCTATCTGCCCAAAGCAGGATCAGGAAGGAGGTGGTGAGTGAATGGAGGTATCAGGTAACATGGCTACTGTCACTACGAAGTATTCACAGCCAATTGGGAGTCCGTATGGGTTAGAAGTTGTCGATCGGTCAGTCACTGGGTCGGAGGTCAGGTGATCGATTTGATCTGCCTTGCCATGCTCAGGCCTAGTTGCAGCAGGAGGCAACGGCTTCACTGTTTGGCATTCAACACGCACAATCTGCCCAACAATGTAGCTGGGTCGGATTGGGAGATTATCAGTAAACAAGGCTACTGATTCAGCAGATAGATAGTAGTTTGAGCAGTTCCTGTTGATTGCCTCATAATGCCCAGCTGAGTTGAGAACAAATGCAGCAATCTCATGAACTTCTAGACGGCCAAAAGATATCTTTTCCTTGTTTGTCTAAAGAATATCATCCAACGGCTTTGCTTAGGCATATTCAGATTTTTTAAAGGATGCAGCTTTTTAAATAAAATGAAAAGAACCAAGGATATTCATAGCAAGTTACCTGCTTCTCAATCTCAAGTTGATGCTTCGTGTACAAAGTTTTAACTAGCTCTTTCTTTTCCTCCAATTCCTTCTTAAGCTGTTCATTTGCCACTTCAACCTTTCGGTTCGTGTCAAGCAGCTCTTCCCTATGCTTGGACAAGAAACCAACTCTGTCCGCAAGGACCCCTATGCATTTCCGGACCTCAGCAGTTCCATCATCTTCATTGTCATTAATGGAACTGAGAATTCAAAGCAAAACAATTCATATTTTGTTGTCATTGATAAATGACAAAATATCTATAAAGCTAAAATAATTTGAGCCTTCCTATTTATCTAGAATTAAATGCGGAGAGTGAGCATATTAGTTTCTTAATTACTGGCTGATAATAGAAAAAATTAATAATAATATTGGGCGAGGTGGATCGGTGTAGTTTATACCATTTTTTAAAACTACCAAGCGCATCCTTGTTATGATGTTGCAATGTTCAAAAGAAACTTCAAAAGGGAGCCATAGAGCAAAATATTGAATGAGCCAGAGAGGGGAGTCAGCAAACAAAGAAGGCTAGCTTGTAACTTACTTGGCCAAAGATTGAGCTAAAGCACACAAGGAATCAGCAAAACCAGTTACTCCTCCTGGAGAAAAAACACAGTTATGGAGTCTTTCAAAGAGACCACACATTTTGACCGCAGAAGCATGCAATGCACTATACTCCGATGCCCTCCGGTCAGCCGCACATAGATGTGTTTGGGCCTCCTCTCTTGGTTCATGCAAACAATTCTCCAAGTGAGCACAATTCATCTGTTACCCACAAAAAATATAAATAATACGTCAGGATATTAAAAGGTCATCAGGATAAATTTATAGAGCTATTTTCAAGCATGACGTTAACTTGCATTTTCATGCAAATTATTTTAATGGAGCCACTATCACATCAACCAGACCAGCAGAGTGAATGTTATTTCACAGGCTATAGACAGAGCATGGATAGACCAGATTGCAGTGCTATATTGTATTAATTACTTCAAATAACTGGGGATGGTAGTTATGAAATCAATGTGCCTCAACTGTTTTTTGGAAAGTGAGCAAGAAACTGCTGCATTATTCAATCAAGGTCAAGTCAGTCTTCTCCCAGAACAGTACTCTCATCTCGTAAATTCCTGCTACATTATCTAGAAAATTAAAAAACTAGAGACCAACAACAAGGTGAAACCTCTTTTACCTGAGATTCAAGGAGTTTCCGAATCATTTCCAATTCCCTCCCAAGCATCACAGCCTCATCCATTGCAGCTTTAAGCTTGGTTTGAGTTTCAGTCAACTGATTTGACTTGTCTGCAAGTGCACTTCGCAATTCTGACACAAGATCACTGCTGACTTTAGGATCCAAACCCAAATCAACTGCAGCATCACAGGGTAAGACATTATGAGGTTCAGGCACGCTCTCTGCAGTGGAACTATTTGTCATTGACATGCCCAACAGCCGTGGCATCTTATCTTTACCATCTTTATCGCTGACTGGCAATTCTTCGCGATAACACTCCATCATCGATGAATTTAACTGAGGATTCAGCATTCCAGCGGAGTCCATCATATTCTCATCCACCCCTTCTCGACCTTTGCTTGGCTGCCTGTTGAGAAGCCCCAACTTCGCATCAAAAGAATTTGTGACACAAGAAACCTCATCCATGGGCTCAGAAGTAGAAATACAAGGCATGTAGGTTTCTCCACCACCTGAGGTTTCTGGTTTGCAGTCATCAGCATTCTCAGCCAAAAGGGCGCAGTCAGAGACATCCTTACTGCTTGAGTGCTTCTGCCCCTGCAAATACTGATCAGACAATCTCTGCTCCAGTTCCTGAATACGCTTCTCATATGAAACACACTGCAATTGCTTTGCCTTAAGAATAGCTTGCAGATGTTTTCCATATTCATCCTTCAGATGTAAGGCTTCAGCTGTCTTATCTGCAGTATTTTTTAATATACTATCCAGCTTACTGTCATCCAGCGGCTCATATTCCATTTCAGGACACAAGGAACAAATTAGAGCAATGGCAGAAGCAAGTTCAGCTTTCAGTTTTGCATTCTCAACTTCCATCTTGCTAGTTCCAGCAATCTCTACAAATTCACATCCCTCAAGCAGCTCTTCAGGGTTGTCTTTATCCACAACGTTCAATGCAATCTCTTCAGCTTCAGCTGAATAAGAACTGTCACAGGACATGGAAAAAGAACCTCTCACATTCACCGGCTTCTCACCCTTACGAAAACCTGCCAAATACTCGGGAACATAACCTTCCAGGTCTGAAATGTCAATGTCAAGCAAATTAGTATCAAAAGAAGCTATATAGACATCACATTGATTAGGAGTATCACACAACCCCAATGATGCTAATATGTCCCTAGGTAATGCACTATTTGCTTCCAGAAACTCCCGCCTTCTCTTGACCTCAACCTCTCTCTTTGTCGCAAGCCTTTCAGCCAACTGTCCAGCCATGCCCATGTAGAGCTTCATGAAAGCCTTTCTTCTCACTACTTCAGCAAGGCAGGCTCTATATGCATGGTCAATCCAACGGACCAACTTTAGGTCTGCAAATATATCATCCTGACGCATCATTGCCTCTCTAAAAACAGGAAACTGATACTTAGTATCTTTAATGATGCGAGAAACACAAGTTATCTTTTGCATGTAGTAGTGAACAAAGACATTCATTTCATTCTTCTTATCCTGGCAAAAGTCAAGAAGCTTGGAGATTGAATGGTCACAAGCCTGCATCTTGGGCAGATGATTTTTTTCGTGGACATCATACATAGGACCCAGAGCTGAAACTGCATCATGAGGACGGAGGGAAGAGGATAATTGGCAGGAAAGACAATCATCCACGAGCTTCTTTACAATACTAACATCTTTGCTGCATAAAGGCGTGTTGTTACTTGTTAGCAATATTTGTAAAATTCTACTACACAATTAACACTCTATCTACACACAAACATAAGTGTCAATTATAAAGTGGACATAGTGATATTCAGAATATTTTAAGAAAATAATCTTTATTTATGCATGCCTCGGAGCCACTTTAAGATGTGATATTGAGGATTTATGACATTATAAAAATCAGATATCATTATAAATTGAATGCCAACAACAAAAAAGGGTATACAGTGCAGTGAATAACATGTACGACCCCCAAGGGCTTAGGACTTGGTTGCCAGGTCCTGGGTTCGAATCCAAGGGGTGTTTTTCTTTGTAAGAGTCTGGGGCAGCCGAAGGTTTTATCTGCTCCGCTTAAGCCTCGATCGGGTGGTTTGATGGCGGGGTTTCCAAAGTTTCCAAAAAAAAAAAAAAGGAATAACATGTACGGAAAGTCGGAAACTGGCATATAAAAAAAAAGTTTTCATATATCAATCATGAGATAAGTTGTAAGCCCAATACTTCACAATGTTGTGAATCTAGTGATAGACAGCACCAAGCATGAATAAAGTATCGAATATTGATATATTGTATCATTAACATGAAACAAAAGCAGAAATTGACATGACTAGAAGCCAAGGTAAACTTATAAAATCAAACAAGCAACAAACATTTTAAATGACAGAATAAAACTAGAGAGAGAACAAATATGAACCAACCTCAATGACTGCATTATACTCTTTTGTTCATTGATAAATCGCTGATGCTCCTTGATCATCACCTCTAAGTTCTTCATAGAAAAAGAAGCCCTGGTATTGAGCAACTCCTCAACTTTGCGCTTGACATCATCAAATATTTGCTTAAATTGTGAAACTTTGTTCTCAAACCGCCTGTGAGAACTGCTGCAATTCTCTGATGACTTCCGCAAGTTAAATTCCTTCATAAAATCCATTAAGCAGTTCCGAGTAGCGGTCTGTAAACTAGGGTGAAGCTTGATAGACCTCAATTTCTCAATATCCCTACCCAAGTTTGCTAAAAGATCAGAATGAATACTGTGTTGCTGTGAATATCTCTTCATGAATTCATTATAATTTTGGTTAATCACTCTATAGTATTGCTCCAAATTACCCCTTCCAATCTCCAGGGCTCTCTCTTGCACCTTTTGCTCCCTCAAAAGTCTTTCACAAATGTCAATCTTTGCTTGTGTACGAAGATATATAGCATTCCCCCTATGGTAATGGTACCTAAATTGCCTCTCATAAGAAGGCAATGCCTTCAAAGCTGGATCTGAGGCATCATCTAATGGGTGAGGGTCTTGCGACAAAGCTGGTGGTGGAGGATCAGCAACTTCAAGAACATCAACTTGCTCAGGAGGAGGGGGCGGCAAATTACTTTGCAACCTCAGTTTATTGAATACAAACACTTCTTTATCATCAGCTGGAAGCCTATAAGCTGAAATCAGCTTTTGTGGCTCTAGTTTCATGTCCAAGCAGAGAACAAGCTGGTCATTGAAGTTAATACCAGCAGCGGATTCTATGAACCGCATAACTGACTCAACAGGCGTGTTCTCATTGCAATCAAGCTCAAATGAATGGCCATTCTCAGAAATATGAACCAGAAGCTTGCCCTCGTGAACCAAACTTTCAGTAATACTTGAACTCATCTTCTCTATCTTATCCTATGAAACAGGCACTCTCCACCGCAAGTATAATCCAATGACACCAAAAATATAATCAAATTCAATCCTTTCCCAAGATAACACTCACCAAAATGTAAACTTAATAATTTTTTTTGTTTTTAACCTTGATTAAAACCCTGAAATCGTCACCATCCCACTAATGAAACCTGCAAAACACAGCCCAATATTTACAACACCCACCAAAGATAAACTTTGAAAAAGCCAATAGCAGTCAACCCACCAGAAAAATCTGCCAAAAACCCTAATGTATATGACACCCACCAAAAGGACTCATATAAAAATCATGCCTTTAACCATTAATCCTTCAAAAAAATTAATCCAATCCAACACCAACCAACCCGAAATTACCCTTAAAAAAAAAACCTTAATCGTCGCCGACCCATCAATTTATCCTTCAAATCCAGCACATAAACCAAATTAGCCCCAACTTTACCAAATCCAGTAAGAAAAACCACAAAAAATACGAAATCCCAAAAAAAAAAAAAACACTAAAAATACTCTTTTTTTTTTTTAAATTTTCTAAACAGAAAAGAAGATAATCGAAAGCGATAACGTGAAGATATGAATCTAATAAGAAATTATGAGGGGGGGCTTAAAACTCAAAACCTTTAAAGGGTTCTCTTCCCGAAACCCCTTTGATTTTTCTTTTGTTCTTATATCACAAGTTCTATTGTAACCCATGGTTTCTTAAATTTTTTTTTTTTAAATAATAAAAAATCTGCAAAGAAGCTTCCTCAATAAGTAACAAGAGCTCAGTCGCTTCTCCTCCTCCTCCTCCACTTCTCTCTCTCTCTCTCTCTCTCTCTCTCTCGCTCCCCTTCAAGCAACAAAGTCCTGATGATGAAGAGCCAGTTATTTCAGTTTCAGTGTTAAAAGTAAATTATATTTGGGGTCCTGATATTTAACTATTTTCAAATAAGGACATAAATTTTCCATTTATGTCGAATTAATCCCTAACCAAATCGAATTGGCCAAGTGAAATTTTGTATTTAAATGTCTATGTATTTATCGCTGTCATTATCTAATATCTCTCAAGACATCTCACTGTAGAAAATTAGAGGTATTTATTACATTTTAGACTTAGGAGAATATTAAGAAACTTCGGAAAATGGTTTGGAAATACCCGATTTTATAAATATTTTTTCAAACTTTGAAGATCCGAAGAATACTTTGGAGATATTAACCAATACTTCGGATATCCGAGTAATGGTTCGGATATATGAAGTTTTGAATAAAAAATCTAAAAAAAATCTAAAAACTTAGGAGATCTGGATCTCCTAAGTTTACACCAACTTCGGTGTGTAAGTACACTTCGGAGACTGTGACTATAAATAAAAATGACAAATGTTGTGATTTATTTTAATAAATATGTATATTGTTTTGGTTAGTTTTATAAAATTTCTCTATCTTAAACTAGTTCTAGTAATATTCTATCAAAAATCTTAAATACTAACTGTTTGGGCCAAATTTGGTCCAGGGGTAGTTTCGTCATTTTACTTTAGACCCAATACTGGACGCACCCCTGAAGCCTCCTAATCAAACCCCAAAGACATAATGTCGGCCCAGGCCCGATGACCACCAACACCCGTAACCGAAGGACCATCCAGAGGCCGGCCCACGTAACGCCTAAGTTCATAAACACCATTCATAAATTCAACAGTTGCCAGCCAACAACGGGCAAATACAAATAAAACCCCCCTCATGAAGTCGACCGTTATCACGACCCAACGGACAAGCAATCAAATGGCAATAAAAGCACACGTTACTTAAGTTGTATATACATGAAATGAGTTTCCAATAGGAGGGGATTCAACGTCTGGCTCTCCTACCCATAGCTTTGGGACATCCTCAAGCTCGCCACTCCTGCCACTTACCGCCCTCACGGCATTCAACGGAGTTCAAGGTAGCATCTAACCTTGACCTTCCATCTACAACTACCTTTGTTCATTTACTGACTTGGGCGTCGGAATGCCCCCGGCACCCACCACACCGGTGTGCAGTACTCCCGCTCACTCTACATCTTTGTTTTGCAGGATCGCTAGTGCCTCATTCTCACGAAATCTCGATTGTAGACCTCGGGCGAAAACCAGCGTCTACAATTTGGCGCCCACCGTGGGGCCCTGGTGATTCATAGCGTTGCAAAGATCTCTCAAACTACGATCTTTCCAAACACCCCTGCTTGTATGGCGTCACAAAATGAGCAAATTCCATATCCTTAATTGGCCATCCTTCAAGAACAATTACATAAATTAGGATTGTCATTTGTCCCATTTGTTCCACTCTTAATGAGAAGTCCATTCGCTCCAATCGACGTATATGGACCATCATTTGAACCATTTTTCACACTTCCTCCAGTCGACATGAGAATACCCACATAATCCCCAGCATACCCAATCAACCAAGAAGTATTCTCTATAATTGATATTTATTTGAGACTCCTCAGGGCAATTACCATCTGCTTTGGATGGCATAGATAGAATGTCGTTTCCTTCAGACTACGTAAGAAGATTGCCATCACTTCCAGACAACATGAAAGAAGTGTTATCTTCTTTAGACGACGTTAGGAGGATTCCCATCCCTTCCAGAAGACGATAATGGGTTGACACCAATTTTAGATTCCATTTGACAAGAGTCTCTTGGATCTACATCAGGGAAAAAATCCGTCCCTTCAATGGAACAATTTTCCTTGCCATTCACCTCATGTGATGAAGCGATATACTTGGCTTAAGGAGATTGTACCAGTCGACAGCACCCGAATGAAGATTTAGCAAGGGCATCCCGGTCAACGTTACCAGGTATGACTTGCACTATTTAAGAATCTCCTAGTCAACATTAGTAAGACATTAGAGTTATAATTGGTGATGTAATATGAAACTAGTTATGGTGTCTCAGTCGACACTACAATTTAAAACTAACTAATTGTTATGGATGACACACTCGACATTTGTAATGCCTGACATAAGACTTATTAGGGATCTCCCACTCGACATCAGTATGATGTGGAGGATGTTCCAATTGGCATTACTATCTATATTGCTTGTCATTTACTTGAGATTTCATTCGACACTCCACATAATATAATGCCATTTGCCTCGAGTCGACTACCCACAATGCAAATGAAGCCACACTACATACAAGGCGCCAAAACACGGTTCAGTCAATTGGAAAACCTAAAGCTTTCTAAAGGCAAAAATGTCATTCACATATAGAGATTCATCAATGATCAGGAGCCACATTCGACAAACTGAATAGCCACATTCGACAAACTGAATATGAAGGTTTGGCATCAAATAGAAATTCCACTCGACAAGGCCAACATAAAGATCAACCATGCGACTCTACATATATTAAGGACAGATATTGGGCAGAGATGCCATTCAGCACTACATGAATCAAAACCTAACACCAGTCATAGGTCCACTCTACACGACATACTGATGGCAGTTGAATTTTCAAGTGCTTAGCGTCCATTCTACTCTACACGCTGATGGTCGAGTGAAGCCCATCACATACTCCAAAAAAGTTTATTTCACAGGCCCGTATATAATGTCACGAAATATTGGGCATTGGAATATCAAATCCATTCAATGAGATTTTCATACGACAAAGTACTTTTTTGAAGAACAACCAAATGGCCCACTCGACCAAATTACCAGTAAAATTCCACCATCAGGCATCAATCTCTTATAAGCAACTAGAGGATTACAACATACACATTACGATCAGCATCATAAACCTCATCCAAATCAACGGTGGATCTTCGACCAATGACTCTACGCCAGACGACACATGTTAAAACCTGGTCGTAGGCGACAAGAGGGTCCAAAGTAGAAATGCATAGTTCATAAGCCCATCATCAGCCTACGCAACATAAGACAGCATTTGCGGAGCCGTATGGAGCAAAAACTGTAGATCTAATGCTTGCATACAGACACAAGACCAAACTGAAAGCTACACAGATCTGTCGAAAGAGTTGATCCTAAAGTGCATCTTGAAGGAGCTTCCATGGCTGGCCCTGTCAGCGTCTTGCACCAGCTCGAGGACCTCGTCGAGTTTGCTTCTGTGGTATTCCATGATTTGTAGGAAGAAGTAATTGCGGCTGCTTCCAGAGGGACACACATGCAGGACTGGGAGAACAAGATATCGTCATACTATGATGGGATATTGACTCGACTCTTCAAGGATTAATCCAGCAATCAATTGCATAACAGAGATATCGATCCACACATCTGAAGCTGATGATGACACGACAGAGTGTACCAGTTCGTCGAGAAATGGAATATTGGAAGCATAGCGAGTGGTGATGAAGACTCAGAAGGAAGTCATCAGGTCACTGCTAAGCTTCTTGTACCACTTGATCAGACTGGATGTGTTATTAAAAGGCGGACAGATGGTTCAAAACATTCGTAGTGAAACTAGTTCCCAGATTCGCATTCTTAAGGATGAACATTTACCTGCATGTATGTGGAGGTCGGACGAGCTTGTGCAGGGGAAAAATAATGGCGACCGGTCTGATTCGGCGAGCGATTTCAGCTTCCCGTGCGGCGGTCCAGTCGACCAGGTTATTATCGACTCGACACCACGCGCCGAAAGTAGAGGCGCAGAAGGTGGAGCCAAAGGCGAACGCGAGCAAGAACATGAAGAAATTTAAAATCTACCGATGGAACCCCGATAACCCGTCGAAGTCGGAGCTTCAAGAATTCGATATCAATCTGAATGAGTGTGGGCCCATGGATCTCGACGCTTTTATCAAAATCAAGAACGAGATCGATCATTCTCTAATATTTCGTCGATCTTGCCGCGGGGGTATTTACGGGTCGTGCGCGATGAACATCGATGGCTGTAAAGGACTGGCGTGCTTGGCGAAGATTTCTTCGGGATCGGATTCGACGATAACGCCGTTACCGCACATGTTTATGATAAAGGATTTGGTGGTGGACATGACGAAACTTCTATAATCAGTATAAGAGTATTGAGCCGTGGCTAAAGGGGAAGAGTTCGACGCCGATGCCGGAGAAGGAGATTTCGCAGAGTAAGAAGGATAGTTCCAAACTAGGATGGGATGTACGCGTGTATTTTGTGCGCTTGCTGTAGCACATCTTGTCCCAGTTACTGGTGGACTTTTGAGGCTTATTTGGGGCCCGCTAATAGCAAGATGGATCAACATTTGGGCCGACCAATAGAGCTTATTGATATAATTACTCAAAAAAATCCTACAGATGACAAGTAGGAGTACTTGTTCCTCTTTACTTTCATGATTCATGTTCTCAAAACTAGCAAGTAATATCGTGCGACATGGTTCAAAGACCTGATCTCTATCTGGTTCAATCGACCGGAGACATCCCCTTTTGGACTCACGTCGAGTCAACTTGTAGACATGGACTGCTCATGTCGTATGATTTAAGTCCTAAACCTTCATCTGGTTTAGTCGACCAAGGACATCCCCCATGGACTCATGTCGAGTCGAAATTGTAGACATGGATTACACATGTCAAGTGAATTATATCCTGAATCTTCATCTAGATCAGTCGACCGGGGACATCCCTCATAGACTCATGTCGAGTCGAAATTGTAGACATGGATTACACATGTCGAGTGAATTATATCCTGAATCTTCATCTAGATCAGTCGACCGGGGACATCCCCCATGGACTCATGTCGAGTCGAAATTGTAGACATGGATTACACATGTCGAGTGAATCATATCCTGAATCTTCATCTAGATCAGTCGACCGGGGACATCCCCCATGGACTCATGTCGAGTCGAAATTATAGACATGAATTACACATGTCGTATGACTTATATCTTCCTGGCCTCATCAAGTCCAGATGACCGGGGACATCCCCCATTGACTCATGTCGAGTCAAGTTATAGACATGGATTAGACATGTCGTATGACTCATATCTTCCTGGACTCATCCAGTCCAGTCGACCGGGGACATCCCCCATAGATTCATTTCGAGTCAACTTGTAGACATGGATTACACATGTCGTATGACTCATATCCTCCTGGATTCATCAAGTCCAGTCGACCGAGGACATTCCCCATAGACTCATTTCGAGTCAACTTGTAGACATGGAGGGCACATGTCGTATGACTGATATACTGACCTTCATCGGGTCCAAACGATTGGGTACTTCCCCAATGGCTTTTGTAGACTCAAGTTGATAACTTGACATTCGTTTGGTTCAATTAGTAGGCAGCATCAACGCTCGAGTACAGCTACATAATATGACCTCGTCCCAGGCGACACATGCGTCAAGTACTCTCCAAGCCAATGACTCTTGACTTAGAGAGTAGGGGACAAACTGTTTGGGCCAAATTTGGTCCAGGGTTAGTTTCGTCATTTTACTTTAGACCCAATACTGGACGCACCCCTGAAGCCTCCTAATCAAACCCCAAAGACATAATGTCGGCCCAGACCCGATGACCACCAACACCCGTAACCGAAGGACCATCCAGAGGCCGGCCCACGTAACGCCTAAGTTCATAAACACCATTCATAAATTCAACAGTTGCCAGCCAACAACGGGCAAATACAAATAAAACCCCCCTCATGAAGTCGACCGTTATCATGACCCAACGGACAAGCAATCAAATGGCAATAAAAGCACACGTTACTTAAGCTTGTATATACATGAAATGAGTTTCCAATAGGAGGGGATTCAACGTCTGGCTCTCCTACCCATAGCTTTGGGACATCCTCAAGCTCGCCACTCCTGCCACTTACCGCCCTCACGGCATTCAACGGAGTTCAAGGTAGCATCTAACCTTGACCTTCCATCTACAACTACCTTTGTTCATTTACTGACTTGGGCGTCGGAGTGCCCCCGGCACCCACCACACCGGTGGGCAGTACTCCCGCTCACTCTATATCTTTGTTTTGCAGGATCGCTAGTGCCTCATCCTCACGAAATCTCAATTGTAGATCTCGGGCGAAAACCAGCGTCTACACTAACCTAATAAAATTATTAAATCAGTGTCATTATTTCTCTCCTATAACATAATTTTAATATAATTTTAAAATGTGTAATTCTATATAATGAAATTTAAATCAATTTTCGTCCATAGAAAACTAAACACTTTCTAAATATTTTTTTATAACTTGCAAGATAGCTTTATTGAATAATGAACAAAATATGTTTAATTCAAATGGGTGATGTCACCAATGGGCCCCTAGGTTAAATTTTTATTAGGATCATATGGATTTGGAGATTTCGGACTAGGGATCTATTTGATATAAAAAGAAAAGTTTTATTATTATTTAATAGGTTCGAAAATTAAGGATATAAATGTCATTAGTCATTATATTAATTAATTTAGGAGTGTAGAGTTGTACTGTTGAGAAAACAAATTAAACAATTTAAATTTAATTTGGAGTTGCTAACGGTCAAATATGAATAGTGATAGATGTACTTTTTGAATATATAATTTTAGAGTGTAAATATTAAATTCTGTATATATTATATATTTAGAGAATATATCTATCACTACTCTTAAAATATTCGCTTACTCCATTTCTATGGAATAAAATAGGTAATAATTCAATTGTGGCAAAAATAAATAAATGAAAATTAGTATATTTTTAGACAATATTAAAATTGATTATTTGCATTTGGATTTCTTTAATACTCGCGTAAACTACTACTAATTAAACTAACTTATTTATTATTTCAAAAGTTCTACTACTTAAACTAAGGATATAATTGTATCAATATTTTTTTTTTTTTCGGAATCGTCATCAAACTATTCATTCAAGACTTAAACGGAGTATGTAAAATCCCTGATTGTCCCAGACTTTTACAAGAAACGCACTCTCTAAATTTGAATTCGGGACTTGAAACTCAAATAATGAACCTTACATCGCCAAACCACGTTTCTTGGGGACGTATCAATACTGTAATAACCCATAAACATTTACAATGAATTACTAAAAGTAAGTACATTTTTTTAATGGCAAAATCATATGATATGGTAATGTGAAGAGCCAATTTGACCCACTTTAATTATATCACCACCAATGATCTGAACAATCATATTCATCATAAGCGAATGTAGATAATAATGTTTGCTAATTAAAATATCCCTTTGGAATTCAAAAAAGTAAACATTAATAAATTACAAATTGTGAGTTTCTTGGCAACTTCCCATGGATGTAATTGAAATTTCTAATGAGGTAATTAATTAACTAATGATCTTCGATTAAGTGTTGAAATTATATAGAAAATTTTACATCAAAAGAGATGACACGTTTAGGGTTTTGCTTGGAAAATTAATCAATGTTGACAAAAAGAGATTGATTTTTTTTTTGAAGGAGATTGATTTTGATAATTTATTTATTTTTTTGTAATAATGGATTGATAATGAAAGGGATTTATATTGAATGATACCACCCATATGATATTCATGCAATTTTTTTAAAACTTGCATATAAATAAATAAATAATTAAATATATATATATATATATATATATATATATATTCATGCATGCATGCTTTGTGAAAGACACATGGAAAACGATGACATTGTAATATGTTATTCAGACTTTAAAATACTAATTATTATCACATTATTACTCGAAGTCTTGGACTTGAGTGATTTATTCCCTCTCAGATTCAAGGTTTGAATCCCACTAAATATATTTCTTTAAGGTCATGCCATATAGTGTAAAAAACTAGCGACTTATCATGATATGTGTTGAGAAACTTCCGAATACACGGAGCACAAATCATGAGAATTAATCGAGGTGTACATAAATTGACCTGAAGACCTCGATTATTAAAAAAAATTATAATTAAACATGCTGAAATCGAAGCAATCGCTTCAATAATGAGTGACATATAACAAGTGTATCTATTAAAAAATCATGCAACAAACGTTTTTATATTAAACAATATTATGTTGCATTTGGCATACATGTGACACATGCTAATATATATTTTTTTTCCCTATACATCAATTAATGAATTACAGTATGGTCCCATTTGAAAAGTTTGCATGGGCACTTGGGAAATCAGAAGTTTTTTTTTTTTTTTTTTTTTTTTTTTTTTTTTTTTTAATTATTGGAAATCCAGCCGCGAAATTATTCATTCCAGACTTAAGTGGAACAGGTAAAATCTTCGACTGTCTTAGGTTCTTACAAGAAATATATTCTTTGATTTTCGAACTCAGGACTTTAATGTTAGATTCTGAACTATACACCACCAAACTACGCCACGTGAAGGTTTGGGAAATCAGAAGTGATAAAGAGAATGCATAGTCCCCAAGGGGTGTGACTTGGTGGTGTAGGGTCCAGGATCTCACCTTGAGGTTCTGGGTTCGAATCCAGGGGGTGCACTTCTTGTAAGAGCCTGGGACAACCGATGATTTTACCTGAACCGCGGTCCAGAATGGATGGTTTGGTGGCGAGATTATCGTTTCAAAAAAAAAAATGCATAATTAACCGTTGAATGTAATTGTCTTATCTTTGCTGTACATAGTTATAAACACACACGTGTATAGTTTTAAATCTCTCAAATATATCCATTCAATTGTTTTCTATCAATTAGATAATGCTAAGGATATGTAGTGAACTGTCTAGCAACAATGTCCATTTGTATTTGGAAGACAAAATTAAATTCAAGAATTACAATTGTAACAATTTTTTTTTTAAATCGTTTCGAAATTCCACCGCCAAATCATTAATTTCGGGTTTAAGTAGAACATGTAAATCTCTCGGCTGTCTCAGACTCTTACAAGAAAAACACTCACTGGATTCGAACTCAGGACCTGAAGATCAGACCCTGAACCCTATACCATCAAGTCACACTCTTTAGGGACTACAATCGTAACATCTTATATCACTAGCCGCTAATGATAAGTGCATAGTAATTTACAAATCTTGAAAATAATCTCTTTATGTAAAACTTTATACATCGATACTTTACTTAGACCCGGTTTATATTGAGAGTTTTATATACTGAATACGAACTTTGCCTCAATCATATTGATCGCGAAATTATCTCATGTTTATTAAATGGCATGGCATGTCATATGACATCGAGGGCTTGAGAGATATTTGATAAAATGAAGGTGATGTATATGATAAGGCCAATTATAATTATTATTGCAGTTCCCATCATTTTGCCGTGCACTTTCTCTGTTTCAAAGATTCTTCTTTAACCCTAAAAAATTTGAGCTTGAGTGATTTATTCTCTCGGATTCAAGATTCGAATCCAATTAGATGTATTTTCTTGGAGACATATCTCAGTTGTAAATGTTGGCGACTTGGTCGCATAAATGGATTTTGATGACGTCAACATGAAAGAAGTCTTCGACGTACGAACACGAAGCAATTTAAAAAGTGTTGAAGCATATGGGGTGAAG